>VWZG01004495.1:562099-601715 GCA_013396735.1 Grallaria varia | reverse complement strand
GGGTGTTGGGAGCAGGGGGTTGTGTGTCCATGGATGGGTGCTGGGAGCAGGGAGTTGTGTGTCCATAGGTGCATGTTGGGAGCAGGGAGTTGTGTGTCCATGGATGGGTGTTGGGAGCTGGAGGCTGGCAAGGAGCAGGACTTTCTGCACACCCAGGGGAACCAAGGCAAGCTGATTTAAGGGGAGACTTGATGGAGACATGCTAAGAGTGATAAGAAGAAGCCAGGAAAGGAGACATCAGATCTGCTTTCTTTCCACAGCTGTGTCATGCTTGTGTTTTTAAATATCCAAAGGCCACTTGGCTGTCAGGAAGCAGCAGTGTGGAGCTCAGGCTGATAGGCTTTGTCATGGCTTTCAAGCTGAACGAGGGGCAAGCGAGGCTTCCACTGACCCTGTGGGCACAGTCACTCCCAGTCTTTCAGTCCCAGGAAAAGGAGAACTGGAAGCATCATCACAATTACATCTGGGTTTGAAGCTCTCCCATGACAATATCCAGTGCTTGCTGTGTGACCCAGGAGGTACAGGCAGGTGATAGTTTGGTTATCTGACTGAGGGGGTAGGGTGGAGGTTTTCTGAAATCTCTGAGCCAGATTTGTGGAGTCCTTGGACTGAACTGCCTGCCTGGGGTAGGCCACTAATGATTTTCAGCAAGCTGTGTCATTAACTTTAGTGAGTTATACTCTTAAAGCTTAGTACCTAATCAGCTTATTGAAGGATTGTGATTTATGGCTTCATTGCTCATTATCATAATTCATATTTCCTACTTCATGGCATTCAAACTTCTATTTTTTTTCCCATCTGTCAGGCATGGGCTGACAGCTTTGCCAGTCAGAGACAATGCCTTGTCAAAGTCAAGGGCAAAGCTCTCATTGATTCCAGCGATGTAATAGCAGGGCTAAAATTTGTACAGTGCCTGTCCCCCGTGTCAGCTCAGCAAATGGGAGCATACCTGAGACTTGATTTTGCTGTTGCTTTTTGTGTTCTGCTGCTGCTGGATGTAGGTTATGGATTTGTGGCTGTTGCGATCTGAAGTTGTGGTTTCCTTGCTCCTTAAAACATCCCCATTCAGGGAGTTGAGCCTGAGCTGGATATTCAGTTGCTTGCCAGAGACTTCTGTCTGCCAGTTAATGTGTCCTTGTGGAGCCCTCCTGAAAGCCCCACCTGAGCAGGCAACTTCATGGCCAGAGGACTTAATGAGGCCTGATCTATTGCTCAGCATTTCATGGTTGCATTGCAGGTCTAAAAATGTGTGAAATCAGACTGGTCCTTCCCTCTTGGCTTCAGTGTTCACTCTGTCTATATCTGTGACATTTGATAGAAATACTTGGCTCACACTGTTCCCTCCCACTCCTGCAGGTGAATGGGGATTTGGAATTTTCCTCGGTCCATCTGCCCTACTTTAATGAAATCCCCAGGAACTTTGTAGTGTTCCTTCTACCATCCTGTCAGAGTCATTTGGCACTGGGAAGGTTTGGATGTTAATATGGGCATGGGCACACACACAGACACTTCCTTTTAGTCTCCTTAGGGAAAATCTTACAAACGTGGTAGCAAAATAATTAACTGCCTGTCTGTTTTCTGCTTTTGAGCTGTGCCTTCTCTCTGTACTTTACAAAGAACAGTAGCAGAGCCAGCCCGTGCATCACTGAGCAGACACTGCTGCTGTGGTGTCCGGGTTGTGGCGGGAAGTTAACTGCATCTGCATCTGCATCAGGGCTGCCTGGGCAAACACAGCGGGTGCCTGGACCCTTTGGAGTCCATGGGCAGTGCCCAGGGATTTTTTGCATTGGGACTTAGAAAGCAGATCCCCATCTTTTCTCTGTGCAGTTGTGGTTTGTTGCATGGGAGGGATTTTTGTAGCAACGTACATAGTCAACATTTTTGCTTCCTGCTCTCCAGACTCCCCGGGGGTTTGGTGCTGGCCCCTGTTTTTCGTTTGTAATCCTGGAAGCAGCTGAAAGTTCAGTAGGATTGAGTATATGGCAAGATACTTTCAGATGGAAAGCAGGATCAAAACACACACTCCTGCCATTTCTGTGTCCCTCCTGAAGGAGTATTTTATTTCTTAACTGTAGTTCTTTTCATAACTCCTCTTCCTCTCTCATTAATCTGGACAGCTGAAAGTAGTCTTCCAGAAGTGCAGCAGTGTAAATTCTTTCCCGTGTTGTTTCACTGCATGGGCTCAGCAAAATGTCCTTGATTTGCCCAGGACAATGAATGACAACACTCTCTCTGGGAAACTACTGTTCTTCTGCTTAATCAAATCTGACCTCATTTAAAGAATGGGTTTAAGGTGTTTAGTTTAATTGTAACATTAAACACACTGCTTCTTGACCTGCTTTGAAGGGCAAAATATTCCAATTCATCATTTGTAACTCCTGCCGCCTGTCTGTAGTGCATTCCCATCTCCCCAAGGCTCTTAATTGTTCTTAATAAAGCTGTGTGGGCTAATTGGAACCAACAGATGGCTTTTTGTACTCCTTCCCAGTTATCCCCAGTCTCTTGGGCAGCTTACCTGGTCACATCCCAGTAATGCTGCAGATAAGGTTGGGTTTTTTGTTTGGCTTTTTTATTTTTTCCAGGGAGTTAAAATGTGAAGCCCAGTTATCTCCTGGGGCAGGCAGTGGCTTGCTAATAGTCTGCCATCCATTTGTGGTGTGGGTCAGTGCAAGGCGTGTCTGGCTTTCTGGTACTGATAAATACAAATGTGTGTTTTTGTTGCTTCAATTGCTTGGGCTTGTTTTGAGGTTTGAGTGTTGAGGGGCTTTCCAAAAGGCTCCGTGTGAGAGGCCTTTGTGCCCGGCTGGTTCCAGGGACACATCACCCAGTGGTTACAGGTGCCATTGAAGCATCTGGGTGGGAATTGGTACCCACAAGGCTGGTGCAGGCTGCCTGCACAGTTCAGCTGTTCAGAAGATGGACAGAATGTTCCCATTTGGGGTTGTTTCTCAGAGCCCGTGAAATATTTAGGTGAATCCCTGGGGGTATTGTTTTTGTTTGTTTGTTGTAAGCTTTAGGAATAGATTTGAGAGATGATGTTCTTATGGGTGGCTCCTGCAAAGTGCTGGTTCTCCCATCTCAGCAATGCTTGAGTGAAACAGATGTTATCTGCTCTGCATCACTGTAAAAGTGCTCAGCTTCCTGTAGGACTGGATCCCAAATGTTCTTTTGAGATGCTCCTTCCTGTTGCTGAAAGGTTAAAAGAACATTTTTGGTCTCATCAAATATTAAGTGGAAGGGTTACAGCAGGCTCGAGAGCCACGAGCCCCTTGTTTCAGGAGAAGTGTTTTTATATGCGTGTAAAAGATGCCTGCAGAATTAGGTGTGTAAAAGGACAATCTCTTGTATAATTTATTAATTATTACAGTGTTAATGCACACTGCCTGGGAGTGTTTTCATTCATGCCATTTATATATCTTTTTAAATCTGGACCAGATCTTTTGCCCTTTCCTCTCACCCAGTGCAGTTTTCTTACGGAGTTTGAAACATTTTCTCCCTGAAGCTGCATCTCTAATCATGGTGGTTTTATGCTTTTCTTACAGCTTTTTGATCATGTTGCTGAGTGCCTGGGAGACTTCATGGAGAAACAACAAATCAAAGACAAGAAATTGCCAGTCGGGTTTACGTTTTCTTTCCCCTGTCGACAGTCCAAGCTAGATGAGGTAAGAAGATTTCACAGTTTTCTTAATATGCAGAAGAGCTGCTGTGTTATTAAAACAGCGTGATGAAAGCAGTATCCAAGACAGGGCTCATTCTGGGGATAAATGAGTGTTATATTTCAGTGTCCGGCTGTGTTTGTGTTTATGTTTCTGCTTGAAAGAGCTGGGTAACATGCGAGGAAGAGGCATCTGATGTTTTGTGCTGTCTCTGTGTGAGCTCCTCAGCTTTATGGTTCACCCCACAAACACGGCAGTGGTTTTTCCTGCCTCCTGTGCAGCCTTTTTCACCTCTCCACGGGGTGTGAGTGGGAGGGACCCAGCCCAGCAGGGTTTGCTCAGCTGACCCTCCCCAGTGTACCCATGGGTGCGGATCCAGGGGGTATGAGCCGCAGGCTGGGTGCACTGGGGGCAGCCAGGCGGGTCACCTGGGACCAGCCTGCTTCCAAAAGGATGGGAATAGCCAGCCTTGTGAAGTGACTGACGAGATTCCCACGGCAAGGATGCTGTGGGATCTTCCTCCTTTTGCTCATTATATCACAAATGACTCAGCAGCCTCCCGGTACAGCACTGCCATGGCAACGGCATAGAAGATGAATGCAAGAAAAGTTAAATCACACCAAAGGCAGAGGTTGCCCTGTCAAAGCATGCCCTGCTTTGCCAGCTTGCAGGTCTCTGGGTTAGCCTGGTGCAACAGCCCCCCAGATGCTGGTGCTGAGGGCCACGGGAGGCACCGTTTTTGTTGCCTTTCCTACTTGCTGAGCGGTGCTGAGAGCTGAGCCCAGGAGTGCTGACTAACTCAGGGTCTCAGGACAGAGAGCTGCCCTTTCCTGCCTCACATCGGGAGAGGTGAGCTGACCTTGGTACAGCTCTCCTGTCTGGCTGTGGTGCATGGGTAGGGCTCAGGCTCCTGACCGTGGCAGAGCCGTGCTGGGGATGTGGTTGCGGTTGGGGATGAAGCTGAGTTGCCCTTGGGAAGGTTTGTTCAGCTGCATATGATGAAAGGCACTTGTTTGTGGGCTGGTTTTCTGAAGCCAGCTGGGATGGAATGGTGCTTGTGTGGGGCAGGGGGCAGGCTGGCAGCATGTGGAGTGCCAGGGCAGAGCGGAGTGGGGGAGTAAGACACAAGGGAAGGTGTCTCTTGATTTAAGAAAACCAAACCCCACAACCAGTAAAACCTCTCACCTCTCTTTCTGAGAGTTTTTGTGATACTTTGGGTGCTTGAGAAATACATTTTTCTGGATTCTGTGGGCCAGCTTTGTTCCTGGATTGCTGCTTCTGTGAGGGTGTGCTTACCTGGGTGCTGTTCTCTTGTGCTTGGTGAGCAGAAGGAGGCAGGGTGGTCCCTGCTTTCTTCAAGGGTGACAAGATGGGCACTGCACGGTTGGGTCCCACCCAATCCTGCTGCAATCCAAGGGCTTCTTCCTGCTGCCAAGGCCTTGCTGGTGAAGCAAAAACTCCTTCCAGCACAGTGGCCAGTCGTGCTGAGAGGAGCTGCTCGTTGCCAGTGTGGTTTGACCAGTTTCTCATAAAAGTTACATGAAACAAGGTGCCCTCTGGCTTGTTAAAGCTGTGCTGTCAGAGGGGGCTTTGCCTGTGGTTTCCCTGTGCAGCAGAACAGGGCTTTGCTGGGTTTCCAAATGATGCCCATGAGGGCAGCACAGTGACAAAAGTTAAATAACCTGAGTTTGTGGTCTAGTGGTAGGAGGATACCTCCTGGTCTGGAAAGTGCTACCCTGACCCTTTGTCTCTTGTAGCTATCCCCGTTTGGAGGGCAAATTTGATTTTTAAGAGGAGATATGGGCAAACATACACCTGGGCTGCTTGTGCCTACAGGCTTCAGCTTTCCTGGTTTTTAGCTTCTTGGGCTCCTGTTGTGATAGATGTGAATATTGTGGGTATGGAAAGCTGAGCTGGTTTGGGTTGTCTTTCCTGTCAAGTATTGTCAGTGCTCTTTTATTACTATTTACATGTATACTGAATGCTGTGATTCAGGCAGACATTATGTAAATAGTAAAAGATCAGATGTAGTCCTTACCTTGGGGGATTTTCAGGCTCTTTGTGACAGTTTGCAGACAAGGAGTTCAATGCCGGGATTTCCTTTTTCATCCATGCTGTAAACTGGGGACATGCATTGCTCCATTTCCAGTATTTCCATTTGCCTCAGCCCATAAACATGATCCCCCAGTCAAACAAGCCAGAGAAATGGGACTCCAGGCAGCGGCCTGATCCCCACTGCAGCTGAGTCCTGGACACACCAACAGCACATCCCTGCTCTGTAGTCGGTCCTGCACAGTCAGCTCTTTGTGAAAGCAGTCTATTTCCATGGCCCAAAAGGATTAAACAGTTTTCTAAGAAAAACTGTCGAGGAGTAACAGGGAGAAGAGTAGACTGAAAACACAAAATGAAGACACACCGTTTCCTGGTATGGGAGGGAAAAGCAATTTTCCATCTTTCAGCTCATTGTAACTAGACTCGAAGACCACCAGTTGTCTCATGTTGGGTTGTCAGGCCATGTAAGAAAAGAGACCCAAAGATTCATTTGCAGTATAAAATCTTGTTTTTAAGGAAAAAAAAAGAATCCATGTGTGTCTTATTATTGTATTGTGTTGAACGTTGCTGTCTTGTTTTATCAGGGTATTCTGATAACCTGGACGAAGCGCTTCAAAGCAAGTGGAGTGGAGGGAGCAGATGTCGTGAGGCTGCTTAACAAGGCCATCAAGAAACGTGGGGTAAATTGTACTTTTTAAAATTGTATCTCTGCTTTGTCCAGGACCACCCTCGATGCTACCCACTTGGGTAGGTGGTCTGAGTGGTGGTGGACCTCTGTTTTCCTGATGAAAACGTGCATTTTTGCTGTTTACTGGATAAATGATGCATTGTCAGAGTTGTGTGGAAGCTGTGATTTTCCTCACAGCACAAATCTAAGTTGCTGTGTCATGGCTTTTTGTTGGCAACCTTCAGCAATTTTACCACCCTCCAAAACCTGAGACAGTGGTGTGTGTCAGTGCTGTGGCTTTTCAGTGGTACCAACACATCCCATTCCTGAGAAACTTTGTCTCATGGACTGGGCTCAGCTCAGTTGTGCACCTGCTGTGCTTGGGAGCAGGAGAGGAGCAGAGCAGAAGAGAAAGGGGCATTTCAGGCTCAGTGTTCCTCCCTGCAGTTTCTCTCTGCTGACTTTATAGAGAGTGAAGGTGACCGAGTTGCTGATTTAAACAAATAAAAAGGCACTGAGCGTGAGATGGAATGAATTTGGATTTACATAATGCTTGCAGCCAGGTGATATGTTGATTACTCAGCATCCATATTCATCAGAAACAGAGAGTATTTCCTCTGTTTGTGCAGTTGTGGACTCTTAAGCAAGCCTGAGTTTTGCTGTCGCCCAACAACATTACTATAGTCAGTTACTGTCATCAGACTGTAGAATCACACACTGAAGAATCTGGAAAGGAATGGGTGCATGTCATGTGGTCAGCTTATTTCATTGCATTATTTCTCTCATTTAAATCTTTGCTTGAAATAAAATTCCTGGTTTAAGGAGAAATATTTTCTAGATTGGCTCCACAGGCAACGGCTTCAAATCATTCCGTGCAGAGTTCCTCCTCCCTCTTTTCTTTGCTGCCTAAGGGTGCTTATGTGAGAGCAGGTCTTTGCTCTCAGGAATGATGTTGATGCTGTTTTATTGCTTGCCTGGGGCATTGGGCTGCTTGCGTTCTTGGGCATGTGGGATAGGGAACTGGCAGATGGAGCAGGGGATATTTAAAGAGTTGAGTGGTGGTGTTTGTCTCCTGTTCCTCATGAAGCTGTTTGGTCTAAGCACAGCGGTGATGAGCAGGAGCAGTGTTCCCCAGAAGGTCCCAGTGGTGTGTGTTTGTTCCCCCCTCAGGACTACGATGCGGACATCATGGCTGTTGTGAACGACACCGTCGGGACGATGATGACCTGTGGCTTCGATGACCAGCGCTGCGAAGTTGGCCTCATCATTGGTAACACACATTGCTGCTGCTGCACGTGGCTTTTCTCCCTTTGCCTGCCTGGTTTGGTCAGCACCTTCTGATGTCCTTTCCCCAAAGGCACTGGCACCAACGCCTGTTACATGGAGGAGATGCGGCACATCGACCTGGTGGAGGGGGACGAGGGCAGGATGTGCATTAACACCGAGTGGGGGGCCTTTGGAGATGACGGCTCGCTAGAAGACATCAGGACCGAGTTTGATCGAGAGATCGACCGTGGATCCCTTAATCCAGGGAAGCAGCTGTGAGTGAGGCAGTTAGTTGGGAACTTTGCCTCTGTTGTTTTGCATTTGATGCTCCCCTTTCCGCTTGTGTTATGAATTCTGCAGTCCAGGAAAGCTCGACTTTGCCCGTGGTGAGGCACATCTCTGGCTGGGCAACTGCAGTGGCACAGCTGGACTCTGCCTCCCGGTTGCCCATGGATTCCGTGGGTGACTGCTGTCCTCTCCTGCAGGTTTGAGAAGATGGTCAGTGGGCTGTACATGGGGGAGCTGGTAAGGCTCATCCTGGTGAAGATGGCGAAGGAGGGGCTGCTCTTTGAGGGGAGAATCACCCCTGAGCTTCTCACCAAAGGGAAGTTTGAGACAAAGCACGTTTCTGCCATAGAAAAGTGAGTAATTTATCCTGTTTCCCCTGGATCTCACAGTGACTCTAGATGTTAATTTTCCAGCATCTTTGGGCTTTGTGGGGAGATGTGCTGCATTGGGGGTGGCTGGTGTCCTCCGGTGCAGGTGCAGAGCTGGCATGTGGGGACTCCCAGCAGACAGTCTGTGTCCCCTCCCCAAGATTTCTCCATTTTTCTGTGTTGGGAGGAACTGTAAAGTCTGCCAGTCCATGCAGCTTCAGGGTATGAGCTGTACTACCTCTCGCCCTGCTCACAACATCTCCAAAGCTGCCACCCCGCAGCTAAACATGGGAGTGAGCTGGCTTAGTGCCTCCTAGCAAATACTTGTGTTGCTCTTTGCTGTATCCCTGGGATTGCTGGGCAGAGGGAAAACAAGCGTGACAAGGCAGAGCATTCAGTCTCGTAGGCAGTGCCGGGTGCTGCACAGTGACCTCTGAGCTATGTGCCAGTTGGTTTCTTAGGGTGTCATCACCCCTTTGGTCAATACTTACAGGCTCTTTCCCTGGTGTTTTTAAAATTCAAATCACTGGGATAGTTGGTACTGTAGTCACTGGTGTGGCTTTTCTCTTTGAAAACAGCCAGTAACTTCTACAATGCGTGTTGTTCCTCTTGGCCCGTTTTACTCCTGTCCCTGCAGACTGTCTTATCTGAACAGCTTCCCATTAAATGCGTGCGCTCATTTATCTTAACCACAGGGGTCTGTGTCATGGACCAAGTTAATGTTGCACAGCGGTGAGAAAAACACAGTTATTGAGAAATTCAGTTATTAAGAGCAAAATTTGCCCTGGAATTGCACCTCGCTTCCTGAAGAGCACTTTGCTTATAAATATGGGGCCTGTCCCTATGCATCCTCAACTTTTTAGCTGGTGCTAGCAAGATGCAAGAGTCCTTAAAAAGATACACGGAGTGCAGTTAGTGATGGCAAGATATACTCCTTGTGTTTTTGTCTGGGAAATGACCAAGCTGGACGCGGAGAAGTTTTGCCAGAAGCTTTTCTCTCAGGCTGGATGCTAATGAGGGAAAAAGCAGTGCAAGAGGCAGAGATTCACTGAGGTTGTAAAAGCCTGGAAAGAGACCCGTTAGGATGAAATTGCTTTGGCAACCTTTGCTTAGGGTCTTGTTTTTCACACTGGGCTTAATTTATTGAGACAGGAGAGCGAGCGAGCGTGGGATTAGGTGTGTGCTCAGGCCTGTGCTGAGACGTGGGGCTGGTGCTTCGTGCTTCAGAGAAGCTGTTTGAAGTTTAAATCATCTGCATGATGAAAAAGCATTTAATTCCTCCAGGTCTGTTGGTGGGTGGCATGTTTGCACCAGGCTTTAATGGAAAGCTGTTTCCATCTGTGAAGGAATGCATGTTTAGAGCATTTCATTTCTAGCCTCATGGAGCTTCCCAGTTCAGATGTCTCAGAAATTCTCTCTCTAACCTTCTCCAACCCCAGGCAGGGACACCTGTGGTCACATGCAGCTCAGTCCTCCATACACCCCCACTAAGGAGTCCTCTTTACTGCTGTCTCCCTGCAGGAGCAAAGAAGGTTTGAACAAAGCCAAAGAAATCCTGACGCGGCTGGGCGTGGAGCCGTCCCACGAGGACTGCATCGCCGTCCAGCACGTCTGCACCATCGTGTCCTTCCGCTCCGCCAACCTGGTGGCCTCCACCCTGGGCGCCATCCTCAACCAGCTGCGGGATAACAAGGGGGTCGGCCGCCTCCGCACCACCGTGGGCGTCGACGGCTCCCTCTACAAGATGCATCCACAGTGAGTCCCCGCGTTGGGTGTGGGATGAGCAGCCCGAAATGTGGGTGTGGGGAGCTCAGGGGCAAGGAGAGATGTTGTCTTTAGGTGAAGAAGTGATGTGGCATTTTGAAAGCCCAACAAAACTACACAGAAAAGAACCAAACCCCTGAGGAAGTGGATTCTGCAGCATCAGGGAAGGCTACAATGGTCTGAGTAGATACCCTAAGGGATCTCAATAGACCTCTCAGAAGGAGAGTTTCTTTGTACAAAATATTACTCATGCCCGTTGTTTGGGCTATGAAGAGACCTGCATTAATTAACCTTTGTGAATTCACCTTCCAGTTTAAACTCAGTTGTTTTTAAATTGCCAATTCTGAACCCTATTTTTTCCAGTCTTTTCTGAAGATACACTTGGAAACCAGGCAAAAAAATGGTGCTTATGTTTCCAGGGCCTTTAAAAAACTGATTTTGTCTTGTTTTTCCACATCTTGAAAGCGATTATTTTTAATCAAACAGCTGTTTAGATTTATGTAGAGACCAGGAAGTGTCATTAATGAGGAAACTTCTGAAAGGAGAAATATGTTTAATGTTTCATTTTCAGTTACATGTTATTTTGTTGAAAATAAGATTTTCCTTAGTTAAAGAAAACTGTAACATTTGAGCAAACCAAAAGGTTTCCAAGAATGCTGTTTTGACCAGCTTTTCCAGGTGGGCAGGTCTGGGGAGTGACAGAACCCAAGGCAGTGGCCTGAAGGTGTGTCAGGGAGGTTTAGGCTGAATGTTAGAAAAAAGATTCTTCCCCCAGAGGGTGGTCAGGCACTGACCAGGCTCCCCAGGGCAGTGGGCACAGCACCAAGGCTGCCAGAGCTCCAGGAGTGTTTGGATGTCCTCTGAGGCACAGGGGGTGGCTCTTGGCGATGGTCCTGTGCAGGACCAGGAGATGGACTCAAGTGATCCTTGTGGGTCGCTTCTAGCTTGGCATAGTCTGTGATTCTGTGAAGATAACATACATGGGCAATTTGGATTTCTGAACTGTTCCCCCACACCACCCAAACCAGTGAGTCCAGGACACGACCCCAGGAGAGGGGATCAGAGCAGCATGGGAGCCAGGGCGTTTCTCCCATCTGTGGTCACGGTCAGGAGATGAGACTCTGATGCTCTCCCCTGCTTTTTGCTGGCATTGCTTAGAAATTCAGGAGCAAAGAGGCCGTAAGGAAGAGCTGCTCTGCCCCAGCAGTTCCCTCCTTGGGAGGCCGTACCTGGTTGGGGCACGATGACTCTCACCCCCTTGCCGTGGGTCCGCGTTGGCAGGGCAGGTTTCGGGGGCGGGCGGTGCAGGCGTGGGGCTCGCAGCCTCCTCTCCCCCAGGTACGCCCGGCGCCTGCACAAAACCACGCGGCGCCTGGTGCCCGACTCCGAGGTGCGGTTCCTGCTGTCGGAGAGCGGCAGCGGGAAGGGCGCGGCCATGGTGACTGCCGTGGCGTACCGCCTGTCCGAGCAGCACCGCCTCATCGACGAGACCCTCGCCGAGTTCAAGCTCACCCACGAGCAGCTGCTGCAGGTCAAGAAGAGGATGAGGGCGGAGATGGAGGCGGGGCTGAAGAAGAAGACTCACGAGACGGCCAAGGTGAAGATGCTGCCCACCTTCGTCCGCAGCACGCCAGATGGGACAGGTAAGGGCATGGAGAGCCCCAAACAGGCTCCCGGTGGTGGGATTTGGGTTTGATGGAGGGGGAGCAGATCTGGTGCCACCACAGAGGAGCCTGGGCTGTGCAAAGGAGGGAATGAGCCTGCACTGCCCTGTGCTGGTTTCCGGCAGCCTCACCCTATGTCCTTAGCCCAGGGTGCAAGCAAGCCATAGCTTGAGGGGAGAACATCACAGCTGGACTCATGAAACCACAGCTGGGAACACAAACCCAAACCCACACAAATCCTGTTCACACCAACCGGGCAGTTCTTTGCCTTTCAGGCCAAATTTCTACTTTCTCTCAGGGAGCTGTTGTTTGGGTCCTTTTTTCCTTGTTGGTTTAAAGAGAAACAAAATCAAAAATAAAACAGAACACATTAAAAAATGAGCTGGAATAATCAGAACAGCATCCAAAATCCTCCTTTGATGAAGATCTTCCCAACGGAGTTTCTCAGAGATTTTCTATCAAAAAAAAAGCACTTCTTCAGATTTTGCTTATGGCTCTTTAAATATATACACGTGTTCTTTTACAGAAAATGGAGACTTCTTGGCACTTGACCTTGGAGGGACAAACTTTAGAGTTTTGCTGGTGAAAATCCGCAGTGGTAAAAGGAGAACAGTTGAGATGCACAACAAGATCTATGCCATTCCCATAGAGGTGATGCAGGGAACAGGAGAAGAGGTATTTCTGTTTCTCTTTGGCTGCACTGCTGCTTTTTAAATAACTTCTTAGGAGCACATAACAGGTACACCTTCAAATATTATGACTTTTCTCTTTACAGCTGTTTGATCACATCGTTACCTGCATTTCTGACTTCCTGGATTATATGGGCATAAAAGGTGCACGTCTTCCTCTTGGCTTCACCTTTTCCTTCCCTTGCAAGCAGACCAGTCTGGATGCGGTAAGTTCCCTGGTATCTTTTGAATCTGCTTTTGTGCTTATGCCAGGGCTGGTTTCTCTTGTCTTTGTACCATGCACACGACACTTACAGGAAGGTCGTACAAGGGGAATGGCCATGCTCTGACCCTGAGTACAGCTGCTCCTATAAATAGTTCCTTTAAGGGTAGTCATGCACATGCTGCTCAGCCCACGGCTGTGACAGGTAAGAGCATTTACATTTTCCATGGTGGTGATATCCCTTTTTTAAGGCATTATTATGCTTTTTTCCAGCCGTATAAACCTGCTGGTCTGTGATACTTCCCTGGTTTTGCAAGCTGTAAGCAAAAGTCCATCTCTGCTGCCAGCACCTGATCCCACTCATCTTGTCTCACAGGATGGAGTGGATGGACCATGGCCTGTGGGCTGTGTCACCCTGAGGTGACAGTGTGGCCTGCAGCACATCCCTGTCAAGTGTGCCCTTGTTCTTTTCACTTGTGTGTTTAACTTTTTCACTGCCACAGACTTACACCAACCCCACCTGTGCAGCTGTTAATACTTTCCTGTCTACTTAGCTGCTTCTTTTTTTGAAGAAAGATGTGTTTTCTATCTTTTTTGGTTTTTTGAGTTTGATGTTCCTGTCACACTTTTTTTTTTTTTCCAGTTTGTTGCATTGCTCTGGAAATTTGGAGACCAAGCACAACTTTTTAAGATTCTTACAGTTTTTTAATGCAATATTTTTAATGCAAATTCCATGTGTTTTTTTCACAGAGATTATTCTGTAAAACCTCACATTAAAGCATCTGAAATATCAAGTGCAACATCTTGAGTCTTAGCAACTTGGTAACCCATTTTCTTGCTGTTTAGGGTATCCTTCTCAATTGGACAAAAGGCTTCAAAGCTACAGACTGCGAGGGAGAAGATGTGGTATATTTGCTTAGAGAAGGAATTAAAAGAAGAGAGGTGATCTGCCTTTTGCTTTTGTTTTCTTTTTCTCCTCCTCCTACTCCTTCCTCCCCTCCAGACCTGGCAGACCTTGTGGGTCTGGCTGGCTCCCTCTCACAGGGTTTGCATCCCTTGTGGACATCTCCTGTCCTGCATGGAAGGTTGTTCTTTCCCCCAGAGGCCTCTGGCTTTCCAAATTTGCCCAAACTTGCAAGACTTCTTTCAAACCCTGTGGCAATTTTCGCATTCATCAGAGCATTGGAGGAAGCAGGAGTTTTCAAAATGGTGATTATAAGGATGCAGCTCAGTGCACCCTAAAGGACAGTTTCCCCCCCTCCCCTCCTTGATCTTTAAAATGCCTCAACTGGCTTAGCCAGAACTTTCTAAGAAGGGAAGAAAAATGGCCTGAGGAGGGCATTAATTTTGCAGTTTTTATCAGTCAGTGAAAAGGAGGTCTTAAAAATCTCTGTTACTGGATTTGCTACTGCACTGCTGTACAACAGAATGTTGATAGCCCTCTACCACATGCCTCGGTACAAGGCCTGTACATCATGTACCTAAACCAAGGAGAGCAGCCAGAAGTTACTTTCTTCTGAAGACAGCCTGTCATAGGTAGAGCATGTGAGGAGCCTTAGTTATCTGCTGGTTGATTAAGTTCCTATTTTTGCTTGTGTGAAATCAGGCTGGTAGTATCAGTCGTTTGTTTCCAGTGTATTTTGACAGCATCCCCTTTGGTGTGGGGGTTGCCCCAAGCCCAGAATTGTCATTGTCGTATTCCTCTCTCTCCCAAAGGAATTTGACTTGGATGTGGTGGCTGTGGTGAATGACACAGTGGGCACAATGATGACTTGTGCTTACGAAGACCCAAACTGTGAAATCGGGCTCATTGTGGGTAAGTGTTAGAGCTGCTTTTTACGGAACAGCACATCAACCCATCTGTCTGTATTCTCACGGAAGCATCCCTGGGGTTAACTGAAAATAAAGCCAGGATGTCCAGGAGTGAAAGAGCAAGATTCAACAGCCAGCTTAGTTCTGTCCACAATCAGTTGAGATAAGCAGAGGCTGTGATGCCAAACAAACACTGCCTGTTTTATCTAGTAAAAGCACTTGGGAGGAGAGCAAAGCTGGGCTCAGGTAGCCTCACCAGCTCCTGGAGTTTCTCTCAGTTCAGCCTGCAAGAGTTTCCCTGCCAGGTTGTTCAGTAGCCCCCAGCTTCCCTCGAGCATGTGGTCTCTCAGAATAAACTTGCAAAGCACAGCCACAATTCCCGAATGGCATGTGATGGAGAGCTCTGATAGGCGAAGTGCAGTGACTGAGAGCTGTCTTGCTAGCAGTGAGACAGCTGAAGTAATTCCATGGGTGACATGCAAATGCTGTGCTCGGGGAGCCTGAGACACAGGGTGGTGTGAATTTCCAAAGCTCTCCAGAGAAATGAGTGTTCCGTGGGAGAGAAGAGGAGGAGGCACCTGCAAGCTTTAAGTTGCGAGGTGGCTTGTAGGAAAATATAACACCACCACCAATTTCTCCTCCAGACTATTGGAAGGTGTCCAGGATGAGTCAGCACAGTGCGGTGTGGGGAGGAAGCCGTGTCTGCGCAGCTCCATCCGTGGCCTGTTTTCAGGAACTAGAGTT
Organism: Grallaria varia; assembly: GCA_013396735.1. NCBI lineage: Eukaryota > Metazoa > Chordata > Aves > Passeriformes > Formicariidae > Grallaria > Grallaria varia. The sequence continues at coordinate 586,543 of VWZG01004495.1, read as the reverse complement.
CCCTGTGGGAAGGACAGCATGTCCTTGGGGTGCTGAGAGCATCTGTGAGGACTGTGTGCTGCAGACCTGCCAGACACACTCTGCAGCAGTGTGTGCAGAGCAGGAGCTCAGAGGTGACCTGGGTACCTCTGGGATAACGGGAGTGAAAGCCCTGGGCTCTGGCAGGCTCCCTCTGCCCTGCCTGGATTATCTGGGCACTGATGGTGGTCCATAACTGGGTTTGGTCTGGTGTGGTTTGGTCCTGCAATCCTGAGTCTCAGTCTGCAAGCCCTGATGTTCCCCCCAAACCCTGTGCTGTGGCTCAGCTCTCCTGCAGCAAAGAGTACTGTGGGAGGATCTATTTTAGCTCAGACTGTATTGACATAATTGCCTAAAGAAATGGCAAAGGAAAACAGACTTGCTGGTACAATTGGTGCAGAATCTGTGATGTGGGGTTAAATGGCATTCCTTAGGTAACTTCAGGAAAACTTTTGTCCTTGGTAGCAGCTGAAGCTGCCTCTCATTGCTAATAAAGCTTTGCTCCCTAAGACCTCAGTGTACCTGGAGCACTTGCCACACTCCTTAGGATCCCCTTTGAGCAGAACCCAGCATTTCAACATGGCAGTAACCTTCCTGCTGGAGAAAGGAAGCCATTTACATCAGAAAAAACCCCAAGAAATCAGATGGTCAAACCCCTGATGCCTCAAAACTTGCTGAGGTTTTCAGTTCAGCACATTTTGCCCTGAATTCTGTGGGTCCGTGGGTCCACTGGCTTTGTGGAAGGTGGTTCCTGAGTGCAAAATGCAGCTGGCTGCTTGCTGTGGCTTTGGGTTCAGAAGCACATCAGGGTTGGTGGGCCAAAAGGGCTGCCCTGTAGCGGGGGAACCTTCTGGGTGGCCTGGGCCAGCCTCTTCTCTGAGCCACCCTAAGGGATGCTCGGCAGCAGAAATATTCTCCTGCAGTTTAGGATTACCAGAGTGTGGGGTTTTGTTTTGTTTGTTTGTTGTTTTTTTTCCCTGATGTTTTCAAATGACGATTTGCCTCCTTCATTCAGAAAAAAGCATAATTGGGATCCCCCCCAGAAGGTTTTTCAGGGCCGTGGTGCTGGTCCTAAGTGTTGTTTTGTTCCAAACCAAGAGTGATTTCAGTGTTTTGTTCCTTCAGGAACGGGCAGCAATGCCTGTTACATGGAAGAGATGAGGAACATAGAGATGGTGGACGGGGAGCAAGGGCGGATGTGCGTGAACACGGAGTGGGGAGCGTTCGGGGACAACGGGTGCCTGGATGACATCAGGACAATCTATGACAAAGCAGTTGATGACTATTCACTGAACGCTGGAAAGCAAAGGTACTGTGGGAGAAGTGGTGTGCTCTGTGTATAAGCCAGGCTGCCTTAAATGCTTTTAAGAGAATTGGATTTCTTCCCGTTGGAGAAGGGAGAGGTTGAGAGTGGAAAATGACTGCAGCCCTGCTATCCTGTGGGATCTCCCCTTTCTGTGCTTTTCCTGGTCCCTGCTTTTCTTGTGGCTGCTGCCATGGGACTGCAGCAGGGCTTTTAGTGAGGGCTTCAAAAGTCTTGAAATTACAAAGAGACCTTTTTTCTCATCCTGTGCTGTACTGAGGGGCGTTAAGATGGCATGTTATTCTTTTGCTCTTGGTTCCAGGATAATCTCTTTTAGCTGAACTCTCTCTGTGAAGGGCTGTACCCCTAGAAATCCCAAGCCTAGACCAGCTGGTGTGGTTGGAGCTTGGAGCTGCTTGCTGTAAAGCAGTCAGGAGCTTCCTAGCAGTTGCAGCCAGCTCTTAATTCAGGCAATTTTCTGGATGAAATGTGTGGTGTTAGAGGACCTGCCTTTCTTGGTCCTGAAGTTGGGCTCAGCTCTTGTTTGGGCAAGTGCTTCCCTGTCCCCTTCAAGGAAGGGCTGACAGGAGGTGTACCCAGCACTGATAGAACTGGGCTGAGGCTGCTGCATGCATGATGCACTTTGTCATCATTTCTCTGCAGCAATGCTTTGATGCCAGGAGCTTTTAAAAAGATTTGGTGATTAGAGTAAATCTGCACAAAAACCTGGGGAATACAGGCAAGTTGGCAGGTCCCATGGGAAGCTCTTTGGAAGCTGAGGCTCAAACAGACCCAGAGGGGCAGACACTGAGCGAGCCCGATGCAGCAGCAGAGTTGGCATGGAGTAAGCAGCCAAAGGGGAGACTGCCAGAGGGAATAATTTATTCCAGAGATAGTTAGGCACTCAAGAGGCAGGACACTTGCTGGGTACAAGCCTGAGAGAGTTCACAGTATTAAATGGACTACATGGCCTGCTTCCAGCAGGATGGCGCGCGGGGCTCCGCTCGATCCAGGGCACAAACACAGCTGTAGAGCTTCAGGAGGTGAAATAAAGGATGCCTCACTGAATGCCCTTCTCAAGAAATGGAAGAGTCTTTGGTTTGTTGGTAAGGACTCCCAGAATGCTCCATTCAAACCAGAATGATGCTGGAGGGGCAGGAATGTGAAGCAGGGCTGCCCCGTCCCAGTGCTGAGCGTCGCTCCTGGACCACTCCTTGTCTTGTGCTGGAAGGAGGTCTGCAGGTGGAAGGTACTCCTTCTCTCACCTGGGGGTGAGGTTGCAGGTGGGAAACTTGGGTCCTGTGTGCAGAGTAGGGGGTGAGAGGGGTTCAAGAGAATGTGCTTCCTCCCAGTGGTTTTGGCACTACTGGTTTCCTACTAGAAACCAGGTGCTGGAATTAACTGAAGAGCAAAAGCCAACCCTGGACATGCCAGACGTTCCTTTTCACATCCTTTGTCTTTCACAGGGTTGGTTTTGCAGCACAGGACTCCCTTGAAAACATTGCACTCACAGTGACTGTACCTTGTGGTTTCCCTGTAATTTTGCTGCGTGGAGCCACTGAGCTTTTCCTGTTTGAAGGGCTCAGCCTTGCTTCAAGAGGGCTCCCAAACATGGAGACAAGTTTTCCCTGGGGTCCACTCAGGGCTGTCACTGGGGGATGCATGGATAACGTGCCTTTCATCTGGGCACCTCTCTGTGCTCTGGTGACAGGTTTTCATTTCTTTCATCTGGGAGAAACACCAGCCATGCCTGGCCAGGGGAACATGGTAGTGAGGAATAAAGGAGCTGTCTGTAGGTGGGCTCATGAGGCTTCCCACAGAGTCTTCATGCTTTTTCTTGCCCAATTTTTCCAGTAAATGGCTACTCTGTGTGAACAGGATTGTGTATTTTTTGTCCCCAAAGTGTGCGGGCAGGACCCCTGGCTGGTGACACACCCGTGATGCTGCCTTTGCAAACGTGAGCAGGTTCCCTCTGAGCTGTCTTTCCTTGCAGGTACGAGAAGATGATCAGTGGGATGTACCTGGGGGAAATAGTCCGCAATATTTTGATTGACTTCACCAAACGGGGATTCCTGTTCCGAGGCCAGATTTCAGAGACACTGAAGACCAGACACATCTTTGAAACCAAGTTCCTTTCTCAGATTGAGAGGTAAGAGCACGGGAGGCTGCTCAGTGTGAAATAGTGTGGGTAGTGTTTGTCTGGTGACACTGCTGGAGGGGAGGAACAGCTGGAGAGCGTTGCTTGCTCCTCTAGAGAGAATTTTGGTTTCAGTAAGAGCCTGTCTGTGCAGAAGGACTCTTCACAGCATCATCTGAATTTCTAGCAATGCTCACAGCTAAATCCTGGCAAGGGCAGTCAAGGATTCCCTCACTGTATCACTTGTTTGGAAATCAAGCAGTTTTCCTGGGCCCTTTGTGCGTGTTTCGGTGTAATTTTGGAATTGAATGAACACTAGCTGAGTGAGCACTTTTTACTGGGTACTTTTGTGTTTTTATTGTTTGGATTCTGTATTTTAAAGCAACCTCTGAGTCCTTATTGTGAGGGGGAGGAGAGGGAACTTAAGTTTGTCATGAAAGATATTTTCCTGTAATGCCCCATGATAAGAAAAGAGAAAGGGAGGCAATGCAGAGCTGGACTTGCAGCCTCTATTGCTGCTTGTACCCTCTCCTACACTGCAGCGTGGTGCTGGGGTCAAGGAATTTGCATTCCCCGAGGTCTCTTGTGCTGCCAGGAAAAGCTGCTGCCTGGTGGGGGTGCCTGGATTCAGCCACCAGTGCAGTGGGGTTTGTGGCATTGGCTGGACTGAGGGCAACCTTCAGCTGACCACTGTGCTCTCCTCCTGCAGCGACAGGCTGGCCTTGCTGCAGGTGCGAACCATCCTCCAGCAGCTGGGGCTCAACAGCACCTGCGACGACAGTATCATTGTCAAGACCGTCTGCGGGGCGGTGTCAAGGCGAGCAGCTCAGCTGTGTGGCGCTGGAATGGCTGCCGTTGTAGATAAAATTAGGGAGAACAGAGGACTGGAGCGCCTGGAGATAACGGTTGGTGTGGATGGCACTCTGTACAAACTACACCCTCAGTGAGTATTTGCCTTCTCAGCATTGGTTTGCCTGTAGCGCGTTGCATGTACATCCCTCCTCTTGACACCCCAAACTGGGCTCTCTTACTTGCTAGGATAAGAGCCAGGAAAAAAAAAAAAAGTCTTAATCAGGGAGTTCAGAGCTTTCTGAAGGGCAGCGAGAGGATTGAGAAGGACTTGTGAAAGATTCTTGGGGTGGTGACAAACTGAATGAAGGGGACACAGCCTTTGCTGAAGAAGTTGGGAGCCTTGCAGCAAGGGAAGGATCTCTTGGCTGTGCACAGGCAGTGACATCACGGGTGTGTCACAGGCAGTGCTGAAGTGCCTGGTGCCTCTGTGGAGGATGTTTCTGTTCAGTGTGCAGCAGAGATGGGCTGCTGAGGAGCAATGCAGGCGAGGGCAGGAGTCTAAAAGAGCAAGGGCAGCAGGAGAGGAGGACTAGTGCCCACCTCCAGTGTGCATGGAGGGAGATGGGTGGGAGGGAGATGACTTGTGTGGTCTGTTCTCTTCCCTTTGCTATGGTACGAGTGATCCAAGTTAACCACACACAGAGAGGCAGGGCTGGGATGCAAGTGCTTTTTTCCTTTAACTCCTACTGCTCCCAGTTTTCAGCTCCACCCCAGCTTCCAGCATGTTAGTTCTTTCCCCGGTGAGAGCGCGTAGGGCTCAAAGGCCCATGGATAGGAGTTTTCTGCTTTGAAGGTGCTGCAGGGCCTCCCTCACCCACTGCCCTTGTTTCCTTTCACAGCTTTTCGAGGATCATGCACCAAACAGTCAAAGAACTGGCACCCAACTGCGACGTGACCTTTCTGCTGTCGGAGGACGGCAGCGGGAAGGGGGCAGCGCTCATCACAGCGGTGGGATGCCGGCTGCGCGAGGCCGAGCAGAACTGAACTCCACAGCCCCAGCCCCAATTCTGTCTTGTGAGCACTTTCTCATAAAGCAGCGACTGCATAGTCAGAACTGGTAAAAACCCAGAACTCACTGCTTTATCGGGGAAAGGAAAAAAAAATTACAACTAATGACATAAAAAATTAGGATACAAGATAGAATGTGTGCTGTTAATAATATCTTCTGTTTCTGGACCCCAATCTGCATGTTTCTTACTCACTTTGTTGGTACCTTCCCCACCTGTAGGTCATGGAAAAAACAGTCTATAATTTCTCCAGTTGTCAAAACTCGGTTGTTGTCTGAGACGAACTTGCCCCCAAGTGATGTGCGTTGAGAGCTACCGTTGCATCGTACCGAGTGTGTCCTTTGCAGCATCCCTGTAAGTGCACTGCCAGCACACTGACCACCAGCCCTGGGTGTCGATGCTTTTAGTGAAGGGGAAGCAACAGTTCCCTCCTGCCTATCTACCTGCTGTTGTTCCGTCTAAGGCGATTGTGAAAACATTATGGTGTGTCAGCACTGTGCACGCACGTAACTCTATAGTGGGACTTGACACCGCGACTTACTCGCTTCCTTGATGCCTGTTTTGTCATGGTAAAAGCAAACGCCCTTGTCCCACAGATCTGGTTCCACTGGTATTTCCCATTGCTTCCGTGAGTAGTGTTGTGTTACTGGGCGAAATCTGTCACGTTGTGGCAAGAAATCCCAAAACAGTAAAACGAAGTGGTTGGCGATTGGGGTAATCCAAACCTCCTGACCTGCCCAATCGGCAGACTCATGGTCTCCACACGGCTGTGCCGTGATCTTCTCTTTAAGAGTTCTTATAAAAGGTATTTCCTATCTCTTCTTGTCAGTCTGGATCAGGGCACCGCCGCTGCCCTTCCATGGAACCTGCAGCTCGACTGCACCCCTCGGATGCGGAACTTCCGTCTCTTGCCTTAAATGGGTATTTGTTTCCACACCGAGCTTTAATCTTTAATACTGCTCATCAGTCACTCAGAACACAAACACTCAGCTAGAGTTACTGCTCAGAAAGGAATAGGGGAGCTTGATTTTGATCCTGCCTTTGAGGACCTGGGTGTGTAAACAGCCTACAAAGCCAAAATTGGATGCAGCTTATTCCAAGGATGAAAGCAACAGCAAAGATCATACACACTTGGTGTACCCTGTCCTCTGTCGAGTCGATGCCATTATTAATATACCTGCATACCAGTTGCATTACTGAAATTGAGAAGCAGTTAGGAAGGTAAATTGTCGAATAACATTTGCAAGTCACACCACTTTCTGCAAAGAGGGAGACCACACAGTAGTCCTTAATTCCCACTCTTCTACCAAAAAATTAATTTGAAATATCTGCATGGTTTTACCTGCTGCCTTTTCCTGCAGAAAGTAGATGGAAATTTGCAGGCTACTCCTCTTTGTCCTCATTCCACTCCCCAAAGATTTGGATTGCCCTACCTATCGATAACATTTCAATATGCATTATGGTGCACTGTGAGTGAATGTTGTAAAGTAACGTGAGTCACAAACAGTCATTGCAGCTTTAAGTGTGTGTCTACCTGAAAAATTGCATGCCTAACTGGTTTTGCAAAGGTAGAGGGTCTTTTTACTTTGCACACTAGTAGCTCTGGTACTAGTGTTACGTGATACTTGTGAAAATATTAAACTTTTTTGATGTGCGTTAACTGGTGTTTAGTGGTTCTTTCTGGAAGAGGTGCTGTTGGCTGGTGGCTTAGTGCTTTGGGAAGAGCTATTGTGTAGGGAGAGCTGCAACCTAATCCCAGTGGTGCCTGTGTTTTGTGTGTTTTTATTCCCGGGCATTCGGGGTCAGATTCAAACAGGGTGGATTTCACCCAGGTCCCCATGCCTCACGTTTCCTAATGTAGTTCAGCAGAGGCACAGCGCTGACAGTGCCCAAATCTTAGGGGGCATGTAGCTTGTCTGGGTGCACCTCATGCCCTGTCTTGTGCAGGGGGATCTGCAGCGCAGGAAAACCTCAGCCCACTGCACCGAGGGCGGTGTGACTATATCAGGCTTTGCCAGAAACACAGGGATGGATACAACAGGTCAGAGTCTGTGAGCTCCCTGTGTGCAAAGGGTTAATGTTTGCAGAGTCCTGGTGTCAGGTGCTCGTACACCACTGGTTGGCACAGCCCGTGTTGGAGTTGTTGTAGATGAAAGCCTACACTAAAGCTGTGCTTCTCCAATAACCCATTTTACGTTACAGCTTGACTAGTCTCCTTGATGTGCAGCTATGATCCCAGACGGGAGACAGAAGAAGGTGAGAAACTTTTTGGGCACAGGGGACACGTTGCATTTGAATTGCTTGAAGGTTTGCAGATCTTGTGCCTGCCGTCGCCGGCAGTGCTGTAGGGGTGGTGTGAGCCGTGCCCGGGGACCTGGGTTTGGAGCTCTCTGGCATCTGAGGGCCAGGCTCAGTGCAGGATAGAGGGGAATAAGAAGTGGAAGTTAAACTTGGTCTCAGGGTGACTGTGAATTTTGGAGATGCTGGCATAGGTCGTTTTGTTTATTGGATCCAGCTCATAACAAATAGGGAGTGAGTTTGTGTTTCTAACAGCGCAACTTTTCCTACCGTGGACCGTAGTTGATGTACTTGATAAGACACAGCAGTTCTTTTCCAAAGGGAGACCTGGTGGGATTTTCATTTCCAGACTACTTCTTACCCCTAGGAAACTGTTCCAAGTGAATCACAAGCTATAACTGTCTGAAGAAATGTCTCCAATGTTATCCAAGCAATGACTGAGATGTCTTACTTAAAGCTTTTAGGCTTGGTGAATAAAATCACAGTCCTCTTAACTGTTAAGCTGTAATTACTGCAATATGAACACAAAAATCTTATATTTCCTGGGGAAAAGACCATTTGCATACAACTGTTGTAATGTCATCTGCTCCTTACTCCTCTGGGGGTTCTCTCAGAAGCCTTTTGAATGGGTTTTAAACAAGCAGACCTTGTTTTGTTTTGTTTTCTTAAGAAAATAGCGGAAGGCAAAATAAAGTGTTTCTAAACTTCTGAACCCCGTTCTGTGCTTTTTGTTCATTCCTTTGCCATAAAAATGAGGTTCTTCAAATGTTTTTCTTTACTGACTTCAGGGACTGCTTTGCTCCTTAAAGCATGAATAATTGTGCAGAGGAGGGATTTAGTGCTGACCTGGAGGTCTTTACTGCTGCGTGGTACTTAAGCCTGTCTAAATTTATATGAAGAACTGCATGTATTTACTGTGGAGCACGGTGTTCCTGTTACCTCATGTATCACAAGAAGAATGCAGCCTGCCTTGGCGTGCCTTTTCTAGCAGTATCACAAGAACTCGGAGCATCTCTGCTTCCTTAACTGTTGCTGTTTCTGGGATGAAACCTCAGGATCTGCAGTGGGAATCCACCAGGGCATAGGGAGTTCCTTTTGCAACCTGAAGAAACCACCCTCTGCTCTCTGCACCGAAAAAGAAAAAGGGATTCGTTGAGCTGTCAGCAAATGTCGGTGCCCATCACGGACTGCACGGGGGCTGCGCTGGCAGCATGTGCATGGCATCTGACATAGGCTCTGGCTGGCTGTTCAGCTGTGATGGAAGGTGGAGCTGGGATGCTCAAGATAGGCCTGTTTGGTCTGAAGAGCTCTGCATTAGAAAGCTGCCTTCGAATCACATCAGCTGGGCAGGGGGAGGTACAGCTTGTGTGTATCCAACAGTGAACTCTGTCTGTAGGTGTCCTTTGGTTCCTCAGTGCAGGCCTCTTTGCTCTCTGTCCTGATGCCAGAGATGTGTGCCTGGCAGAGCATCCCTCCCAAATGGTTTTCAATCCCTTTGGCACAATGACTTGGTGGTGGCTGTCTTTAAACGCCTCTTCCTGCTCACCCTCTGCCCCACACATGCACCAGCAGTGCAGCCTTGGGAGGAACAGGCTGGCCAGGTAACATCTGGACTAGAAACTGCTGCTGGAATGACATAAAATAATGAGTTTTTCCAAAAGGGCATACAGCCCTGGGCTCTGTTGCCCCGTTAGTGGGATGAGTTTGTTGGGCCTGTGTGTAATGTCATTGTTCTCCACAGCAGTCAGGGAGCTGCAGAAGTGGAGAAGGAAGACACATCTTCTGGTTCCTGTATTGGGAAAATCAGATCCCTGAGTACTCTTCCAGTTCAAGCCACAGATCTTTTCTCTGGATTTACCACAGAATGTAAGCCTGGCAGCACTTTGTAGTTTTGCTTTCAGTGAGCAAAGGGGAATATTTCGAATAACGATCTTACCGACCCTACAGGAGCTTTTTAATCACTAAGGTATGGCTCTGTGCTGTTCTTTACAAACCTGTTGGGAGAGGTGGAGGGGATTGTGAGGTGCTACGTCCCACAACAGTATTAAATGCTGTATTGCTTTTATATATTGTTTATGTTTCAGCTTCTCCTGTCATGCATGCCTGCACATAATGCCTCAGGCTTGGAACATGGCATATTTCAAGCTTTTTTTACATACCTGAGAAGAGAAGAACAGTGAGGATAAATATGGGGTAAGTCTGGGAAGGGAAGATGAAGGGACTGTGGGAAAAGACAGTGATGGGTCAGGCTGCCAGGAGGTAAAGGAGGTGAATTCAGACTAGATCCATGAGCCCTGACCAAGCCAGTGGGCAGTCCACACCTGGCTACGGACTCTTCAGAGAGCCTCACTGTGCAAATTAGATACCACAACTATGTGAAGGAGGAATCACTTGTTAATAGGAGTTTAATAGGAAAATAACATTTTGGTACAAGGTAATAGAAATCCATGCAATGACCATGACTTAAGGAACTGTTTCTCTCTTTTAACTCATGAGAGATGGTGCTGGGGAAATTGCAGGCATGAAAATCTCAGAATTCAGAAAATTCTCAGGGCAGGCCTGGCTTTTCAGTCTGCATGTGTTAGTGTTTGCCTTCGTTGTAAACAGGCTTTGATCCACAGTCTTGGGACTGCTGAGCTGGGGGACTTAGCTGCCCACCCAGCCCTGGGGGTCCATCCCAACTGGGCCAGATGAGCCCTAGCCTTGCTGCTTCCTCCCCTCTTTTCCAGATTTAAGTGTCTTGGTGGAACAGAAAGCAGGAGATCACTATGTGGAAGAGAATAATTGATACTCCTGTAATGGGCACTGCCTCTGGTGTGCTGCTCTTCTCATGGGCGTGATCCCTCTGTTCTTTATTGCAGTTGATATAAGAGAAGGCTAAACTTATGTTCATAGCTGGGTGATATTTGGACCTACATGGATGTAAGTATTATCAGCAGGCTGCTATTAATGCTGATGGCATCTAAAGACGTCCTCTAGGAAAACAGTTGCTCCAGAAAAAAAAGATGTGTCTTGGGCTTCTACAAATCTGCTGCCCTGACATGGTGCGTTAGGACAGAACCAGAACCAGGAGGAAGAAATCAGAGTGTTAGCTGGGTGAGGGTAAATGATTTCTTCTCTTTATCATTCAGTTGAGTTTCTGTGCTGAAACTTGTTCTTGACTTCCTGTGGGTTGTCTGGTAAAGAGATGGGGTCGTGAGTTTAAGTTTGTCTTTCTCGGTCGCTTTTATGCACGGACACCACCGGAAGGCCAGCTTGAAACCAGAACGAAACCTGTAAATGTAAGAAAAGAAATTAAATTGTGAAATGGTCTTTATAACAGAGCAGAGAATGAACTAACTCATTACTTGGCTCTGCCTGTGAATGACGGTGGAAATAAAAAACTTCTATTGAAATCAAAGGAGTGAGGTGACAAGTGAAATGTGCAAGACCGTGGAGGGAGGTGCAGTTGGAGTTTATGATCAGATTTCCTTATATTTTAATGGTAGGATGTTTGGTGTGCTCATTAGATGGTGCTGACCGGGCTGGTAACAGCACTTGTGACACACAGAGCCTCTGAGAAAAAGACACGCGTTTACCCACTGGAAGCTTTTAAAAACCATGAATAATTAAATGAGAAAGCTGCTTCCTGAGACAGGAGGGAGAGGCCATGTTTGGGTGTTTGATGTTGAAACGCAGCTTGGCTAGATGGGCTGCAAAACTGTTCTTCTGCCAGCTTACAGGCAGGGTGCTGTTTGAAAGGAGCCTCGCAGCATCACTCAGGAGTTGTGTTTGGCTGGTGGAGTTTCACTGGAGTGCGGGAGGACGTGGGCTGGTCACCGTGTTACCCTCGAAACTCACTGCCTGCAGCCAGGCTGGGGAGAGAGATGGGTTCGGGATGCAGGATTTGGCATGAGAGCCACAGGGCAGCCGGAGCAGCAACCACGCTCTGCATCCCGACACACAGAGCAAGAGGGACATCTCTCGGCACGATGGGGTTGTGCTCTCCCAGCCACTCCCTCCTGGTGACATGCCCAGATGGGACCTGTGGCAGGACACCCCTGGGCTGCTCCTGGTGGCCCGGGGGGAGCAGGTGGCTGAGCCAGCCCTGCATTAGCTCCGCAGATGCACTGCAAGGATTAAGGTTCCTCCCTTGGAAATAGGATATTCTGCGTATGGAATTGGGTGCAAATGGGTCTGTACTGACTGCTGACATGGCCCGGTAGGAAAGAGGAGCACGGGATAGCGGGACCGAGACAACGTGGGTGAGGTAGAAAAGTGAAGTCTCATTTGACGGTAGCACCGGCCTTTATAGGGTTCTGGTGGAAGGTTCTGGAAAGGGGCGGGACTTGGGCGGAGCATGCAAATATGAACCAATCAAAGGAAAAGGGGGTGGTAACACTGCACTGCAGCGACTGCCAACCAATCAGGGGAAAGCACATTGCATGAGGGACAGAAATACAAGAGTTTTAACAAAGCCGATTAATGCCTGTTTTTAACAATCACAACCTCTATTTCTAATAACAAAAGCATCTCTAACACTTAAACATAGACTGTGACAACACGTTCTTCTGCTTCTTCGTTGCTTTTTTCTTGCTTTTCATTTTCTTTCTTCCATCTCTTACACGCCTCACATTTCTGGCTTCCGACAGCCGGCATTTTATTCCGAGGCCGAGAATGTAAAGGGCTGAGCTAAACTCCCACTGAGTGTGCCCCATCTCAAGTTATTAGCAGAGTGTAAATTAAATTGTCCACTCACCCTATGGCCTGAAGTTTAAAGTTACAGCTGTTCTTACCTCTAGAAGTTTATGCCGCTTCAGGCGTTGTTTGTTTGTTTGTCTCTGTTGTCTCTGTGCACACACGAGCACGCTACTCACCTCTGGTTAAGGCAGCAGTATATGATGGGGTTGTACATGGTGGAGCTCATGGCCAGGAGGAAGACTGCAAGATACACCTGCTGAATGTACTTTTGCTGGTAGATGTCTTCCTTGAAGCTCCCCAGGATGAAGTATATGTGATAGGGCAGCCAGCAGACAGCAAAAATGACCACTACTACCACCATGGTCTTCACAAACTAGGAAAACAAAACCAGGGGGTTAATTCCTGGGCCTCCGGGTGATTGTCTGAGCTCGCTGGGGCAATGGCAAGTGCTGCTTTCATTTTGGGTCTGGTTTGCCCTCATGAAGTGCAGTGTCTGGAATGTAGACCTGGGCTGCTGTGGCAAAGAAACGCGCCCTGGTGATGGAAACGGGGCACAGGGAGGGAGGGAGGGAGGGAGGGCAAACATTCCCTGGTGCGCTGAGTGGAGGAACTGCAGAGGAGCTTCTTGCAGCTGCGTGGCAGAGGGGTACAGGGAAATGAGAACACTGCTGTCACTCTGAAAGCTCTTCACCCTGTCAGAGGCTTTGCCCTGCTCTATGCTGAGACATCACTGGGCACCAGGCTTTACACTCCACGGCCTCCTGGGAGCTGGCCTGCTGCTGTGAGCCTTTCTTCCTTGAAGGCTGGCTGGTGCATGTAATCACCATTTTTTTCCGACTTGCTGGGGGATGCCCTTTACCCCCGCACCTCCCAAAATATTTGTTAATTTTTCATGCCTGATCCCACAAGATTTTGTGTCAAACACAGGCTCCATTTTGGAACTGGAGGCAGCAGGGCTGGTGTGCTGAGGGTAATTATTAAGTTTCACTCCTGACCTTTTTTTTGGCGTTAACTTGGTGTTCGTAGCAGGCTCTGTGAAGGTGGTTGCCTGGCACTGCGCTGCTCCACAGGGTAATTCCTATGGTGCTGTACGCAACAAACATCACCATCAGAGGCAGTAAATAAATCAACACGATCACAGCAATGTGGTACCTGCAAGAGAAGAACAAGCAGGTTTTTATAGTCACTATGGCTCTGGGAGGGCTCTTTCACACACTGTCTTTTGGACACATAGGGCTGGCTCCCATTAACTTCAACCACAAAGCAGAAATTTTGGCCACAAACGTTGTTAAAGAAACTTCTGTCAACAGCAAAAGCTTCTCTCTTGTGGTGTGATGAGGAGTCCTTGGGCTGGATTCACTGCTCTTTGAAGACAGAGTAATATCATTTATCTTTTATCAGAGGGTTGCGGTCTGTGGCCACCTGCACTGAGCTTTGTTACCCCGCTGCAGTCAGGAGAGAGACTCATGGCTGTAAAACCACAAGCCTTTACATCGCAAGTATGGAAAAGGAATCATCCAAAAACTGTAGAGTAACCTGATGAATGTGATAGTGGCAACAGTGGAAAAACCCTGGATTGGGGACAGAAAAGGCTGCTGACAGGGTGCACAGAGGTGCAGGGGGTGAGGAAGGAATATTGCCTGTGTTTGTGTCACTGGCTGTTTTTATCTGTGTGCACTCAGTTATGTGTCACCAACAGCCTGCTTGGTTACTGCTCCACCTGAAAGCACTGGCATCTCCTCCAGATGTATTTCATCTCAGCCCTTCCCAGCTTTCCATGTTACCCCACAAACTTCTGCTGGCTCCCTCATGCTGGGGGTTGATTATTTTAAGCAAGCACCATTTATGGGAAGGGAACAACCTGCTCACTCGGTTACAGCAGCTGTCAAATTAACATAAACACTGTGAAAACTAAGGCTAGGCAGGAGGGCTCTGGCACACGCTGCTGGCAGTGGCCCCAAAAGGCTGGGTGGGTGCAAATGGTCTTTCTCAGTGTGACAAGGCCCTGGGACAGCTGCTTTCCAGAGAACTGTCAGAATGGGTGTTGGGGACTTCAGTGGTGTTTGCTCCTTGGGGTGAGTGCAAATCCCAGAGCATGGGTTGCATATAGAAAAATACTGTATTTGTGAAATGTGGCGAGTTTGTCCCTGCCCATCTTCCGCCTTTTCCAGTTATCCTCAGAACAGTGCCTCTTTTGAAAGTCTAATGATGTGTGTGGAGCACAGCAAAGCCTTCTTAGGATCCCCATCCAGGGAGGAGGAGAGTGTGGGAGCCTAAGCTTAAGCACCTGCAAAAAGAAACTTTTAGTCTTGTAGCTTTACTACTTTGCTGCAAAGTTAACCTGTCACCATTAAAAAACAAATCCTCTCTGATTAATGTTCTTTATTCTGGTTCTTTAATCTTCTCTGGATCCGGTCCCTTCATATTGAATATTTCTCAAGCATTGGCAGTCACAGTGCATTGTTTGGTTTTTGTTTTTAACTTGTTTCTATCATACTTATACACATTTTTCCTGCAGAAAAGGATTTTCTGAAAACTAGAAAGCCTGAAGGCTGGTTTTAATTGACTGCAAAGGATTTGGAGGACCCACAGCCAACAGCGGTCCTCCATTTTTTTGGTTTTTCTTTGGCTTTCTTAGTATTTCTTTTCCTTTTTATTTGGACTCACACACGAATGGCTGCACATGGCTTTTTCTCCAGGGTCTGTATTGCAGGCATCTGTCCCAGCAAATCCATTGCTTAATATGATTTCAGAGGAGCAGTCAGAGCTTCCAGCTTCCTTTCTAGGAGAGATACTGAAACCTGCAGATCTGAGGCTGTTCAGGGAGAGTGCGTCAGTGAATGACGTACTGTGGTCAGGAGCTGCTGCTCTTCAGCTGGAGATCCCAGAAAGAACCTGCCCCAGTATTTGCCGGGTTCAGGACCAGACTTTTCAGCCCACAGAGATTTTGCTGGCAGGCTGGGAAACTCTTGTTTCAATCCTTCCCAAACCATGGATCTTGGAGAAATAAACCTCACGCTGTTCATCTGAGTTAAATAGTCAGCAGTGACTCAGGTATTAGTGATTATCTGCTCTCCCACCTTCTCGATTGACTGGAGCCTGGCACACTGTGCTCCCCAGCATGTGCCAAGGGGGACCAGCCAGGAGGAGCATCACCCACCGTGACGTGAGCCTGATTTTTACTCTTTGCACTTCTGTGACTCTGGAGACTGGGGACAACTGACCACCGGTGGCTGAATATGCTGCAGCTTGCCCAAAATTATATGAAGCACCTGGAATTTGACATGTATCAGTGTGAAAAGCAGCTAATTTGGTAATAACTAACCTTAGGAGGCACCCAGCTGTCTGCCAGAGATGAAGACTGAGCAGGGAAAAATGTCCCTGGTGCATGGAGCTGGGCAAAAGAGCTCACAGGGCAGAGTGAGCTCAGGGAATTCAGCACTTGGTTTTGGTTTGAAAAATTGTTTCCACTTTGTTAATCGGTTTGTTCCTTTTCTGCAGTTCTTCCATTACTACTTTGCATAAATACGTTTTGCCTGATAAATTTCTCAAACTGCTCTGCGTATCACGTGCTTTGAATAATGAGTAATCACAGCAGATCCCCTAAATGTGGGCTATGGCTTGTTTCATCTGTTTGAACAATCTTGTTTTAAAGCAGGAGGAAATCACTGTGAGGCTGAGGAACTTCTGGGAGTGCAGATGTGTGCCCAGATAAATCAGTCTATAAAACCTCAGGATGTTTGAAACACACTCCTCTCAGGTTTTATTTTCCTTTTCCCCTGCAAAGAGCAATATCATTTTTAAGTAATTATGTGGCTTCTCAGTATGAAAGATACCCAGTTTCCTCCTGCCTGAGGGAGGAAGAAAATCCCAAATCTTTGCAACCAGGAATTATTGCTTGTTCAGAGACTTTTGGCACTGGTTTCTCTTAAATCTACCAAGCCCTGTGTGTAGGGTTTGTGGACCTTATGACCAGTTTTCAAAGCAGGGGGGGATGGCACAAGACCCTTCTTTATCCTGAGCCACGATCACCTGGGAGCTTTTCCCCCAACTGGCTTACACTGAGCTTAGATGGGCTGCCCCAGCCCCTATTCCCCTGCCCTGTCTCTCAGCACTCCCTGTAGCCAGCAGTTTGAGATGAAATTAATTTCCTTCATTAACTTCTGCCTGAATTGGGGGTTTTATCCTTTCTCTTACGTGAGCTGGTGCTTGGACCCAACGTCATCAGGCCAGGCTACGATGCATTTCGTGGTCCCGTTGTCCGTCAGGATCTCGGCGTAGAAGCACTGTGGGAAGGCCAGCCCAAATGCCACCAGCCAGATGACCCCAATGATGACTCTGGTGCTTCCAGCAGAGAGCCTGGGCTTGAAGGGGTGAATGATGGCCACATACCTGCAAGAAACAGAGGTAAGGCTTTTACAGTTACACTGGTAAGGTATGCTACACATAGAGCAAATATTCCCCTTATGGAATTTTTCATAGAATCCCAGAATGGTTTGGGTTGGAAGAGACCTTAAAGATTACCTAATTCCATCCCCCCTGCCATGGGCAGGGACACCTTCCACCAGCCCAGGTTGCTCCAATCCCCGTCCAACCTGGCCTTGGACACTTGCAGGGATCCAGGGGCAGCCACAGCTTCTCTGGGCAACCTGTGCCAGGGCCTGCCCACCCTCACAGGGAGGCATTTCTTCCCAATATCCCATCTAACCCTGTCTTCTGGCAGTGTGAAGCCATTCCCCCTTGTCCTGTCACTCCAGGCCCTTGTAAAAAGTATTCTCTTTTTTTGTTTGTTTTAAAGTAAGTTTTCAAATTCTTTAGCAAAGAAAGCACAGCCGACAACACTGTTTCCTCCAAATTATTTCAGTCCCTGATGCCTCATATTATCACAAGAGCAGACTGGGTATCAAATATCTATTACCTGCATTTTTCCCCCTGGACTTTTAGCTGTGGAAAACCTGTGTTATCTGCCTCTGTCTGTAAATGCCCGAGCACTTGTGCTTGCAGTGGAAGGGAAGGGCTGACCCTTCCACCCCACACCTGCTCCGAGCCCTCACAGCCCTTCTGACTCTTGCATTACTCACCAGCCCGGGGCACTCCGTGGTTTTAATTTCCCTGTGTGGAAACACACGGTGTCGTAACGAGGGCATAATCAATTATGCATTTCACATCATGCTTCCCCTATTCTTTGTCATGGTTGTTACAAAGGCGAAATAGAGTGGAAAATGCCCATTGCCTCCTAGTTTTCATAGAGAAAAATCTGATAAATTGTGCTGTGTCTTGGTCAGGGAGCTCTGCAGGACAGGCAGCACAGGGAGCGACCCAGGGCTGTGCAGCAGCAGGGCCTTATTTAGCTATAAAATGTTCATCTCACCTCACTTTAGCGTGTCATGGGCAGAGCTGTACAGTGCTCGAGTCTGCTCAGGGCGAAATCAAGTAGTGAGTCGTCCCCACAGAAGTGCCTGAAATGCTGACCTGTGGCTCTCAGTGAACAGGAACAGATGATGCCTGTGCTGTCACAGCCCACGGCTGGGGTGTCACAGCCTGCTGGGTGGAGGCTCTTCCGCTCAGCCAGGGGCGCAGCTCCTGCAGGTTGGGAGATTTCCCAAACCTGCTGAGCTCTCCTGGCTGCTCTTGCTGTGTGGCAGCACTGCCTTTGCCCTCCCCCTTGCTGCTTTTGCTCCCTGTGCCCTCTCTCCGTGCCCTGCTGCTTGAGACATCCCAGGATGCTGAGACCACAGTCCTGGCACCCTTTCTCTGGTCCTCATCCCATGTAGACAAAACAAGCTGAATTTTGGGCGCTCTTGCACACTTTCCAGAGAGGTCTGAGGAGCCTTTGCTGACTGGAGTGGGAAACTTGAGCTGATAGACTTCATTTGTGCCTGGAGCACTGCAGTGGAAAGGGCTGCTCTGGGACACAAAGCAGCTTGGAGCAGGGAAACAGAGCAATCCTAAACCCGATGGTGAGCAATATCACAGGAGCCTTTCCATGGCAGACAAAGATGACTTAGAGCTGTCACTTCTTAGCCTCCTTGCTTACAATAAACCACTTGAAAAGACATTGTTTTATCAAAGTTAAACACCGGAACCCAAGTGGGCAAGTTCTCATAACACTAAATGGAAGTGGCGAGTTTCCAGGAGGCAGTGTCAGGGTCTATTTTAGGGCTAAGCAAAGAATAGCTAAATATGGTTTGCAGCGAGGTGCCAAGTTTTCTTTCTGGTCTGTGCCATGTGACTAAAGAGATTTGGGCTATGTAGGTGCTTTCAGCAAAAATCGCCAAGGAACAAGAGCAGGGAGATGTGAGGACAGGTTGAAATGTCTTTTTAAAAAGAATATTCTTTAGCAGACCACACATATAAAATAGCAGTTACCAACAACACTTGATTTACAGCCAGGAGCAGCAAAAGTGTCGTTGAGTCTGAAAGTGAGTTGCCATTGATTCTAAATAGGGATTTGCTTTCATCTGGGAAATGGCAGACTGACAAACACATCACTCCTCCCTGTGCTTGCGGGGGATCCTTCCAGTGGCTGCAGGAGCCACTGTCCTGTGCTGTGCCGTGTCCCCAGCTCTGGCAGGAATCACACACAGGGAAAAGCCCCCTTTGCTCTCTGATGGGATGTTCCTGGTGCCAGGCAGAGAGTGGAAGTAACGGAGGCAAGACAGGAAGGAGGGTAGAGAGCCTAGAAGGGAGCTCAACCTCCTTTTCTTCTTGTATGCACCACTGAATGTGAGAGAGGAAATTGCCATGGACTTTTGGCCACTTTCTAGTAAAAAGGAAAACGGCTTCACGTTACTTATCAATGAGCTGTAAACACAGACTCCACAAATTTAAGCTTGAGTAAAAGTGACTTGGCGGATGGAAGACAATATTATGAAAGTGCCAGATTACCCCAGAAGTCAAACAAAATCACTGTAATTATTTCCCTTCCTCTTAAAAGAAGTCATTCTAGTGAACTATGGGAGCAGACTCTGCCATTTCTGATCTAATTCCCATTATTTCTGGTGTTTTGCTGGACTCACAGCAGGATTGAGGATGCTGATACTTTCAGCATCCCACAACATATTCCCATTTCTCTGGAAATATCCTCCTGATGACTTAAAAAACCCCAGAAAACAAACCACAAAAGAGTTTGCAGGATGACTAGGGAACCATTTATGATCAGTAATGTGGGAACAGCAAAATACCACCCACTTCCACTTGTTACATTTGGGTGTGATTCAGACAGGGGATAAAACAGAAGATCACACCATAATTAGCACAGAACACCATAGTCTGGCACTTCTACTTTACTGATAAGGCACCTGATACAGTATGTGGGGGCCAATTGTACAAAGTATTGCTGTGATTTTTTTTTTTTAATGACTTAGAGGGGATTTTTCAGACCTTATCTTCTCCATTCTCCTCTTACCTCTCTGCAGCTACAGCTGTCATGGAGTAAATGCTCACAAACGTTGCAGTGATGGGGAACCAGTTCTGAAACCTGCAGAATTCCTCACCAAAATACCAGACGTTGTGACTGGCGTAAATAAAATTGAAGATGGTGTTGAAAGCGGCCATCAGCAGATCCGAAAGAGCCAAGTTCACGATGAAGTAGTTGGTAGCAGTCCTCATCCTCCTGTGTGCCAGGATAATCCAGATGATGGTGACGTTGCCGACGATGGATGTGATAACGATGAAGGAGTAGGTGATAGCCCACAAGGCGATTCGCCATCCCGGCTGGGTGAACTGGGTCACCCATGTCCAGTTGCCGCTGTCCTCGAGGGAGTCAGCCTGTGAAACGTTGCTGGCATTAAAAACAGAAAACATGCCCATGGTTTTTTTTTTCTTCACCTAAGTGTAAAAGAAAATCTCCTGGCATCTGCTCATTTTCTTGCAGTAGGGGCTGGTGGTACGAATTTCCATGCGTGCGACTACGTGCTGTTAACAAGACATCAGGCTGAGGTGTCTCATGTCCTCTCGTCCTGTTTTCAGAGTGATGCAATGCAGTGCCAGGAGGAGATGAGCGATGCCGAGGGCCTCCTCCTCCTTCCCTGGCATTTCAACCTCCACTTGAAGAGCAAAACCTAAAGAACAACTCTCTCCCTTAAGTTTCTTTCTCCTCCAAAAAGGAAGAAAAAAGATGAAGGGAAGGAAGGTGTTTTCCAGTCAGTGACAAGCAATATCTTCCTTTAGATTACATGGAGGGTCAAGAAAATAGAAATAGAAGTATCAAGCCATAAAACACTTCAGTCCAAGTGGAAATCCTTTTCCAGGAGAGGGATTTCCCAAAGTACCAGGTATCTGAATCCTCTGCAGGGTGGACTGAGGACATTTGCTTTTCTTTCCTTCTGTGACTACTAAACGCGAGGCAGGAGTTGCACTGGGATAAAATCTCTACAGGTTTTAAGGGGACTTTGAAAGGAGGTGGAGTCTCTTGCAGGGAAAAACTAAACAACCAATTTGACATCAAATGAAACGTGGCAAAGTGGTACTTGAACCTTTTTCCCCTCCTCTCTGTTTGTTTTGAATAAGCCCTGAAATGGTCATGAAATGGTATGAGGATTTTACAGGCGTAAGTGCAAAGGTAGTGACTTTGCCAGGTTTACCAATCCCGCATCCCTACATTACCACGACCCTCCCTGGTTTTCCCACAAGCTCTCATAGCAAAGGAGAAACTACATTTAATGCAATTTAGCGAGGTCCTTCTTTTTGGGGTGGCTGCATCCTCTTTTCCAGCGTGTGCTGTAAAAACGTAGTGACCTCACACAAGCAAAAGTTTTGGGTGCTCACAGGAAAGAGGAGCCTCTGACTTTGCTGGGAGCACAGCACTCTTTCTCACAGTCAGCTTTATACGACAGAACAGAAAACATAAGCAACACATTAAGGTTGAGATTTCCAAGAGTACTTGGCACTGGCTCGTGCCTGCTCTCCTGGAAGCTGAAGGTGTTTCAGGTATGAAAACCTGCTTTCAGGATTACAAAAGCAGTCGTGGTGCTGGGATGGCAGTAGTTTTCCAGCTGCTGGAGCTGCAGCCTGTGCCAGGCTTTCCTGTGATAGGGCAGTATTTATCAGTATTTATCAGAATCCTTTTGGCCGGCGCAGCCTGGGCTCCTTCTTCCCTTCCCTTTCCCTTNCCCTTCCCTTCCCTTCCCTTCCCTTCCCTTCCCTTTGGAGCAGATATGGAATTGCCCAAGTATTGTTTTTAAGACATCAATACCTGTAGTACTACACATAATATTTCCTGCTCTTCACAACAGACTTCCTTGCAGGCAATCCCACTCACTTCCCTACCTGGAAACTGCAAAAACACCCTTGTCCATATCTTCCAGCATGCACTGCAAAGCTGTTCCAAGCTCTTCTTCAAAGTCTTCTGCTGACACCTCATTAAACAGCTTGTGGACTTCCATTTGCAGTACACAGTCCAGGAGGGCTGTCCGTGATCTGCAGTATTAATTCAACAGCTCATGGTGTTCTTCAGATTTTTTTTTTCTTCATCTCTCAAATCTCTGCGAATTTGAAGGAGAGAGTCTAAGCAAAACCCTCCATGTGTTTAGCTGGGAGCACAGCTCAAGTGCTTTATCAGTTATGGAAAGCAGAACATAGGCAAACACTTGGAAAAAGGACTGTACTTATTGACCCTCCAATGGTGAAATCATGACCTCTCTTGACTGACTTTGCAGATTGTCAGAGCGCCCAGGTTTTCTAGGACCCTTCTCCTGAACCGTCTCCCCTGGTCCATGCCCTGTTTCTCAGGTGATAATCAGAGAGCAGCCACCATTTGGTCAATATTTCATCGTATGAGTCAGGAAGGATCTGCTTAGCTTCATCCACACCCACACCTACACCTTTTATTCATTTGCTGGTTGTGCATTGACAGGGTTATCATCTTGGAGCCCAGCCAGCGACTTACTGTGTGCTGTCAGTCTTTTGGCTTCAAAACTGGAGTGATTTTTGACAAAGGTGGGCTCCAAATTCCTCCTGGAACTTGCATCTGCCTGGGACTTTGGGTAAAAAAATGATTTTGGAGTTATACCAGAGAAGGGGACTCTCTGAGAGCAGGGGGTTTGGGTTTGGCTGGTTTCACTGTTGTTTTTATTATGGGCAGGATTGTTCAAGGCCAAACGTTCCTGTGCTGAGTCACCGATCTCTGGTCTGAGCAAAGGGTGAGAGATGCAAACAAAAGATGTGGGTCTGCAGGGTCATGAAGGGTGATTAAAGTGTAGTTTCGTGTTTTAGAAAGATAATGCAAGGTAATACAGGCAGTAGAGGCTTTAATTGTACTGGAAGTTGGATTCTGCTTTGGGAGGAAGAACCTTTGTCCAGGAAGCAGGTCTGGGAGCAGGATGTGAGGACCACGAGCATCCACCTTGGCTGGGGGAAAGTGCAGCTGCCCTCCAGTTCTATGAGCCAGCCGTGGGCTGGAAGGCAGCAGGAAAATGCTGCTGGTAGCTCTGAAAAGCTTTAGGTCTTTCTGACACATTTTGGTGCAGGACTAACTCTGGGTTCACTTCCTTTTCTTTACAGCTCCCAAAGCCCTGGATCAAACTCTCTGCAGTCCGTGGCTTTTGTTGACTGTCCTTAGGAGCCCTGGGGACTAGTGAGGAAATGTGGAAGTTACTGATCCTTAACATGAACAAAAGCACCACTGGCTGAGCTATTGGATGGTCCTGGGAGCAGATCCTGGAATGCAGGATCTGCCTTGATGCTGGAAAACTGCAGCTCTGTGCTGCTAAACTGTACTAATTGTGTCCAGAAATCTTGCCATTTCAATGTACAGGCGAAGTCTGAGATTCAGGCAAAGAAAGGGAGTAGTCAATTACTTTCATACAGTTTCATAACTGGAACCTATTATGATGCATTGGCTCAGTTCAGAGTGAAAACAACGGGAAAATGGGCCCTTTTAATCAGCTTTCCCTGCCAGCTGGACATGCCCTGAAATTTTATTTGCAGAAACCAGCACAAATAACAAGGTGTAAGGAAGAAAGTCACACCAAAACTACTAATTTAATACTCAAATAAGGAAGATGCATAAGTGACAGGAACGTGTTTGGATGGGACCGACACCCACGAGACAGGAAGAACCTGTGACAGGCTCTAATTCCCGGCACCTGCATGGTATGTGATGTGATTTCCAGCCTGCACGCTGTTAGTAAGAGTCAGGAATATCTGCAAATCTGTCTGGAAATTGAAGCTGTGATATTTTAGAGGGTGAATGCTCTGGGGCATTGTATTATTGTCAGGACCATAGGAGGTGAAGAGCTGTTGTGTCGCTTGCAGCATCCTGGGCTGGATTATTTGTCTCCCAGAAGCAGATTGTAGCACTGCACGCAAAAGCAATGACACTTCATAGAACAGAATTGTCCAGGGGTATTTTTTAGCCTTTATAAACAAGGTTGTGGTATATTATGTGACCTAGCAAAATGCTGTGTGACCGACTGCTTACACAGTTTTATGTACACAGCTCGGAGGTTTTCCGGTCTCTTTCCTAGGTAAAATGGATATATAGGTATAATGGAATCTATAATGCATATATAATGGTATAAAGGAGAAACGCTGCCCCACTTCATCTCCTCAGACACCAGACGCTGATTTTCAATGCCATCTGTCTCTGCTCCGGGCCAGGACGCAACAACCAACCCTGTGTGTGACAGTTGTCTGCCACTTTGAATGCGACTTTTTTTGCCGGGGTGGGGAATAGCCCTTCGTGGGACAGCAAGTGCAGCGCTGCGGGCTTGACGGGCCCTGGTTCATCTCGGAGCCGCGAGTGGCGTTTGCAGCTCCCGTGTCGGAGCCAGCCCCGTCCCGCTGGCACAGCGGCGAGACGCGGATGGACCTCGGTGCGGGCAGAGGACGCGGCCAGTGCCACCCCCCAATAATCTGCTTGGGCGTGCGGGACAATCGCGTGGGTGTCACAGCGAAAGGCACATGCCCCGCCGTTGTCCCCGGTGCCGGTGCAGCGAGTGGCCGTCCTGCTCTGGCCGCGGTGGCGGATGCTCGGCCCAAAGCGCAGCATCTCCCCCCGCCGTGGGGTTTGTTGGTTTTGCGGCCGGGGCAGGGCAGAGGTTTGGGGCTGGAGCAGCCCCATCTGGGCTTAATCCCGGCGGAGGGGACCGAGATGGAAAAAGAAAAAAAAAAAAAAAAAAGGAAAAAAAAAAAAAAAAAAGGGAAAA
>VWZG01004495.1:534093-562078 GCA_013396735.1 Grallaria varia | reverse complement strand
AAGGGCAGCCCGCGGCGGCGCGCCCCCCCCGCCGTGCGGGCCCGGGCGGTCCCGCCCGCCGGGGCCGGGCAGGGGCGGGAGCGGCGGCAGGTGCTGCGGGGCGGAGGATGGCGGCGGGGGACCCGCAGCGGGCGCGCTACTGCGGCCGCCTCTCCTACCTCTGCCTCAAGCTCACCCTCATCGTCTACTCCACCACCTTCTGGGTGAGCGGGGGGCTCGGGGGGGTGGGGGTGGTCCCCCTGCGCGGGGGCCCCGCGGTGCTTTGGCAATAGGGGTGGACGTTTCCGCGGCTGAGGTCACGGGTGTCACGCCCGTGGCTGCGGGTGCAGCGCCGCCACCTTCCCCAGGGGGCCGCCGGGCCGGCTCGGGAGCTGCGGGACTCGGAGGCTCGGCAGGTCAAAGCCGCCCGTGAGCGCGTTAAAACGCGGCGCTTTCGCCGCCCCGGGCCGAGGTGGGCAAACAGAGCCTTTGCCCGGCGGCGTCACTGCGCGGGGCGCGGGGAGCGCCGTGCCCGGAGCCTTGGCGCCGCGGGCCGGGGAACTGCACGCGTGTGGCACTCGCTGTCCGCAGGCGGGTCTTGGATAAAGCGATGGGTCCACGCTGTGACCGCCGACTTCTGACATGTGGCAGAATCCACCGAGACCGGGCCCCCCCCGGCTGGACGGAGCCCTCGGGGCTCTTGGTCAGTTCTCTTTGGAAGGCCCGTGATGTTAAAAGGTGCGTTTTGGGGCTCCGGGTGCGGGGCTGACGCTGGCTGCGGGCTGTGCGGATGTCGGAGATGCTCAGGCGGGGTTTCTTGGCGGCTTTTTCGCTTTGAGCGCCGCTCGGGTTCCTGTTCGGCCGGTGTGTTTCTGGCTCACGCGGTATTTACCAAGAGGGAGCATAAAGCTGCTGGTGTACTGTGTGGGAGGAGAGGTTTAGATCCACGGGGCTTGATAGTAGGTGGCTGATTAAAGCTATGATTTAATGAACATGGATTGAAACGCGAAGTGTTCGGCCGTAATTCAGGCTCGTGAGGATGTTGGGTATTCTTTTGTGTGCGTTCGCAGACAAACCAGTCCTTGGGCTGAGGCTCCCGGTGCTTCCTGCGATTCTCCGCAGCGGCTGCTCCGGAGGGGCGAGTTTCGGAGAAGGGACATTTGTTGCGTTATTTTCCAGCCCCTCTGTTCGCAGGGAGTCCTTTGCGGGGAGCGGGCGCGGTGCCTGCCCGGCCTCTTCTGTGGGCAGCGAGGGCCCTGCCTGGCGGGACGTGAACGTTCATCTGGTGGCGGAGAAAGGGCCCTTCTCAAGCGATTCTCGGAGCGTCCGACGAGAACAAAGCCTCTTTCAGGCAGCCCGAGCATTTTATTTACTCTTTGTTAGTCGCTCGCCGTGGGTTTTCAATGCTCTGCCCTTGTTTATAACCGAGAGCTTCCATTTGTCGGCGCCGCCGGGGACATGGTTTGATCCGGGAGGGAGAAAGGGAGGAGGAGGGATGGGGGAAGGAAGGCTGGGAATGCTGGGCTGTGCTGGGGGAAGGAAAGATGGGAATGCTGGGCTGTGCTGGGGGCAGGAGGGCTGGGAATGCTGGGCTGTGCTGGGGGAAGGAAGGATGGGAATGCTGGGCTGTGCTGGGGGAAGGAAGGCTGGGAATGCTGGNCGGGGACATGGTTTGATCCGGGAGGGAGAAAGGGAGGAGGAGGGATGGGGGAAGGAAGGATGGGAATGCTGGGCTGTGCTGGGGGGAAGGATGGGAATGCTGGGCTGTGCTGGGGGCAGGAGGGCTGGGAATGCTGGGCTGTGCTGGGCGGAAGGAAGGATGGGAATGCTGGCCTTTACAAGGGAGCAGGAGGGCTGGGAATGCTGGGCATCCTCCTGGCACTGGGGCCAGACACACAGCGCTTTGTGAGAGGGGCAGCCCGTGGGCTCCGCTCGCAAAATTCCCTTTTATTCCCGCCTAGTGAAGCAGATTTCATCAGCTGTAAATGCCTGTCGCCTGCTTCTCTTTTCAGCTGTGTTATTCTTGCTGAGTTTGGGTTTTTGTGGTTTTGTGTTTTTGGTTTTGGTTGTTTTTTGTTTTTTTTTTTCCTTTTTTTTCTAATTGGTGTAAATGGAAGTGAAGTTTGGCTGTGGAGTATTGCCCTGCTTAAATTTCGGGTGGTTCGTGATGCTCTGCTGCTGTTCGGGGCTTTGACCTGCTGGCTGCTGAGTTCATTCGATTCCCTCCCTGCTGTAGCTGTTCCTCTGGTGACGAACACCCAGATTCAAATCCCCAGGATGGCTTTAAACCACCAGGAACTAAATAATCAGCCTTTTCCAAAGCAGAAAGGAAATTAAAGCATCTCTGGGAGTGCCAGAGCGGGGTTTTCGCAACAGGCCCTTGTGTCTTCTCATGGGTCTTGCTCAGGGCTTTTTTAAAAACTAGTTGTCAGTGTAACTTTTCCAGGTAACTCTTGCTGGTGAATGAAAGTGTAATGTCATTTTTCTCACCTGCCTGAAACAAAATCCAGCATTTTTAACAGAACATGCTGTTGTTGAGCTGCTGCTTTATTTAAGAGTAAGTACTGTAAACACAGGGTTAAAACCTCTGCTTATAAACAAATAAATGCTTTTCCTTTCACTTGGGAAAGCAGCTTCTGTGCATGCAAAAGCCTCAGAGAAATCCCCTGGTATTTGCTGGTGGATCCTCATTTAATTTGAGTCGAGGCCAGTTAGTTTTTCCCGTGCATGCAACTGGAGTTGCCAAACTGGGAGCTGTTGGGAGGAACACAGGGTGCAAACAGTGCCTCTGTCAGTGGTTCCCTGTGTTAGGAGCTGTGGCTCCAGCCCCAGTCCCAGGAAGGGAGAGCACAGCTCGGAGAGGGGCCTGGGCTGGGATGACTGCCGAGCTACCACATCTGCTTGTCGTAAATAATTCCTGCTGTTGGTTTGACCATGTTAGAGGTTTAAAAGGTTTTTATTAAATGCTTAAAAAAACAGAAGATAGTAAAAGCGTGAATCTTGGAGGGTGTGTGAGCAAAAGCGCAAGAGAGAAGGGGTGGAGATGGATGTGTACAGGAGGATGATATATCTGTCTATATACCTTAAGTTCTTGAAGTGGGAATGTGCCTTGTATTTTACTCACAGGCACCTTTGAGTCCCTAAAACAAGCAAAAGACTCTGACATTTAATGTTTTGGTGAGAAAACTATGGGTAAGAAAAAGACATTTCAGTAAAACGTTCTAGTCTTGAAACACCACTCTTCTGAAATTCTGATAATCCCCTTCAAGCTTTAATACCTGTGGCTTATGTCCAATGTTGAGGGTTTTTTTACTTTTTCTAGGCAAGAGTTAGTGTTGTTGTTGTTAAGGATATTTCAGTATTTGCAGGAGAATCTGCTTTTTTATGTTTTAATAATTTTTAAAAAGTATCAGTGATAGAGCTCCTGAGTCACATGTACAAGTACAGTCACCAACTTTATAATTTGTAAGAGGTGTGTATGGTGCTGAGACTCCTTCCTCAATTATTACAGCTGCATTTAAAAATGTCTAACTGATTTTTTTGTCATCTGTTTGAGAGTAAATTGATAATTTATTACCCAGGTCAGCACATTTTTGTAAAGAATAAAGCTGACACTACAAATTGACCATCTAGAAATAAAAAAAAAACCAAACCAAACAATTACAGTTTTACATTAGAAGCAT
This sequence comes from Grallaria varia, assembly GCA_013396735.1. NCBI lineage: Eukaryota > Metazoa > Chordata > Aves > Passeriformes > Formicariidae > Grallaria > Grallaria varia. The sequence goes on along the minus strand of VWZG01004495.1, from coordinate 558,416 downwards.
ATAAGTCATAAATTTTGGTACCTGTTATTTGTCCAATGTGTTTTCTCTTCTGCCATCATTCCAGCACAATTTCTGGATTTGTCAGAGGGGGTGTTACTCTCAATTTGATCCTGTAAAATTTTAAGTGGCTTTTTAAATAGCTTCAGTATATTTATTTTTATGCTTGAGCCCTTCTGAGAATTTTCTCTTTTTAAATGACAACTTGGTGGCATTCCCCATGTGTTGTCCTTTGGGGATATTATTCATTCCCTTAGATATTATTCATTCCCTTAGATATTATTCATACCCTTAGATTTTCCAGTAAGTTGTTAATTATTTTAAGATATCCCATAGTTTAAAAAAAAATTATTTCAACAGTTTGGCTCATGATCTTGTAAACCATGTTGTGTGTTCATCAAGTCCTTTATGCCCGGATATACCATGTCATATCCAAAATGAAAAAGTGAAATTCAAAATGAAGAAGTATAATTAAGAAGCATTGGTGTGCAGGGAGCAGACTCATGGTTCCCATGGAAATGTCAGCTCAGAAAAGGGGAACCTTGTTTATCATGTTTCCAAAATGATTGATTTGTGTCTGGTCTCTTCCCTGAGGATGTGTCTGGGTGTTGGAGTCAGCAGGAAAGTTTTTCCACTGCAATTGTCATGATTAATTGTTGTTGGCTATTTTTTATTTTAACGAACTCAGCTTAATTCAAAGTGATTTGCAGCTCGCTGTAGGTTTAATACCAAGTGATTTTGACTTAACTAATTATTTTGATTGAAATATCTTTACCTTACTAAGTGAAAGATATCTCTTATTTCACTTGTCATCTTTTTTCTGGTAGTTGCTTAAGAAAGTGACTTAATTTCAGGCTTGTGGGGGTTTTTTGTTTTTAATCCAGTGCCTTTCCCCGATGGCAGGAGGAGTGGAGGTGTTGGATATGCCTGGCTGTGTTCACTGCGCCTAAATACAGTCGGAGCTGATGTGAAGGGATGGACAAGCTGTTTGCAGACAGGCTTAGAAACTGTGCTATGTTAGAGGCATAGTGTGTGTGTGTGTGTGTGTGTGTGTATATATATATGTATGGTGGTTGCTCATATATGTAATATATATAATCTCACATGAGTAATAAATTACATTTCAACCAGTGATGTATGTTTCAATTTGTTTAACTTCCAGCAAGTTAAAACATTATGAAATAATATTTTTGAAATGAACAAGTTGAATTTCCTCCCCTCCCCAACTCAGCCCTTTTTCTGCCTTAGTCTTTGAGTTGTTTTTTTCCTCTTTATCCAAACTTCTGCTGTGGGTGTTTCGTTGTTTATGATGAGTCCTGAAGTGAGCAGTGCCAGGTTCCTGTGTACTCGCAACATGTCACGTCTGTGTTTACTGGGAAGAAGAGTAACATCCTGCTCTCCTCTGCTTCTGTTCCAGGTCATCGGAGCCCTCGTCCTCGCCGTGGGGATTTATGCAGAAATTGAGAGACAAAAGTACAAAACTCTAGAAAGTGCCTTTCTAGCCCCAGCAATTATTTTAATACTTTTGGGCATTATCATGTTCCTGGTATCCTTTGTGGGCGTGCTGGCTTCTCTGAGAGACAACTTATGCCTTCTGCAAGCAGTAAGTGCTGGGGTTTTTATTCCTGTTTTCCAGGGCTTGTTGCTTTCGTTCTTCAGTGCCCTCTGAATTCACACCCATAACTGTCTGCATTGAAAAATATTTTAATGAAGTTGGTTTTTTTTTTTCCTATTTAATCTGGATTTAGTGGCAGTGGTCCCTCCGTCAGGGAGCGGCAGCCAGTGACAGGACTGGCGAGGGTCTCTGAGCCCAGCACTGAGAAAACCAACTTCCCAGTGGTTAAGGGTTTTATGGAAAATAACCAGGAATGTGAATGATTGTCGCTGGGTGTGAATCTTGTGCAAACTCAGCTGCTGACATACCACTTGGCACTGTCTTCTCCTTGGGACCTGGAGGAAGCAGCTCACGAAGGAAACGCTGGCGCGGGCTGACGTCCGTCCGGTGGCTGCTGGAGGCTGTCTGTCTGCCCCAGGAAGGGGAATGTTGGGGGGAGATGCAGAAATGGGTGGGACAAGGTCAGCTGTGGACGCTGGGGCTTTGAGAGAAGGGCCCTGAGGGTGAAATGGAAGAGACAAGGTTTTTGTCTCCAGTGCCTCTGAAAGGGTAAATTTTAGGGAAGTTCCTGGATGACGCTGTGGTTTCGGATGGAAGTTGCACGTGCAACTAATTAAAACTGAAGTGTGAAAATACAATCTTCACCTCCATAGAATCATAGATAGTTTGGGTTGGAAGGGACCTTTTAAAGGCCATCTAGTCCAACCGCCTTGCAGTGAGCAGGGACATCTTCCACTAGACCAGGTTGCTCAAAACCCCATCCAGCGTGGCCTTGTCATGTCGGTTCAGGCTGATGAAATGCTGAACATGTGGTATGTTGTGGAGGACAAAGCCAGAATTAAGCACGGATTCTGAAGTTATGCTGCAAATTTAGTGGGAGCACATCTTAGGCTTCTGTCACACTGAGCGTGGTGGCATGTCCGATGCCGAGAACATCTTCTGTTCCCGTTCTGGGAGCAAACCCAGCTGGGTACTTAACAAAGCAAGTGCCTGATTCCTGCTTCTCGGGCTGATTCCAGATTTAGCAGGAGAAAAGAGACCTGTCTGGTGAATTCATGACCCTGATGTTGTGTTGAGTGCACGTAAGTTAAACAAGCTCTCAGAGGGGAGCATATGAGGTTATTTTCAGATGAGGGATCATAAAACTCTGCTTCCGAGGAAATTCGTTGTTCCACAACAGACCTAAATTCACGTAACAGCCATCTTTTATGCCTGAAGGGTTGGAAAAACCCTTCAAGTGCTGGTACATGGCAGCTGTGTCGTGGTGCTGTGGATTTCTTCATGTTCTTGGTGTTCTGCACATGCTTGGATGAGCAATCACAGGTGCACATGTGGTGGGAGTGCATCTGTGAGCGTGTGTGTATTTGCGCAGATAAATGGGTGAAGCAACACACTCAAAGGGACCAAGCCCAGAGTTTTGCTTTGATTTAGTGCTGGCAGTTTAGTAGAGGGTGGTTTGGATTGTCTTAAGGTGCTGCTTCACCCACTAACTGCAAGAAAACAGGTAAGTACTGGTTCTGTAGGGGGAATAAAAACATGCATTTTGGTGTGGTTTGTAGCGCTCCATCAATGTGCTTCTCTGGGCTGCTGTTGTGGGAAGAAGCATCTTGACATGATAAATGCATCTAATGGTTTTGAGTCCATTCAAAGCAGACAAATAATGTGTTTGCCAATTGGGCAAAGCCCAGAGTAACTCAAGGGAGAAAAAAAGGCTTTCTCATGACATGGAGAGTTTTATAAGAACAAACCTTTTATCTTTTTTTTTTTTTAAACGCCGTCTCGTTTGCTGAAAGGCAAGTCTGTTGGCAATTGAATGTTAGACTAAAGGGCAAACATTGAAAGAATAATTGGAGTTTGTTCTGTCTAAGGACTGACTTGCATTTGTTTTTCTGCAGTTCATGTACATCCTTGGTATCTGCTTGCTGATTGAGCTGACTGGTGGAGTGGTGGCCCTGATCTTCAGAAACCAGGTGAGCTCCTGGTGTTTAGGTTTTGATCACAGGGAACATGACTTGAGATCCATGATGTTATAGCTGTGCAAAATAGAAGGGGTTAAAATTGTCACCTGAGCACTGATTGATGGAGGCCTGAATGCAGGTCCAGGCTTTTCAGGGCCTTCAAGGTTCAGGGATGGTGGGATTTGCCACCTGCTCTGGAGATGAATTCCAGATTGAAGAATTTGGAGAAAATCTGGTAACTGTGAGTGTGTAACACAGGCAACATGAGTTTCCAGCTCTTCATGTATTGCAACGTGCTTTCTTCTGTTTTGCCATCTGGGTCTGACTGCTGATTTGGGAAGTTTCCAGATGGATTTGGAGACTTTGTTAGTTTTTAGTGGCCAAAATGTTTGACTTTACCTATAGGACAGCTTTTCCTGCCCACATCCATAGGCAACATTTATATAGGAGACCCATCTAGCGTGCTATTGCTATATTAAAACCGTGATTTTTCTAAACAGAAAGCAGCATACTATTCTTTTCAGTTAGAGATGCTCTAAAACATAAATGTGTTCCCTGTGGCAAGTACTACATTTCTGTGCTTCCATTTATTTTTCTAATCTGGTAAAACATGACCATTATAAAGAGATGCTGAATAATAAGACGTCTTCCCTCAAAAAGAAGCCATACATACTATGTTACATATCATGTTTTTAAAAAAAATGCTTAAAAATATCAAAAAAACATCCCCAAACTCTTTGTTATTTTAAAGTAGTACTCTGTTCTCTCTGGCTGGTGTTTGCTTCTCTCTGCTGCACCACAGCAGGACAGCTGTGCTTGGGGACAGGTTTCTCTCTTTGTTTTTTGAGGTTAATGGAGGAGTTTGGGTCAGTATGGAGAGAAAAGGAAGTATTTATAAAATCTTAGGGTAGCAGCCTTATTGAAGTGCTGTTTTGCGTTGTCAATTTTTCCCATTTCTTTCTCTGCTGCCTTCTCACATCTGTAGGGGCTAAATGAGGTTCTTGGCTAGTCAGGATGGTCCTGAAAATTGCTATTTCTCATCAGTGATGTGATAACCCTTCTTGTTCTGGTTTGTCTCTTGAGTGTTGCAGTTTGTAATACTGAGAAGGCAAGTAAATGTATTCAGGTTTTCTGACCTGTAAGGATTTAACTTTGGCCATTTTAGCTACTGGATTGAAAGGAACGTTGTTACATTCAGGTTATGGTTAGTCTCTGTTTTTGCTGTGCTGGGTCTTGAAAACTAAATCTTCTGAACTTCAAAAATGTTTTGTTGATTTAGTTTCTAATATTCCACACTGAGGAGATACCGTTTTGTACCTGCCATCGTTCCACTGCCATATTTCTCAAAACAACCACTGTAAAACATACAGATACACCTCTTTTTCTGCTTAAGGTGGAATAAAGCTCCTTATCTGGCAATTGTGGACTCCTTGGAAAATCAAATTAATGGAAAATTCATGGAAAATAAAATTCATGGAAGGTGGTGGTGACGCAGTCAGCTCTGCTTGCTTGGGGTGTGGTGCAGAGCGTGGTGCCAGGATCCACCACCCAAACTCACAGTTCTGTCACCTGTAAGATGATGGGGATCCCCAGTGCCCAGAGGGTGGGATCCTGCCTGGGGATAGCGGGACCATCTCCGGGAGATGCTTGGAGAGTCTCAGAGAAGAGAGGTGTCGCACTGTTGGCAGTTCCCATCACAAACCCAGCAGTGAGGCTGCTTCCTTAGGAGAGGACAGATGGTTGGTCCCTGCAGGGCTGTGCTAAGATTTGGTTTTAATTAGTGTTTGTTTTTCCTTAAAAAAAAAAAAAGAAAAAAGAAGCCTTTTCTTTTGTGCTCATCAGTTGCACTTGTCACTTTAACCTGCTCTTCTGATTTTGTTTCCACATGTGCAACCCATGGAATTTGTTCTCCTTTTGCTTCTTAGACAATCAAGTTTTTGAACGATAACATTAGGAGAGGAATTGAGAATTACTACGATGATTTAGACTTCAAGAACATCATGGATTCTGTGCAAAAGCAGGTTGGTTGCGTTTTTTTCCCTGGGACTAACTTGGTGCCAAGATGCAGCAGGTCCTCGATGCCAGCTTTGAGTTTTGCCAGTGATGTGCTAATGAGGTTCTCACTGATGAGGGGGATGAGATCTCATGTCTCTCTTAGGGTGTCGCTGCTGATCCAGCATTCCAGCTGGACTTAAAACCCTCTGCAGCCCTGCAACAAGAGGGGGCCAAAAGGCAGCTTTTGCCTTGGCAGGTGCAGTTCAAATGCTCAAGGTCAGATCCTACAAACACGTAGGGTTATGGGGGCCCCACAGCTGAATTCAGACAAACTCAGCCTAAATTCCACGCAGGGCCTTGCACTGAGTGTTTCTGCTGGTCCAGGAGATCCAGAAGCATCTCGTTAAGAGGGCGGATAAAGAGAAAGGAGGTGGCATTTAGGCTGTTAGAACACGGGCTGTTGTGTTGGCGCTTGAGGGCACACAGAGAGCCCTTGAACAAGGTGGTTATTGGAAGGGAATGCCCCTGGAAGTGTATATACCTGTAATTAAACCCCTGGAAGTGTATACCTGTAATTAAAGCCCAGAAATGGTGTTGAGCCCAGCTGAGCATTACTTAATGACACGTGGAGTTGACTCACAGCCTTTTTATTTTACTTTTTTTTAATAAGGCTGGTCTGTGAAATGTTTATTGGGTTATTGAAGAGCTCTGCCATGCAGTTCAGAGACTATAGAAGAAGCAGAAAGTGTTCAGAAATGTGATGTCAGGGCCCGTGTGATGTCTGTGACCGTGCCAAATAATGATTAAAAAAAAAAAAAAAGTAACTTAGGAAGTGATACATGTCTTTTAGGACATCGTTATGGAGATGGCAGCCTGCTTTGAAAAACAAAGTTAGCATGGAAAGTCTGTCAAAAGCAAACCATCCAAAGGCAATTTTGTCATTAGACTTCATAGTGCTTTAAAGTTTCCATGCACTGCCCAAAATTAGGGATATGTACAGCAAAGATACATTTTACTGATTAAATGAAACATTCCTTTTCCCTTTGTTTAAATTATAAAGTGAATATTTGTACGAAGTCAGTGTAAACTTAGGGTATTTGTTTGCCAGATTTCAGTTCTTCTAAATTACGGCCACAATGTTTTGGTGAGATTGATTTATGCCTCATAGCAATGCTTTTGTCTTTTCGACCCCGTTAGAAATGTAGTCACAATCCTTCAAACAACTGCAGAAATTTATTACAGGTCAAGATAGGATGAGTGTAAAAATGTTGCTTAGTGATGTCCAGACCTGGAAAGATAATTTTTCAACTTGGAAAAGATGGGAAGTGGAACTTAGCACTGAGTTCTTTACTCTGGCACCCTCGGTTACTGCTTGATGAGTGATGGAGGAATGCCACCTGTATCCTTAATTCTTTTTAATTGTGTCCATCATATTCATTCGTACGTGCCTTGCTGATAAAATGCCAGAACTTTTGGGTAGCTCATTGCTTTTAAAATTGTTTTATTCTTACGTTGTTTTCTACTTATTCGAAGAATTTAAGATAAGGGTGTGGTTTTTTTCCTTTTAGAATCATAGAATCGTTCAGGTTGGAAAAGACCTTTGTGTCATTGAATTTGGTGTTGTTTTTTCCAGTTTAAGTGCTGTGGTGGGGAAGATTACAAGGATTGGTCCCAAAACGTGTACCACAGCTGTGGGGCGCCGGGCCCCCTGGCCTGCGGGGTGCCCTACACTTGCTGCATCAGAAATAGGGTAAGTCCTGGCCCCTCAGCATCGCTGCTGCTCACTCAGGGGTGTCCCTCACTTTGGGAAGACTGGGGTAAGGAGCGAAGGAAAATGGGTCCTTCCTTCCCCCTAATGGATCTGCAGGTCTCGGGCAGCATGAAAAGGAGAAAACAATGAGTTAGCTGTGTTGGCTCTGCTCCATCAGGCTGACCCACTACGCAGCCCCAGAAGGGATCTTGGGAGCGCCTCCGATCTCGTGGCTCGCCTGAACCAGAACTGCTTGAAATTAAGTTTTGCTGGTGTTTTCCCCAGGGTTGGCTGCTCTGGCTTTGCCAGGAAGCCTGGGCCCTGATTGCTTCCGTGGGTGGGGGTTGGAGTGATGTGCACCAGCTGCTGGGTGAATTAAAACCCAAACGGAATGAGCTCGTCATCCAGAATAATCCACAAATGTGGGCAGCCAATCTCAGGGTCAGGGCATGCTCGTGGGCAGAGGTCTAGGCTGGAGCTGCTGCTCTGCCCTAACCCATCCTTGAAAACTACCTGCCTTCCCACCCTCTGAAATCCTGGCAGGACTGGGGCATGGACCAGTTTCTCAGTCTGTGATGAGCTGGTGTTAACTGGTGCTGACAGCAGGAGGAGCAGCCGTGGAGTTTCATGTAAATGTGTTTTAATTAAATGTTTTAATTCATTTGAGGGATGAGTGCAATGCTGAATTTGATAAGGAAGTATTCCTAAACTTGAAACCAGTACATGCAATCCCTGCCTCGCTGGGGTTTGCTCTTTGTTCTGAACACAAGGCAGAGAAATGGAGTGTGTGTAAGAGGAGACAGAGCAGAGCTCCTGCTGGAGAGCCTGCTGGTGCCTGCTTTGGGCTGCCCTCTCAACATCTGCCCTGAGCATGGCTGTCTCATTACAAGCAAGGGAAGTAAATGCAACGGCTGTGTCAGTGGTCCTGCTGGGTGCTGCTGAGCAATGTGTATCATACGGAGGTGTTCATGATGTGTGCTTACACATTTTTGGTGGGCGAGAAGGGCTCTGTTTAAATCTGCGATGAGCTTCGATTTATTCTCAGAAACCAAAGCTAAACAGTTATGCTTTGAGGCTTACGTGTTTGAGAGTAAGAAATTTGTGTATATGAAAAGAGTGTCTGCTGACACTGGGGATGACAGCCGGGGATGGGGGGGATGAGGCTACTTGTAAAGTGTTAAGCTCAGGGAAGTTAATTGAAAGGCAAGGAGAAGCCCCGGAATCCCAAACCTCGTATTTCAGCACAGGCTGTTGATGAAGGTGCTGCAGCGCTTCGGCCTCGTGGCATTGCCACACCAGGATGGCATTGCCGGGCCTGGGGAGTGCCAGTGGCACGGAGGCTGCTCGGCAGGGGAACACCAACACCGGGCTACAGGGACGGCTGCGGCGGGGAAAAACCAACCAGAGGATGCATAAATCCTGTGTGTTTGACAAATGCTTCCAAATACAGGCTGCTTTCTGTCCTGGAAAGCCACAGATAGGGTTTGTGATTACTCACTGGCTTTGTAGTCATGGAAAACTCTTGTTAATGTGGGAGGTTGGATTCTGATCCTCTGAAAAAGCCTTCTGCTAAGATGAGCCAGGCTCACGCTGTGGGGGGGCTCTGAAGGAGCTGTATTCAAACTGAAATATTTACTAAAGACCTACATTGGTGTAGCAGATAAAAATGAGTCCCAAATGCCTATAAGCCTCTGCTTCTAATATGTTTATCTCCGCCGTGTATCTTTGCCAGTGCTGCCATGTCCTGTTAGCAAATGCCGTGTTCCGGATGAAACAATGTGACTGCATTCTCTGTGGTCACGTATTTTGGGGTGGTCACGCGTCGCTCGGGTGGGCTCCAGTGGTGTTTGGGAACATGAAATCCCTCCCAGCCAGCACAACACCACGCTGGTGCCAAACACTGGCTTCCAGCAGGATTTACTCCCTGTGGTGGGCAGGTGGGTGCCCCTCATGGTTTCCCAACAGCCCGGTGAAATAGTTGGAGCTTTCTTTTCGAGGCTGAGCCTTGTTTGTCAGACAGGTGTGTGTTCAAGGTGAGAGCCCGGCTTTTTGGGGGCTTAAGAACTTTGTCCCTGGCTGGTGTTTCTACCATTTCGTACCACCCACCTTCTGTCTTTTTCAAACAACCCTCTTCCTTCTCAGGAAGGTGACCTGGGAACCCCAGGCTACTGCTCAGAGGCCCTCCAGCATTTAGAAATCTTCATTCTTACGTCTTGTTTTAATTTTGAGAGAGGGTATTTGGTTGCCCAGAGAAGCTGTGCCGGCTGTCCCATCCCTGGAAGTGTCCAAGGCCAGGTTGGATGGGCTTGGAGCAACCTGGGCTAGTGGAAGATGTCCCATCCCATGGCAGGGGTTTGAAACTAGGTGGTCTTGAAGGCCCCTTCCAATGCAAACCATTCTGTGATTCTCTATCAGTATTGCAGTTTGTTCTGCCTTATTTTCCTCATTTACATATTCTCCTTTTCTTCCACATCTCTGGCTTTGTTTGCTGCTTCCTTCGATGCCGGTGGGCTTAATGTTGGAGGATTCGGAAGTGAAGGATGGTATTTTCAGGTTTGCTTTGCCAGGCCAGGTAGAGGCCCCTTCCAATGCAAAAATACTATGTGGCTACAGAAAATACGTTAGCAATCTGTGGTGAATCCAAGCATTCAGCCTTTTTTAAATAGGGGTTTTATATTCATATGTATAATAAGATATAGAATTATATTGTAATGAAGTTAAGTCTCGTCATATGTTCATGGTATTGGGTCTTATTTGAAGCTTAGGTATTTCTGAGCTTAAATTTGTCATTGTGATGGCATGAAGGCCATGTTAACCCCTGGTTTTCTTAATAAAATATGTTAAGTTATTAAGGCTTTAAAATGAAACCAGTTGTTCGTTCTGTGGAAACAGCTGTGTCGTGGCTCGCTTTGGTTGCTGGTGCCACACTGGTTTTGTTGGATTTCAAATGTGTCGTGACTCACTGACAATACTCCTTCCTCTGAAGTCCTGTGGAGCTCTGACTAAATCTGACCCTGGGCCTGCTGGAAGAAACTGGTGTTGGACTGGGAAATAACTGTGTCGTTGCTTTTATATGGGCTGGACGAACATAAAAAGAGTAAAAATAACGGGTTTGGGATTTTTATTTTCTGCTACAGCTCATATTTGTTGTTTTCTTTCCAGACAGACATTATCAACACTATGTGTGGATACAAGACCATTGACAAAGAGGTAACGTAACCAGTGTCCACCCTGCCATGGCAGAGGGTGCTGCTTCTCTGCAATTTTTTGGTCAGTTGTAAAGTTTTCCTCTGCACGCTTCCATCTGCTGGGCACTTAAATCAGCAACTAAAAGGATTATGTTTTTTCTGGAATAACTTCCATATATTAAAAAAGCTAATTTTGTTTCAATGTGGTATCTTCCCTTCTTTGTATTTTCCACGATTCCTTGTTTGATGACAACTAATTGCACAATTAATGCACAAAAAGCTGCTCTCATACTTCTAAGCAGTGACTTGAGTTGGGGAAAGCTTTTAATACTTAAAAGCCAACGTTTCTCACTGAGTAAAATTGGTGTTGATAAAGCCAATGTAGCTGTTTCTAAGTATTTTATGTCCCAGAAGTGGGTGTTTTATTTTTAAGCCTGTAATAGTTATTCCTGGGAGAGGAGTGGGACTTCCCAGGTTGTGCTGGCAGCCCTCCCCTCCCTCCAGGAGTGGGATGGGGCCTCCTCCTTCAGCTTTCCCTTTTGGGAATAGCCCCAGTGACTCCCGGGTAGAGACTGCCAGCTCAAGGCAGTAATTGCAGAGTGATTAAGAAGGGAAATCAGTAATTGGATCTGCCCTGAGTTCTCACTCCTGGCATTGAGTGCTGGTGTGGGGGCTGCTCTGAAAAAGCACCTCTCCCCAGCTCATTTGAGGCACTCGGAGCACAATGCCAGCCTCGGTTGTTGGTTTTTGGGATTACTGGTTATCTTTACTTACGACTTGTCTTCATTTAGATTAATTGGTTTATGGCTTAATCACCTGAACGCTCCAGCCTGGCTCCAGTGCCCCGAGCACTTAAGCATATGCTTAACTTTCCCCCATTCATCTGCTCAGGACCCTTTGCAGCCTCAAGTGCTTTCTGTATTGGGGCTTGGGGTCACGGAGCAGCGCAGCTTGCAGGACTGAATCCCAAACCCTCTTGTTCCTGCCCTTTTTAGAGCCTATTGCAAAGCACTTGTTTATATTTTTCCACTCCTGTGCTCTCAGCTTGGAAGCAGAGACGAAAACTGCTTTCTAAGTGGTCTCAAATGAAAAGTGGATGCATTTCTCCTAAAAAAGTGGCTGCCGAAACAGGTTTAAAACAAATCAAATAACTTATTTAGGTGTGGAACGAGTTAAAAACAGATGGAAGAATTAGTGATGAGGTCTCTGTTAAATTCAGTGGGTTCAAAGAGGTGGGAAGGCGAACCAAATGTGGCTCCCTGAATTCTGAGTGACCACGTGTATCACACACCCGTGGAACTGCCTGTTGAACCTTTACTCTGTTGTTTTGCAGCGCTTGAGTGTCCAGGATGTTATCTATGTCCGAGGGTGCACGAATGCAGTGCTCATCTGGTTTTTGGACAACTACAGCATCATGGCTGGGGTGCTGCTCGGCATATTGCTGCCCCAGGTAGGGAGCAGCCTGTTTGTTGCTGCAGGATGTGAAATCCCATTCGACTATAACCATAATGTTTTATTGAAATTTAATGTAATTGATAAGCCGAGGTGGCATTCTGGTAATTTAGTAGCAGTACTGTGAGGCTGGTGAAGGGACTGGAGCACAAGTCCTATGGGTAGAGGCTGAGGGAGCTGTGTAGTCTGGAGAAGAGAAGGCTCAGAGGTGACCTCATCATTCTCTACAACACCTGAAAGGAGGTTGTAGCCAGGTGGGAGTTCGTCTCTTCTCCCAGGCAGTCAGCAACAGGACAAGGGGGCATGGGCTTCAGCTCTGCCAGGGGAAATTTAAGTTGGATATTAGAAAAAAATTCTTTACAGAGAGAGTAATCAGGCATTGGAATGGCCTGCCCAGAGAGGTGGTGGATTCACCATCCCTGGAGGTTTTTAAACTGAGATTGGACATGGCACTGAGTGCCATGATCTAGTAAATGGACTGGAGTTGGACCACAGGTTGGACTTGAAGATCTCAGAGGTCTTTTCCAACCCAGTCGATTCTATGATTCTGTGTTGCAGGATTTGGTGGGGTAATTTGCTTTTGCTTGAGGGTTTTTTTGAGTCCTCTCCTCCTGAGGCTGCATCCACTGAGATTTTCTCATGCTCCAAAGCACAGGGGTATGGTAATTCTGCTGTGTTAGTTCTTCCCAAAAACGACGCATTTCCACAATGAATAACAGTGTGAATTTCTGTCTGTGTGTATATATGTATATATATACGTACCCACACACATACCACGTGCCTGCCCGTGTATCCGACGCGTGCATGTGCAGTTTGTAAAATCTGCTTCCCGAAGCACGGGGCGGGCTGTGTGGGAGCCCTGACCAGAGCTGCTTTGCCTTTGCAGTTCCTGGGGGTGCTGTTGTCGCTGCTGTACATCACCCGGGTGGAGGATATCATCACCGAGCACAAGCTGGGCGAGGCGCTCTTCATGGACACGCAGCACCCACCTGCCCCCGAGGCCGGCGGCGCCGGCTGCTGCATGTGCTACCCGGGGTGACCTCAGGGACCCCGAGCACAGTCCGAACCCGGCAAAGCCCCCTGGTCTGCGTCGTGCTGGCTGTCACACACCGGCGTGGGTGTCTCCGCGCCCTCGCCGTGTCCGCACCCAAGGACGCGCCGGGAGGGCACCGCGGTGCCGGCGGTGCCGCGGGATTGTCGAATCGTGGATCGTCGAATCTTCTCTCTGAGTGATTGCTGAGTGATGCACAGCCAGAAAAACTGTTCTGGGAAGGTCGGAACGTCGGTTTCTGGGAAGCGTCTTCACCTCTTGGGATGTCGAACTGAAACGTTTGTCCTTTCCAACTTTATTTTCTTACTCCTTGCAAGAGAGATTTCTTACTGATCTTCATGGTGAATACTAGACGTGCATTTGATAACTTTTTTATGCTAATCTTGATGAATCTTCTGACAAATAATGGATGTGATACTGATTGCCTTCATTGCTCAGTTTTCTGTGCCTTTTAATAACGGGGCAAATGCCAATATGGAATCAGTCAGGTAATGCTTGATATATTTTTTAATGCAACTTATTACTGTTTGGCTTTTGTATAAACTTACAAGATGTTTGAGTTTTGTATGTACTGTATTTTTCCTCTTTAGTAAATTAACTAGGTGATTTAAGACTTTCTATTTTTTGGTGTTCCGTGTGTCAAGATGTTTCTAAATTTTATTGTCAAAATAAAAACAGTTTTTCTTAAAAGAAAAAGAGAAAAAAAAACCAACCCACAAAGGTTTTGTTTGGTATGCTCTTTATATTCTTGTGTAAGTTAAGGCTGTCCCTCCAATGCTGAATCCAAAGGTGGAGCTGTGATTGTGGCCTGGGTGCTGCCAGGCTGGGCTTTTGGAGAGGCACTGAACATCTGTGCCTCGCTTGCTTCTCTCAGTGAATCGGGGACAGGCAATTCACTGAGAGTCACCAAGAGCTCGGGGGGTTTTGTTGTTGTTCCTTTGTCCTGAGCATTTCTCTGCAGTCTCTCCAGCCCCAGCCAGGCATGCAGGCAAAATACAAAACCTAATTATCATGATACTTCAAATAAACCAAAGTCAGGATGAGAGGAAAGAAGGTTTATACCCTGAATCTAAATCTCTGCTTTTCTGAACAGTCTATTAAGACAAATAGAGCAGTATCTGATATTATTATCCCCTTGCTGTTTTTTGTTGTTGTTGGGGGTTTTTTGATGGTTTTGTTTGTTTGTTTAGTGGTTGGTTGGTTGGTTGGTTGTTAATTTCCTTGTCCTGGACATTTTTTATTCTCTTTTCAAAACTCAGTGTTTGCTAGTTAGCTCTCTGCCTTCACCAAGCACTTCTGCAGAAACTTTATATGCATTTCCCAGAGCCAGAAAGAACTCATCCCGTTGTTTGGTGTTCCTGATGGTTTCTAGGGAGAGAGATCCCGCAGTTATTTCCTGCACAGCACACTCTAGCGTTGGGTCCTGCACATGGTTATCACGTATTTCATTGCTCCCTATCGTTGGTGCCTAAATCTCCCTGGTGCCTGTGTTGGGGGATGCGCTTTGGTAAGTTAAGAAACGAGGTGTGTTTTAAGGGTGGATTTGTGTACGAGGAGAGGAAGGGGGAAAGGAGGAGCAGCTTGAGAGGACGGAGCTGACTGCTAGGGAAGGATGGGGAAATTGAAGCTGAAGTTGCTTTGTTGTGGAGAATGGGCTGGGAAGGTGGGAATGGCAAAGGTAATTCTCCTTTGGTGACAGAAGTAATTTTTTTTCTTTATTAACAGTGTCTTGTGAATGTTGTGGTGGCTTGGAATACAAGATATCCAGGAAAGCAGGAGGTGGTGGAAGCGTGGTTAAACTTTGGGTGGTTTAAATGAAATGGGGACGCTGTTTGGTGGCAGCAGAGGGCAGTTCTCCTTCAGCAAGGGAATTTATGGTCTGCACTGAATTTTCAGCCATCCCCAGTTCTCATGAGCATACACAGTGTTTGCATGGGAGAGGTGTCTGCCTTGCCATCCTGAAGTCAACCTGTGTGATTTTAACAAATCCATTCAAATAAGTTTAATAAGTTGATTCAAAAACTGTTGACCCTTCCCTCCGGTCGGAGAAAATGAACTCTTGGCTCCACAGGCCCAAGGTGACTGGAGAGAAGGTGATGCCTCCTGGGAGGTGGCTCGAGGAGGGAGATGCAGCAGTTCTCTTCTCAGCTGACCTGCAAGTTGACTTTAAATGAGTGAAGAATGATGATGTAATTTAATCCCTGTCCTCCTGGCTGGGCTGCTCCTCACAAATACACCCTTAACCTGATTTAAAAAAATGCTCCTTGCCTTCTGTTCAAAAGACTGAGGCAACCCTGCAAAACCCCAGACCTGTGGATTTTTTTGGTGGGTGCAGTTTTAAAGCGCCGTGACAACTGCGACGTTCCCCGGGTTCATCCTCCGCGCGCTCCTGCTTTCCATCACCATTCAGCTGGAAATAGAGATTTGCCTCGATGTCTCAAATAACTAGAGGTTGGAGTGCCCGGCTGGAGCATCGTGCGCAGTGTGCGCTGTTTGTGCTGCTGCTGACACTGCGCCGACCCGGAGGGGACCTGCTGAGCAGCCCGCCCTCTGGTGGTGTGCGTGTGCCATAGCGCAAGGCGCTAATTAAACCCCCGCAATTAAAGCTCAGCGGCCCTTTCCCCTGCCCTGCTTCAAGGAGCCCCTTTGTGCGGGCACAGCCTCCATGGAAATCCCTCTGCAGTGATTGTCGTCCATGCATGAGGGTCGCTCGGGATCTGGCTGCTGGTTGCAACTTCACCTGGAAAACCAGCCTCCGAGGTGGGATGAGCTGATATCCTCTTGATGGGGAAAAAAATTAAATAAATCAGTGCTTAAGATGTGAAAACGATTTAGCTGAAAGTTGTTTTGCAGGTTTGTGTTCCTAAGGCCCTCTTCTTCACTAGAAAGCGTTGATGACTTTTCTGCGCCAGCTGATGGTTCAAGGTTCTTGTGTGAGTTCAGGACCTGCTTTTCGGTAGGAAATAATGGGGGTGTTCAGCCCCAGGGAGCAGGTGCTCCCACTCACTGGGGTCCTGTGGGCTCTGCTGGGCCAGGGAGATCAGCTCGACCTCAAGGACGTCGGTGGCACGTGAAGTTGCTTTGGGTTTCCATCCTCGTTTGATGTGTGTGCCTGTCTGGGGAGGGAGAGCAGTACTGCTGTTCGTCTTGTCAAAATTCCTTGCAGTCCATTGTGCTGCTTCAAACTGTTGCAGCTCCATCTCTTTCTGCCCTCAGGATGGAAGGACTGCTTGGGTTTGGATGCAATTCCAGGTCTGAAGGGGGTGTCTGCAGCTCTAAGGGATAGAATTTGGCCCTGCAGCAGCAGTAAGAGCCCTTAGCAAAGGCAGCTGTTGAATTCCCCTGGGAAAGGCAACTGTTAAATCCCCTCAGGAAAGTGAGTCCTCTCTGTTTCCAGCATGCTCTTTGAAGGAGGTACTTTTATCCCCATGGAAAGTTTTGTCCTTGATGTAGAGGTGAACACTCCCATCCCAGAGAGGAGCCAACCTGCCTGGGATGTGCACACCAGGGCAATGCCACCTCATCCGACTGGTTTGCTGATCCCAGCCCCGACACGGTGCTCAGCCCTGCTTGGAGATTTCTTGTGGGTCAGCCCCACGGGTTCTGGGATGGGAGGTTTTGCCTGGAGAAGCACAAGGAGTGCCTGGCACCGGCTGAGCATCTCTTACCACAGCGTTCCCAGGATACTCAGGGACTCCTCAGTGGGACCCGTGTGGGGCTGATCCTTCAGCTGGAGCAAAGCAGGAGCAGCACCATCTCCTCCAGCTTGGGTTAAAATAAACATAACAACTCCCTGAGAGGTTTGGAGGGTGCCGGGGAAAACCTGCTGGCTGAAGGGCAAGCACCAGAGGGGAATGGATGGGGATGTCTGCTGAGGAAAGAGCTCTCTGGAGCTACGTGAAGGCACTGGCAGAGCTGTTGAGCTGCTGTGGACTGTTGGTTCTTGGAGAAGTCTGTGTGCAGGGCTTTGGAGTTCCTGTGTTTTTTCAGACATAACTGTGTTTTGGTGCCTTGGGGAGCTGCCTCCTCCACCCGTCTCCCAGGGTGGCTGTCGGGTGCTCTCCGGTCCTGTGCAGCACAATCCTTTGCAGGGATGGGTAAGTGTAAACTCAGAGGGCCTCATGGCAGTGCTGGGAAAGGTGACTTTGCCAGAGGAACAGTGCAAACCATGCCTTGAAGCTTGGCTGGCTGTGCTGAGTCAGGTAACGTGGTCCTCTGGAGGGATGGCCAAATCCGGGGCAGGAGATGCAGGTAAGGAACTTCCGTGTGAGTTCTGAAAACCTTTATCTTTCCAATCCCAAGCCTGCAGGAGGTGGCCCTGAGCCCCAGAGCGCTGCTGGTGGTGCTCATGGTGAGTTTGGCAGCACTCACGCCGGAATCGGGCATGTGCAAAGCTGCTGTTGGGATGTGCCCTTGCCTCTCTTTGGTCTTCTCCTTGCCCTTGGTGGTGAGACACTGTGCAGCTGCAAGTGCTCTTGGCTCGTGCAAGGAGCCCTCCCGGGGTCCCTCTCCCTGCCCGTGGGCTGGCGAGGCGTGTGGGCACAGCTCTGGGACGGTTCCTGTCCTAGCAAAGGGGGCAGATGCTGGTTCTCAGCTGAGACCATGGCTCAGGTAGAAGTGGTCCCCAGCTTTCCATAATTTGGTGCTTCCTAAAATAGTGTCAGTTCTCCAGGAAAGGAAGGTGAGCTGTCCAAACCCCACAAAACAGCTCCATCTCCAGGCTCGGTTCCCTTCCCAGCCAGCTGTCAGGTGCTTTCCATATAAAATGCATTTGTGCTGCAGAAAGCGCCTGATCCACCTGCGCAAATGAGCTCTGTAGGGGCGCTCCGTGCCAGCCCCGCACACCCGCGTGTGTCCCGGGGCCGTCCCGCAGCGCCCGGCCCAGGAGCAGGGACAAAGGGACCGGCACGGACGGGATGTGCGCTTTGAGCATCCCACGGCAGGCAGCCCCACGGGCCAGCAGCGGAAGGAGAGGCTGTCAGAAGGCACGGGGTGCCCGCAGCGCCCCTGTCACGCCTCGTCCTGCCGTCCCAAGCCTGGCACCTCGGGAACGGGGCAGGATGTGGCCCTGCCACCCCCAGCCTGGTGACATCAGCGGCGACACGCCAGCCCCCCGCCCCAATTATTGCTGGGTGTCGAAAAAGACATTGAAAAGCAAGGAGGAGAGCTGTGAAGAGGGTCGTTTTAGTGGCTCTTTCTCTCGTCTTTTTTTTTTTCTCCCCAACCCCGAGAAGGAAGTTAGAAAAGCAGAGCCCTCAAAGCCGCATTGAAAGGGTGACAGAGACGGGATAATGCGTAAGACTGAGGGAAGGAATCTCAGAGCACTCGCCACGGTGTTCTAATGATCTGTTAACAATTACCCCTTTCAGGGGTGAACATATGGTAGATGGTTTGCTTTAAAAAAAAAAAACAACAACAAAAAAAAGGACAAAAAAAGAAAAAAAGAAATTACTCCAGAAACTTAAATGCTGGTGGAAAATGGTGGGGATTGCGGTGAAGAGCTGGGGGAGGGAAGCGCAGCCCCCCGAGTGAGGGGATGTCAGATGATGAGAGGAGGTCACATAACATGTCCCTGAGCACGCGGAGCCAGAGACACCCCAAAAGTGCCGGCACCCGGGACCTTCTGAGGGCAGCTGGGGCTGAGAGCCTGGGGGAGCCATAGTCGGACTGAAGAAGCCGTAGTAACAAAGGAAAACGATAAGGGTGCCCATAAAACCCAGGAAGCCGCTGGGACCCTTCCCGATGTGGGCTGGAGCGTCGCCCCCAGCTCGTGCTCAAGCCCAGCAGTGCGGGCAGGGATGGTCCTGGGCTGCCCTCCCTGCAGCCGGGGCTGGCAGAGCCACCCACATGGCTCCAAGGCTCTCCTGCACGCAGGTGGTGAGCGCTTTGAGGTTTCCCCGCTGTCACCTGCCTTGGGATCGTTGCCTTTCTCCCACTGCAACCTGTTGGCAAGAGTTTAGATTGTGGGTCACCAAAATCACACGTACGGGTTGGTGGAAATTTGTCTTGCTGAGCTGGGCTGCAGTCAAAATTCTGGGTTACAGCTGTCGCGTTTTGTGTGAAAATACACTGATATATATTTATTTTTTTTCCTTTTTGTTGCAAATACATCATTTCTTACTGAGACACAGAAGTCAGGCTGGCTGCTCACCTTCGCAGAGGTCCTGGCATAGGCTGGCAGGAGGGGCTGTGCAGCTTGTGGGCTCCCCATGTTCATTACACACCTGGACTCGGGGAAGAAAATGGTCCTGACTGGATATAAACTTGTCTCCTCCTCAACATTGTAGTAGTGCAGGGCAGGGGAAGGCTCCAATTCAAAGGTTAGGAATTCGGCAGAGGGAGCTCAGTGCTGGTGAAGAGTCGGGAGAGGGGTACCATCATCAGGTGGGTGCAGGGGGGCAGGGATAGCTGGGATGGGGCACCAAGGCTGCCTGACAGGGACGGCAGCGCAAGGTGTGCCAGGAGAGGGGCACAAAGATGTGGGGAAGGGACTGAGGGGATGGAAAGGCTGGGACAGAAGAAGGGATGATGCTTCCTGAGGCCGAAAGGAGGGAGGAGATGGGAAGAGGCCGGGCTGACACAGGGCTGCTCAGGGAGGGGATGGGATCATGCACTGGGAGTGTGGGCATTGCTGGGGCTGGTGTGGGGCTGCAAACACATTCAACCCTGTGGGACGGTCAGCACAGCACTGTAGGCTGCCAGCTGTGGATGGCATAGCTGAGAATGGCGATGGGATGACTCTGAAATGGTCACCAGCAAGTACATGGGGCCAGTGGGCAAAATATCCACACCAAAACTTTCAGTCAAATCCCTCTTGGCATCAGGGGTTTGGCTTGAGCAGAAACCAGTGCACCACGCTGGGCACATCTCCAGGGGTGGCAGTGACTTGGCACCAACTTCAGTTGGCAAAGAAAGGGTTTTAGGCCCCCCCATGAGCTCTCTCTCACGTTGAGGGCTTTGATGAAGCTCTGGAGTGGTGTCAGTGGTGTGTGAGTCCACCAGGGCACATCTGCCATTTTCCAGACTGGATGGGCGATTTCCTTCCAAACTCCTGGGTTTTAGCAACTTATTTTGCTTCTCAAAAGCCAGCTCTGGTGCACTCTGCTATGTTCAAAGTCTGACCAGTGGAGCCACTAAATCAGAGGGAAAAGCATATATTTAATTATTTTTGGAGGTCAGGAAGCACCCCCTGTCTGTTTGATGGGCAGCTGGGAGGTGAGAAGTTTCAGAGTGAGCCAATACAACCAGTGCTTTATAACCTCATCTTGCATCAAAATGCCAGAAGTTAGATTTTTATCCTTGTAGGAATGAAGTGCCGATCAGGAAGGTGGCAGTCTGAGCTCAGCCTGTCTGTGGTCTGCAACTATTCATTGATGGCTGAAGGAGCATTGATGCAAATGAATACTACTGAAGCCTCAAGTCTGTGTTGTCCAACTGGCAGCTGAACACGACCATTGCCAGCTGGTGAAGGCTGAGCGCTGGGGACAACCTGTCATGAAAACGTCCTCCTGTTGACCTGCAGCTGTGAAGACAGTAAACTTCTAATTACAGTTATTCTTTTGAGATTTCCATGCAGGCAGATACACAGGTATGTGTTTGCTTTGGGCCTCTGGGGCTGCTGATGAGTCCAAGGTAGGCATGGGCTGGAATGCATGTTAAACCCCCCTTGCGTTTCATTCAGCCGTCAGAGGAATGTAGTGGTGGTGGTGGATTCTGCCAGAAACCTGGTGTAAAGCTTAAAGCACTTGGAAAACCTAAGAGAGAGAAATATGTAAACTATCCTGTCTGCCCAGGCTTGTCATCACCCTCTTTTCTGGACGGTGAGACAGGCTGGGGCAAGGAATCATTGCCACAAATGGGGAGGAGGGCAAGCTGGCAGAGCTGGGAATGACAGGAAGAGACTGGCTCCCAGAGAACTGAGGACCATCTTTCTCTACCTGGGCAGGTGCTCAGATGGTTGAGTAAATACTTCAAGGTTCCAGGTTTCACAGCACCCACCTGTTGGCATCACAGCCCAGTATCCAACCGACCCTTCTGTGCTTGGCATTTGTTCCCTGCCTTTCCTCTCCATGGTGTCTGTATTCCTTTCCTCTCTCCTACTCAGAGATAATCCAGGTTTTTGCCCTGCTAAAGATTGCTGCATTCTGACCCAAAACGCTTCAGTGCCAGAATAGCTGTCCACTCTTGTAGCCTGACAAACCATCTCCTGTCAGGCTGTTTTAAGGGCACATTAGCATGAAGAGGGTTTATTGTAGAGTGACATTGCACACTGAAAACTCTTGGGGTTTTTATCAGGGCTTTTCCTCTTCTGGTGCCGTGACAGCATCCCTCACCCCAGGGCTTATTTCTCCTTGCTCAGAGTCATAGAATGGTTTGGATTGGAAAGAAAGATCACCTCATTCCCCCTCCACTCTGCCATGGACAGGGACACCTTCCACTAGCCCGGGTTGCTCCAAGCCCCATCCAACCTGGCCTTGAACACTTCCAGGGATGGGGCAGCCACAGCTTCCCTGGGCACCCTGTGCCAGGGCTGCCCACCCTCACAGGGAGGAATTTCTTCCCAATATCCCACCTAATCCTGCCCTCTGTCAGTGGGAAGCCATTTGCTCTTTTCACGTCATTCCATGCCCTTGTACCAGGTCCCTCTCCAGCTCTCCTGGAGCAGCCCCTTTAGGCACTGGAAGGGGCTCTCAGGTCTCCCCGGAGCATTCTCTTCTCCAGGCTCTCTCCAGCTCTCCCAGCCTGTCTGCAGAGCAGAGGGGCTCCAGCCTTCGGAGCATCCTCGCGGCCCCAAGGAACATTGTGTTGCACGATGAGGTTAAAAGTGCTGAGGGCCGATCATACTCGCTCTGGAACCTCTCACCCCTCAGCCACCCACCAAAGGGACAGAGGGTGCACTGTTGTGCCCGGCTCAGCGCTCACCAGGTCCTGAATGAGTTCCCGGGGAGGCTCCTTGCGCCCTGGCGGGCACCCCGACCGTGGCCAGTTCCCTCCCCGGGGCCGCGCCCGCCCGTGCGCCCCGTCGGGCGGCTCCTGGGGACGCGCTCCGGCCGCCGCTCGCCAGGGCTCGCCTTTCCTCTCCTGCTTGGGGTTTCTTTCTAATAGATTTAACTTTTTTTTTTGCGCCCCTTCTCCTCTCGCTCTTGTAGGAAGGGGTTGGGAGAGGGGGGAGAGGGAGGAAGGGAGAAATATTGTTTGAATTCACAAAGGGGGGCATCTGGTGCACCTTGCGCTTGGCATCTGTGCTCCTTGTGTCCCGAGCAGCGCGCTCTCACCGGGCCGAGGGGCAGGAGGGGCCGGCGTGCATCTGTTGGGCGCCACAATAAAGTCACAAAAACGGCGGCGCGGGCCGAGCCCCGCCGCGCTGCGCTCTCAAAGCGGGACGCGGGGCTGCGGCTCCCAGGTATTATGCGCAGGGTAGGTAGGGCCGGGGCAGCAGCTGCTCCACCGACCCGCCCGACATATGGCACCGCAAATCACGGTACCTCCTGAGCAGCCCCGGCCGGGGGGAGCGCGGCAAGGACGGGGAGCCCCGGGGCAGGTGCCTCGGCCCGTGCGCCCGCCGCTGCCGCCGCCGCATCGCCGGCCCCGCGGGCGCGCACCGCCGGCCCTGGGGTGGGTGGAGGGCGCGGAGCGTCCGGCGGTCCCCCGGCCCTACAGTCACCCCCGGGATGGGGAGCAGGCCCAGCCTTATCTGCCCTCCCCTCTCCAGAGCAAACAGCCCCCGGCGGGCGGGCGGGCGGGCTGCGGCCGAGCCCCGGCTCGCCAAACGTCCCCGACGCCTGGCAGGCGAGCGATGCGCCGGGGCCGCTCTGGTTACCATATGTTTTCAATAAAATAAGACAAATAGGGACGGGAGATAGAGATTGCAGTAAACCTGTTATAAAGCAGCATAAACCAGGCCAATGTAAACGGCAGCAGGGCCCCTCCTGGAAGGGCCGTTGGGTGCCAGCTCCTCGCCGGGTGCCCGGCCAGGTGTGAGCGGGAGCCCGCCGCGGTGCCCCCGCAGGTTTTTATCAGGTTCGTGGTAATATGGTGCTTGTTATGCTAACTATGAGTAAACATCCCCGATCGGGCTTTGTGGCGACGGGAGGGAGTTATCGGAAAGTGGCAGTGGGAAGGTGATTTAACAATAAAGTTGTCTTGTTTGCCAGCAGGTGATGTCTGCCCCCAGCCCCTGATTAATGCTTCCCAAAGCACTCCACTTTACAATCTCTTGTAATTATTTATTAAACGAAATCTATTTATTATTATTTTAGCAAACAGCGGTACCAGGTGGGGCTTTCTTTTCCTCTTCAGCTTTTGTTTGAAGGACGTTTGAAGTGGGCAGTCTGAGGCTTGGAAACTCGCTCGCCAGATTTTTTTGTCATCCAATTGCACAGGCACAAAAAAAAACCCCAACCCCGCCGGGCCCTTCCTATTCATCCTCCGCTGCCCTCCGAGCCGCCCCTCGAGAAGGGGCGCCCGGCCCCCCTCGGCCCCGCTCCCNCCCTGCCTGCAGCCCCGGGGGCGCCGGGCCGTGCAGGGGGAGCCCGGCCGCACCGGCCCCGCGCCCTCGTCCTCCCCCGGGGAAAGGTGCCCCGGGCCCGGGCCGCTCCCCGCCGCCCGCCTGAGCCGGTGCGCAAAAGTCCCCGGCACGTTTTGCGCACCGAGCCCCGCTGGCAGCGCGGCTGCCCCCGGGCCCAGCGCCGAGCCGGCGGGGCGGGGGTGGCAGCGGGCATCGGGAGGGCCCTTCCCCGGAGGGACCCGGCCCCCGTTTCCCTCGGGGGAGCAAAGACACGACACGAGCGGGGGATGGAGAACGTCGCCCCGTCCCCTCCGGAGCCGGCGCTCGCCGCCCGCAGGGCAGCGCCCGCAGCTCTGCCGGGGGATGCGCGGAGGGAACGGGGATGTCCCCGGCGCCGCAGGGGCGAGGAGAGGGGTGACAGGAGGCGGCGGGGTCCCCTCGCTCCCCTCCGCGGTCGGAGGGGTTGTGCCGGGAGCGCGCCGCGGCGCCAGAGCCGCGGGAAGTGGCCGCGGCTGTGCCGAGGGGAGCGGAGCCGGAGCGGGGTCAGGGGAGCCCTCGCGGGTGGCACCGGAGGGGACCCGGCCTGGCACGGCCGTGCGTCCCTGGCAGCAGGTGGGCCCGGCCCTGGCCCTGGCCCTGCTGGCGCAGCCAAGTGCTGGGGAGCGCCCTGTCCCCGCTGGAGCCCCGCACCCCGCGCCGCCCCCCCCGCCGCGTCCCCGCGGAGCCCCGGAGCGTGCGGCGGTGCATCCCGCCCTGCGCGGGGCCGGCGGCTCGGCCCGGGGGTCCCGGCCCGGGGGACGGAGGGCTGGC
>VWZG01004495.1:384492-533310 GCA_013396735.1 Grallaria varia | reverse complement strand
CGGCCCGGCCCGGCCCGGCCGGCTGGAAAGCGGGCGGACAAAAAACAAATCACGGTTTTGTACTCGTTAACGGTAAATTATATTAATTTGTCGCTATCGGTATTTATTGATTCTATTTCGTAACAAATATGTATTTTGTATATAAGAGTATTTTTAGCAGTGGTGGTCCAGCTGTCTGTAGCCGCGGCTGCATTTCGGGTTTTCCTGAAGGGGAAGAAGAGGGAAATAAAGCGTGTCGCGCTCAGACCTGTGCAACGCCGTGTTTTTTATCACCGAGGCCTCTCCGGGCGTTCCAAAAGCGCGCTCAGCCCGCGCCGGGGAGGGCAGCGCCGCTCCGGGGGCTTCCTGGGGGCCGGGGCGGTGAGCGCGGCGCGGGGTCGCTCCCAAGCGCGGGGAGGAGCGGCGATGGAGAGCGACCCCGCACAGCGGCCCCGCGCCGGAGCGCACCCCGGCAAGTGCCCGTCGGGGCCCAGCGCGCATTGAAAACCGGCCTCTCCCGGCGGGTGCCCTTTCCCTCGGCGCTGCGGTGGGTCCCGTCCCACGGCCTCCAGGTGAGGTGTGCCCGGCTGCGGGGCTGTTTGCAGGGCGTCCCCGGGGCGCAGCGCTCCGGCACCTGGAGCGGTGCGGGTGCCCCGGCGCAGCGTCTTCGCAGGGCGACCCCATCCTGCCGGGGCACCGGAGGGCAGCGGTGGGAACCCGCAGCCCTGAGCGGGAGGCGGGGGTGGCGTCAGGTCGCTTAAAAGCGCAGGAGGTGGGAAAGGCGCTACCTCCCACGGCACGGCGAGAAGAGGAGCTCTGTGTGCCCCGCGAGCCCTTCCCGGCCCTCTCCCGCCGGGGCTCAATTTGTAGCTGGTAGATTTACGGCCGGGCCGCCTCCCCTCTCCGCGCTGCCCCGGCGGGGCGGCCGCCGCTAGACAAAGCGGCCCGCGAGGCCAAAAGCCCATTGTGATGCTAATTGTTCTCGGCCGAGCTCGTTTGCCCGCGGCAAAGAGACGCTATTGAGGCAATTTGTAGAACAAAAGAAATTTGGTTACTGGAGACAAAGACNACCGCGGGGCACCCCCTCCCTCCCTTTTCCCCTTTCTCCGCGCTCTCCCGCTCCCCGGGAGCTGGGCTGGAGGGGGGGAGACCCACCGATGTGGGGCGGCCTGGGGGGCGGTGGGTGCGCGGAGCGGCCCCGGCGGCCCGTCCCGCACCGGCGCCGCGGGCTCTGGCCATGGTGCTGAAGGCGGCGGCGCGTGCGGGGCTCGGCGCGGGGCTCTCCCCGACGGGGCTCAGCCTTGGGGCTTTGCCCCACTCGGCACGGGGTGATGGGGAGCCCCTCCCGGTGCGCCTCTCCCGGGAGCTGCTGGAGTCAGCCCGGGCGCAGGCTGCCGGTGGGCTGCTGTGTATTCAGGTGGGCTCTGGGGGGATATCGCCCAGTGCTGCGGCAAAGCGCATGGCCCTGGGGCTAACCAGACACTTTGCAGCTCAGGAAACACTTGGGGCTTGGTGCATTTTGGAGAAGCAGTGACCTGTACTTGTGCACTTGGTCCAGCCCCGGTCAACAAAGTGTCCCACGGAGAGGAGCTGCGGGTGCCCCACGCACCCGGGAGAAGGGAGCGAGGGCATCAGGGCGCGCCAGTGCTGACAAGCAAGGTGAGCAGATCTCACTTTCTACTTCATGGTTTTGGAGACCTTCTCTTTCTGCTGCCTCCTGGGACCCGTCCATCCACGCAGAGCCCCCCCTGCTCTGCCTATTCACTGCCTTTGAGAAGCAATACCCACATTGCTGGAGAAACACAGGCCATGGGGCAAGGTTGAGGACTAGGAAAAGGCTGTGTGCGCCTATGTCTGTGTGTACTGTTATAGTCCTGGACGTGATCTATCTGTGTCGTAGATCAGATAGGCAGAATGAAAGACCTAATAGTATTCCTCCCCCTTCCCCCCTTTCTGGCTGAATTGTGTATTGTTTTCGTACTCTAACAGTCTGCAAAGTGCTCCAAGGCCTCTGTGTGTGGCCACAGGCGAAACACCGTCATTATTTGGGTGATAAAATCATTTAATGTTTTCCCTGCTAGTCCCGCTCCGCTTTGATATCTCCCTACAGGAGGTATCATATTGCCCTCGCTATCTGCATGTGCCGCGGGACTGAGGAGGATCACAACACACTCACTCTCTGCAAAAGTAGCGTTTTTGCAAAAAAATTGCAAAAGAGAACTCAGGGTCGATATGGGCAAAAAAAGGAGCAAGAAGAGCAGGTATTAGAGAAGCCCACAAAGATGTCCATACAGCTGTATTTTCAGAAAGTGGACACTTCAGCGGGTTTTACAGCATTGCTGATTCTTTTCTCGGGAGACTGGGGATGCTTCTTGTCTTCCAGTCGTGGGGCTATATGTTGGGGGTGGATGGGGTGGGGGTGAGGGGGGGCAGGCGGATTTACTACCTCTAGAGAACTAGTGACTTCTTTAGGGGCTTGAATGCACTTTTTTTTCCCTTTGCCTCCACATTATTAGGTTAATCATTGCTTGAACCGGTTGCTATGGTTTTGGCAAACCCATGGAAACTTGATAATGAAGACTGAAAGACTCCTTTTCCATTTATCTTTTCTCTATGTTTAGTGCATGATGGTCTCATTTCTCTTGACGGGGCTGTCCCCGAGCCAGTGCCTGGCTTTTATAACCACGGCTGCTGTAATGGCCTCCGGACTTTTTGATGTGGAAGAAACAGGTGGCTGCTGGGACCGGGACTGTTGCAGAGGCACAGGCTTGTGCCTTCACACACTCGCAGGCAACAGGTTGAAAACAACTTAGCCTGGGACCTGCTGGGTTTGGTTGCTGAAATCCCACACCAGGGGAACTCAACTTCAATTTCTGCAGACAGGGGAGACCCCTTCACTACAAGACGATGTTTTCACTCAGTTTTAGGTCTCTGTTTAGAAAAACAGATGATCAAAACATCGATTTCACTCGGTGATCTTAAAGGTCTTTTCCAACCTTAACAACTCCACAATTCTATGATTTTTTTGAATATGTGATACAATCATTTATTACAGGAATAAGGAGGTTTTATACCTGTCTCCTTCTGAACTTCCTTTTCTCTCCTCCATGCCGGCACTTTACTGCTGAACTCCCGCTGTAGGGACATTCAGCAAACTCTGGCCATGGAGTTCCCTGCATCTGCCTCACCAACGCTCTGTCCTGCTCAAGGTTAAAATGGGGGATCGAGGATAACAAACAGTTGAAAATAGAGGCTGTAAATTATTTGCATGGCTCAGAGAGGCCAGGCTCATTGTCAGGGCCAGCGAAGGGGAAACACCCAGGTCCTTTCCTCAGCGACAGACTCATCCCCCTCCTCCTTGCTCCTGGCTGGCTCCCTCGTGTCTGAAGGCTGGCGAGAAAACGAAGGTGATTCCCATAATCCCAGGGCAATTCCTTTGACCTCAGGCCTCCGCTCTGTGCTCTAAATACGGCTTTAAGTGAGTTGCTTCTTGCCCTCTCACATTGTCTGCCTCTGACACTGCAGTCGGGTTTGCCGGAGGAGGAGGAGGCTGCAGACCACTGCCTGTCCCTTCCGCGCCATTGGGAATCCGCGGCGGCTCCTCCAAGCACAGCAGACCCTCTCGCCTCCTCCAAAGGGCATTGGGGCACCCCAGTGTCCCCCGGCAGTGCTCCTGAGCAGGGCCATGGCAGGATGCCTGGCTGCGGCTGCACTGGCCGCACGTTTCGGGGTAGCCGTGCTTGCCGGCAGAGAAAAGGCGAAGAATCGTGATTCTTTCACATGATCAGCCTTCAAAAGTCTGCCTTTCCCCCCCCTCCTCCCAGCTATAATGACAATCCAAAGAGTTCCTGATAGGGTTTTAAAAGATGCTTATTCATTCACCGTCCACCAAGCATGAAAATCCAGCTCATTTGTTCATTTGTTGCCATTCTTCGCCCAAACGACCCCACAGGGGCTGAAGCCTGTTGCCGAAAACTTGTCACTCACACTTTTAACTTCTTTTTGTTGTACTTCTCTTTATTTCATTCTTCTGGGTCCCCACCTCCGCCACCACCCCACCCTCTCCTCCGGTCACAAAGGCAAGTCTGGGAAGCTCTTTAAAGCTGCAGTGCCCCCTTTTAAAAATCAANGGTGGGAAACGTTTTAAAAGGCAGCAGACCCCTTTTAAAAAAAAAAAAAAAAAAAAAAAAAAAAAAAAAAAAAAAGGCAAGGACTGAAAGGAGATCCCAAGTTTGTGTAAGGAAGGGGGAAACTCCATCCCGTCCGGGGAGGGCAGGAGCGGGTATGGTGCTATGTCCCAGCGCACCCAAGCCGCCTGCAAGCCTTGCCTGGGGCTCATGGGGTGCCCTCACCAAAAGAATCCTGCCAAAGGAAACATAACCCGAGGGCTTAAGGGGCTTTTCAAGGAGAGAGCAAAAGCATCAACCAAGCAGTGAGCTCCCTGAGGAGCAACCACCGGCCCGGCCTCTCTGCCCACAGCGTCCTCTCCTCCGCTCAGAGGCTTTGCAGCACAGAACTGACGGGACAACATCGCTTTCTAACAAGACTGACCCACTGCACAGTGCCTCTTTGGAGCTGTGGTCTTCGCAGTGAAGAAGAAAAGGACACATCAATGTGCATCAGTACTTGGAGCTGGGCTAGACTGTGCTAACTAACCTCTGAGCAAGTCCTATCTGCTTCCGAATCCAAGTCCTTAGACCCTTCCCAGCTTAGACAATTTAGTGATGCTCTCGCTTTCCAGAAAAGGAGGTGTGTGGTAACACCCCCAGCATATTTCTTCATTCCGGGACAGACAGTGTCCTTGGGTGGGTTTTATGGCATAAGCCCAGTGTTGCCTTTGCTTGGGTTGCCCTTCCTCCCTGGTTATCCCCTCACCTGCAATGTCCCTAGAAAATACATGGGAGGTCAAGCAGGTGTGTGACTTTTCCCGCTGGGAACTTTCTGGCCTCTCTAAGCTCCATGCACGCCCATGGTGGTGTTTGCTGGGGCACAGGCGAGAGCAGGGGGCTGGGGATGAGCCATTTGGAACCACCTCAGTCTCCCCATCATCGTGGGGCTCCTGCCTGCTCAAAACACGGGGCTCCCCTCCCCGATGGACACACAGACAGAGATTTTGTGCTTAATGGCCCTCACAGATGTTTCTGACCGCATTTAACCCTTACAGCCAGGAGTTGTGCAGCTGCAGCCATGAAGAATCGCTGCCTTTTGTTTTCATTTAAGCCAGAGCTATGAGGCTTTACCTCATTTTTCTGGGGCCTCAGATGTGATTTTTGCCTGGATTTTGTGCAGCTCTGCCTGGAGTTTGCCCTAGCATGGGGAATCACATCTCCATCTTCAGTGTAAAAGCTGTGGGTGAAATGTGGGTTGCTCGCCCAGGGTCAGCTCATTATTTCAGCTACAAACTGCAGGGACATTATTTCCTCCTCTCTTCCCACCCTGTGTTTGCAAGTGGAGCTCATTTTCTCTTTCTCAGGGCACCACATCTCCAGTGTTTAGTACTCAGATTTCAGTGGGAAGTTGCCACGAACATGCCCAGGTATAAAGGCACCTGCCTTGCCCACAACCCCCTCCCCAGGGCAGGGGTGATGGCAGGAGCTGAAGAAAAACAGAAAAACGCCAAAACGCTCTCTCTGTCACCTCCCAGGTACCAATCCATCATCCCCAGATGCTGGGCACCAGGGGCCAAGCCCTCCCACTCCTTCCCTGGGCAGGTTGTTTCAGCCACCGAGACCTCATGCCTGCGGGACAGGGGGAAGATTAATGGGGCAGGTGCTGGTGCCCAGAGCTGGCTCTTGCCCTGATAAGGTGGGAGCTGAGATAGCACTGGGTCAATACTCAGCGGTGGCCACCTGGAGCTGTGGCTGGAGCCACCTGAGGGGCTCCAGAGAGGAGAGGGCACAGGGGGTCCTTCCCCCCACGCTGCCCAGCTGTGTCCTGTGGGAGATGCAGCTGCTGTACCGCACCACAGCTCCTTGTGCCGTGCTGGTGGAGAGCCCCCGCTCCCGGCCGGACCCCCGGCCTCTCCCAGCCATCTGTTCCCCCTGCCCGCTCCCACCCATCGGCTTTCTCCACACAGCCCGGCTCCTGGGGCAAAGCCAAGGTTTCAGCCTCCCCCACCGTTAATAATTCCCGAAGGAGTGCGACGTTCCCATTTATCACCCTTCCTTTAAACCCCAGCTGTTATTTATGTGCGTGCCCCGCTCTCCTTTCCCAGTGCACTGCTATGCTCTTGCTGCGTCCCGTGACGCCCCAATATCCCCGCGTTTTGGCAGGAGCGGGTTTTGCATACGTGGGCATCGCACCGTCAATACCCACCGCACACTTTAGGCACCAGGCCTTGGAGATAAATGGTACTGCTGGCTGCACACACTAAAACCGTGAAAAAGGCACCTGTGGCTGGAAAAAACTGCAACCCAGAGTTATCAAAAAATCTTTTGTGGCTTGAAAAAGCTGCTCTGGTAATGAACCCTGATGTGGTTCATCCTTACCTGCTCCTGGAACTGGGTTTTGTTGATCGTTTGGTGGCGGGTGGGCGCCACGGGAGGAGTCTGCCCAATTTTGTTAGTATTTCCTTTGAGGAGCAGCACGGTCCTGGCTGCGGGTTACTTACCCCTGCCCTCGGACTCTGTACGTGGGAGATGCCCCTGGCCTGGCCAGCTCAGTTTGGGGCACTTTAGGTTTATTTCGGTGACCTGGGAGATTTACGGATGGGACCCTGGGGGTGCAAATAGCAACTCTACAAACTACATTTTTGGGCGCACTTGCCCTCCTGCAATATCGCAACGGGAATCTTTCGGAGGCTTTTCTTGTTTTCCCCATGCTCTGCCCCCGCTCTCCTGTGGGATGCTGTGCTGTCCCGGCCGCCCCGCGCCGGGCTGCGCGGCCGATTAGGGACCTTCTTTGTCACCTAATTGGATTTTTCTCCCCTTGTTAGCCCGCAATGAAAATGTCACGGGCTGCAGGGAGGTGCCCATTCATCTCCAATTAAACTCGGTCGCCTCTCGGGCGAGCCGCGCCGCTATTCAGCCCCCGAGCAGAGGCAGCTGCCGGTCCCGGTGCCGGCAGAGGGGAAGATGCCCAGCCTCGGCCGGACGCGTGAAGGACGGCGCTCGGCGGCCCCGGGGCTCTCCCTCCAGGCGCTCCCCACGCCTCGCTGGGGGATTCCCGGGCCGTGCAAGGCGCTGCCTTACCAGGAGGTGGTGCTGGGCCCCTGCGCCCTTGGCCTTGGCCGGACACGGGCAGGGATGGCGGGCTCGGGGCGTGCTGCCCTTCCCGGGGAGCCGTCGGTGGGAGGGGGCTGCGAGGGGACTGCGGGGGCCATGCTGGGTCAGGGCTGGGGGGGAAGGAGCCCTCCACAAAGTCCCCATGGAAAAGCAGCGAGGAAGGGTTCAGGACCCCGTCCCGAGAGCAACACGCCAGGGAAGTCGCAGAGAAGGACAGACCCCGATTTCTGCCTAGGGAACAGTATTTTGGGGAGGTTTTCGCTCCCGTGCCGCTCTGAAATTGCCCAGTCTTGCTCGTGAACCCACAAAACAGGCGGGGGGAGGGACCCCAGGCAAACGATGCTGCAGGCAGCAAGTGTTCGAGCCAGTTTCTTAGCTGAGCCCGAAGAAGTTTCTTGTAGTCCGGGCTGCGGCGGGGTGTTTCATAAACGGCAATTAAAGAGCTGGCAGCCCCTAAATGCAGCCGCAGAGGGACAGCTCGTCCGGAAAAGCGGATCTCAGGTCAGGTTGGCTTGGCCACAAGGTGCCGGGAACGAGAAAGAGATGCAGAGGTGATGGGAACGGGCCCTGCCGCGGGCTCGATGCTGCGTAGTTGCCCCCGGTATGTGATGTTAATAAAAAGAGCTTTTTTTTTTTTTTTTTTTGAATGCACCATATGATTAGAAAAGGTGAAATTATTTACGGCAAACAATGGCGTTGATAACTTTTTCCGTTCCTCGCTTTCCTGCGAGTAAACATCTATTCTTACTTTTATAAAAGCCTCCAGCAGCCAGGATTGTTTCTGTCCTGACTGGATGCCTCCCAGCCGGGGAAAGAGCTTTCCTGTTGCCTGCCCAAATTCCTCCTCAGTGATCTGCTAAAGCTCAGGGCGCCTTTGCCTATCCCTGAACCTCACTTGCACCCGAAAACCTCCCTGACCTAAACTTAGCAAAATGCAGATGAAAGAGCTCTGGGGCTCCCCAGGGACAATTAATGATCTGCAAACAGATGGATACTCACAAAATGGGTTTTTCCCCTTGCTCTCCTCTCCTTTCCTCTGCTGCTGACATGGATATTTGGAGAGATGCTTGGAAAAACATGCCCCTGGGTGTAGGATCCCCAAGAGAGCTTTGGGAGTTTGGAGGGGTTCACTGCAAGCAGGCGACGGACAGTGTGGACATTGGGAAGGGAAGACCATGAATTTCCTTACTCGAATGCCAGTGCTGCCTTAGAACTGGGGTCTTCAAAATCCACCCTATGGGAAAGCAAAGCCAAGCGATGCAGGGGAGCTCCCCGCTGCCTTGGCTTATAACATGACTCCGTCACTGGCCGAGCTGTGAAGCCAGGGCTCCTGCTCCAAGATATTTTTATTGCCTGGGAACCCGGTTGAGGAAAGGTGTGGCTTGTTATTATTTTTTTCCTCCTTCCCTGTCTTTATTTGGCCGAATCCAGCAAAACGCAGGGGATGGCTTAAATTTTGGAGCCGCACAACGGGCTCTGCTCTGCGGATGGCTCCGTACCAGTCACAGGGACGCTGCTCATCATCCTCTTTCCCCAAGACTGTCACTTTTCATACCCCTTGACGGTGAGAAGTTCCCTGGACCAGACGGTGGGGGAACCTTGGGGAGCCCTGGCGGGGGCTGCGCCTCCCAACTCCCGCAGGAAGGAGCCGCCCATCCACGGGCTGGTGCGTCACGGCCAGCGCTTTCTTGGCACACTCTGGGAAACCCCGAATGTGCTGCAGGACAATGCATCAAGAGAGCGAAGGAAAAGAATAATATCTCAGGAAGCAGCCCAGGACGCTGCAGGGAAGAAGCCTGATTTAGACCATTTCCTGGCCTGAAGGTCCGTGCCATGCCGTGGCTATGGCTGTCCTGTCTGGAGGACCCATCGCTGGAGGGACCCAACGAGACAGTTTGCGGCTCCCTTCACGTTTCTTAAGCTACTTAGTTAGCCTTACTTTAAGCCGGTTCCTTGTTACATCGGCAAGTTGCTCAGTTTTTGCTCTATTGCCAGGCAGGCTGGCCCGGGCAGAAATGAGCTCTGCTACAAATCTGGCGGAGGCATCCGAGGGGGGAAAAAGACACATTTCGTGCAGCACAGGCCAAATACGCCGCCCGCGGTCTGAGCTCGTCCCTTGCCGGGCGGTGATTGCCACCCCTCTTTCCACCCCTCCTGGCTTTGGCCAGGGGGGGCAGCGTGTCCGTCCCCTCTGCCCCCGGCACCGCTCCTGCTCGCTGCTCGGCACCGTCCCCCCTGTCGCTGTCGCCCCCAAACCGCTGGCCCCGGCAAGGCCACGGCGATGAGCCGGCTTTGCTGCAGGAGCGGGGATTTGCAGGAAGCAAATTAAACATCGAAGCAGCTGGGAGGGGAGGGGAAGGGAGGGGGCTGCTGTACTTTTCACCCCGGCGAGGTCAGCCCTGTAGAACACAGACGGGGGAACCCTGTGGCTTCTTGTTGGTGTAACCTCTCCCAGGTTAATCTCACCGGTGGAAACAGTTTGGCGAGGCTGGAAGTGGGGTTGGGAAGCAGAGTGTTTGTAACAGGGCCCTCCTTTCACCCTCAGAGCCCTGTGCTCCTCCAGGATACCTCTGGGACACCTTCAGGGTGTCTTAGCCATCAGCAACCAGCCAGAGACTAACCCAATATTTTCATATTTCTAGAAGCCAGATTATTTTCCCAATTCTTTACGTGTCTTTAGATGTATATATATAAAGATTTTTTAAAAGTTTAAGTTAACAAAAAAAAAGTCTTGTCTAAGGGACTTGGGTCTTTGTGGCCAAACCTCGTGGCCTCCATCAGAACAAGCTGAGATGGGTTCCCACCAATGCAGGGCTTCCAGGCCAGTGGAGCCTTCCTGGTTTGGAAAAAAGAAATCAGTAAGATGGGTGTACTTCAGCCAGTTCTGCACAGCAACGCACTTTTGGTCTAGTATTAAAATAGAAGTTAAAGAGCCCTTTCTCCACACTTACTACTCTTTATAAGGCTTTCATGACTTTATTAACTTCAGTCAGCATTCCCAAGTAGGTTTTTTTCCTTATTTCTCCGCAGAAGAATTTTGTCACCTGGACTAAATGGCTCTGCTCCTGCTCTGTGGGAGTCTGGGGGCTTGTAAAGGCTCTGAAAAACCGGCAAGCTGGGTTTTGGGGCAGGCAGCCCCAAGCCTCTGCCAAGGGCTCCCCATTGCACCTCCACCTTGGGTCTGTGCAGAGAGACTTC
The DNA here is from genome assembly GCA_013396735.1 of Grallaria varia. Classification (NCBI taxonomy): domain Eukaryota; kingdom Metazoa; phylum Chordata; class Aves; order Passeriformes; family Formicariidae; genus Grallaria; species Grallaria varia. The sequence goes on along the minus strand of VWZG01004495.1, from coordinate 522,910 downwards.
TCCGGGTCCCCAAAAGGCTGAGAAACGCTTATCGGCCAGGCAGAGCTTTTCCTGCCACGGTGAGACGGGATGGAAGCTCCTTTCCCGTGGCAGGGATGCGCCCAGAGAGACCTTGTGCCTTCCAGTAATTCCCCCAATTACTTTAATTTCCCTTCCCTCCCCTTTTCTGTAACTCTGCTCAGCTGTGTGCGATGATGAAAGGTATTTGAATTCCCAAAGAAAAAAACAGACCACGGAAATCAAAGTCCCTTTTTTAGAGCTTCTCGGAATCAGAGGGGCTGGGGGATAATAAAATCCCGAGTTACGAAGTGCCGCGGAGCCCGAAGCCCTCCCGCTCGTCCCACCGCGGGGGCGGAACAGGGACCCCATTCATGGCGGAGCATCTCCGACGGGAAAGGCGAGACGGGAGCCTGGAGATGTCCGGGGCACGGGCGGGAAGGCAGGGAACAGGGTGGGCTTTGTCCCAGGTGGAAAGGCGGCTCTGCTGGGGCCGGGCTGTGCCGGACCTGGCTGGCACCGACGGCCCCGCGGAGCTGCCGGGGCTTCCTGCGGCAGGAAATGCAGCCAGAGCAGCCGCTTGCCCTGTGCTGCAGGACCCCGCTCGTACCCGAGTTAAGCTTCGTTGGCCTGGCAGGGCAGATAAAGAGGCTTTTTGCCCCCAGTCCCCGCCCCACGGTTACCGCAACAGCTCAGCCCGCCAGCGAACGCTCTGCAGAGCGAGGATGAGTTCGGCCCGGGCTTTGGGGATGGGCAAAGCCTGTGTGTGCGCTAATCCTGCGCTGGGTCCCGCTGCCCGGGGGGGCTGGGCGCAGATTCACCAGGGCACAGCGAAATCCAGTGCGAGGGGCACGTGTGGCACGGGGCAGAGAGCTCCGGGAGGTCCCCAGGAGCAGACCCAGCAGGGACAGGACCCCTGGGATGGTAATTAGTTGTGTCAAGTCTTGAGGGCACTAATTGGCTTTTTTGACCCCATGGAGCCTCGCCTGGAGCCTCGCCACAGGCGCGGGCTGGCTGTATTTAAACCCAACCTGGGATCGCTGTTCCTTCTCCAGCTTGGTGTGGAAGGGTGCAAGTTCGGGGAAAGAGCTGAACTCTCGTTCTGTGGGGGAGGCTCACCTGCCATTCTATAGGGTTGTTTCACAGCTCTCTCTGCCTCCCACGTGCTGCCTGTTTTGGAGATCAAAGCCCCTTCCCGAGTCGCTGGCATCCACCTGATGGAGGAGCAGCTTTTTGGTAGGAAGAGGCTGGCTGGGGAAAAGTCATCAGGGTGTGGGAGGGAGAGGGTTTCATCCAGCAAATGTGTTTTTGGGAACACTGAGCTGTGCCCGACGTGAGGCCAGTGGTGTGGGGGTACAGGCAGGTGGGACTGTCTGGCTGGAGCTGACCCTTCCCACTCCCAGCTGTGCCTGTGCAGGCAAACCTCTGTGGTGAGGCTGCAAGGTCCAGGCTTGAGGCAGAATGGCTTCACCTTTGCTGGCCCTGCTCGGTGAGGATGTGGTGCAGAGGGGTGGGAAATAGCTCTTTTATCAGTTCCCTGTCATCTGCACAAATATGCAGGAGACGTTTCCAACCTAGCCTTCCGTTTCTGGTGTGCTCCTCTGGGTCCTGCCTGACGGGTGAGGAGCTGTGCCTTGGAGGCAGGATATAGAGGTAAACTAAGGTAACGTCGTGTCAGCTGGGTCAACGTGATGATTCTTAAGTTGCTAAATTACTGTGGGTTATGATATCCTTCTTAATGCAGGAGATTTACAGCACATCAATTCACATAACTGCCTTTCCAGAGCCTTACCCAACTACCTCTCCTTCCCAAGCAAATCCATTCCCATATATGCACTGCCACACCCCAGGCAGCCCACATATGGGAATGGATTTGCTTGGAAAAATTGTTCTGTGCATTGGAGAGCCCCAGGGGGTATTTACTTAATGTCAATTTTTAATTTTAGGACATGATATTTTTCTATAGTCTGTTTTTGTTTTCTTTTGTTTTTTTTTGAAATTTGCCATCGGCCAAGGAACATTGCCTGGCCACGCTTTGCAAGGCTGAGTGTGTCTGTTCTGGCATGGGGCTGCTTTCTCCAGTGATGCTGGACAAATCTGTTGAGCAGAAGCTGGTAGAGAAGGAATTAACTTTTAAAACACACATACAACATGCATGCAAAATATTCCTCCCTAATGTAGCACCTGGGATTCGGGCAAATGACAATAACAGAGTGGTAGGGCTGTGTGGGATGCAGGGCTGGCCTGAAGGCAGCAATGGTCCAGCCAACACAGGCAGGGCTGGGGAGCTGCTGGCAGCCACAGAGGAAATGCTGAGAGTTTTTAAATATCATTATTATTGCCAATGAGTCTCTGTTTTCCTGATGGTTCTCTCCATCTGGTTGTCCTGTGTCTGATGTGGTGCCCTATGGTGGAGCTGGATGTAAGGATTGCAGGATCAAAATGTTGGGTTTATGTGTTGTTGTTGTTGTTTATTTTCCCTCTGTGTATTCCATTAAAGAATATAACTTTGGTAGCGAGTGGGGAGCCTTGCCTGGCCCAGCCGGGGTTGCTCTGCGATGAGTCCACCACCAGCAAAGCCCATCTGGCAGAAGAGAGGGTTGGGGGCAAAATTACCTGTTAACACACACATGTGCAAAGCCCCACACTGAAGGGGGGCTCAGGCCCTGCCAGACCAGCAGCACCCACTGGGAACTGTAACGCGAGTGGCATTTGGGGCTGGTGACAAGGACAGGGATCCAGGAGCTGCTCTTGTGAGGGGCAGGTGCAGAGAAGAAGTACCATATGTTAAGCAGCCCTGAGGAAGCTTTCAAACCTCCGTTGTAAAAATCCCCCGTCTTTCTCCCTGTATTTAATGCATCTTTGTATGGACACTAATTCCTCAAGTATCCACGCCAGGGTTGACTTTTAGTATGTTTGTCCAGGCAGGCTGCCAGCGAGCGGTTCCTACAAGGCTCCCGAGCTCTGACATTTGTTAACGCAGCAGTAAATCACAGCGGCTCTTCGGGCAAGGTTTTTCCTGACAAAACGGTGGAGACGAGAGAAAGAGAGAAGAGAGCACAACAAAATGCAAAGGGCTTATTTATGCCGGAGAAGAGTAACTGTCCTGAATCAAGCAGATGGGAGACAATGAGGGAAAACTCCATCTCTGTGCCCTCAGCTCCCCCTGTCTCCCCTATTCATTGGTGGGCAATAACTGCAAGGGGAAAAAGTCTGGGGCTTGTACTTTTGGCTGAGGAAGGTGATGAGGGAAGCCCAGCTAGCCAGGTCAGTCATGGAGAAACATGGTGAGATGTAAAGGTCTTGGGGAGGGGGAATCACCAGACTGAGTTGGAGCTTTGGTAATGGTGGGATTATAAACCTCGAAGCCCCTGTCCCAAGCCCCTTTGGTTACTCTTGTCTGCCCCTCCACTGTATTTTGCGGGAAGATGTGTGACATGGCCCCCTTGTCAGCTGGCTGTGGGTTTGGGTGGAAACATGGTTTGGGGAGGAAACAACTCAGTGTTACTGAGCGGGGAGACCTCACCCCAAAGCAGCCACTTCTGTGGCAGCATCTCCACCCTAATGTGGGCTGCAGCCCTTCTCCCCGCACCTACCCCCAGCCCTGCTGGAGCGTGAGTATTTATTTATCCCTGCCAGCTTTCTGTCTTCTCTCTTTTTCCCAGCTTATTTATGGCTGTTGCCTTTCAGCTCCCGGCCACTGCAGCCTGAACTTGGCCATTATGTGTGGCTCGTTGCAGAGGCCATCAATCTGCGGGGCCAGCACGCAGCCTGATGGACTTCCCTCATCATCATCAATTTTCCCCGTCGTGCCGGTGCATCCCTTTGGATTTGGGGCAGCTGCACATGTGCTCCTGGAGGCCTCTGCGCTCCCAGCCCTGGACACCCGCTTCATCCTCACAGAAGCCTTTTGTCCTGGGATGCTCCCAGGCATCAGGTGGGCCTGCTCGGTCCAGATGTCCAAGCAGGGCTTGGGGTGGCTTCAAGGTGACAGGAGTGCATTGCACAGAAAAAAAGGACATCATTTTGCTCTAAATAGGCACCGTGGAGTCCTGCTTAGCCAGCCTGACATTTAAACTCTTAAATTCTCTGTATTAATTGGGCAGGAAAGTTGTTCCTCTTCTGTCTCTTGGGTGCAGGCAGAGGTGGGTCTTGCGGCTTTTGCAGATGATGATGATGATGATGATGATGATGATGCCCTCAAAGGGCCTGCAGAGCTGACGCTGTTGCCTTTTTCGCCCGTGGGAAGACTCCCAGGATGTTCTGCCCATCACGCCGTGCGTGGGAGCTTTCGAAGCGTCACACCCTGCCTGACACGCCGGGGTGGGAGGCGGCGGTGCTTCAACAGCAAATGGCAAAACTCCCCCTGGTCTCAGAGTGGTTTCAGGAAGAGTTGTGTGGGTACCACCAGCTGCAGGGATGTGTTTTGGAGGGGAGGTGAGAGACGCTGCTGCTCTCTCCCAGCCCGGTGCCAGCAATGCGATAGCCCTTGGACTGTGCCAGTTTCTGAGAGGTGCAAATCCCGCTGAGGAATGGCTCAGGCTGCAGGGAGATGACACTCACCTCAGCCCTTCCCTGTGCCCCCCAGGCTCAGGGGGCATTGCAGTGTCTAATGCCACCCTGAACTGTCCCAACCACTTCTTCCTGCCCCTGTAAGGGAGCAGGAAAGCAGCTGGAAATGGGAACAACAATCACTGGATGGTTTCATCCTGATTTACCCAGAACGAGTCAGAACTGGAAATAAGGGCCGAAAAATCACCAGGAGAGCTGCTGCAGCCGGGCTGTGGTTTGCCGGGTGCCCTTGTCTGGGGCCCAGGGATGCTTTTTGTGGCCGGATGCCGCTGCGAACTGAGCGGCTTTGCTCCGCGGGGGAGCAGAGCTCCCGTGGGAGGTGCTGCTGCCTCGTCTCTAGAGAGGAGGGGAGGCTGCAGGTTCTGGGGGAGCCGGGGGGCTTTTGCCAGAGGGATCAAACTTGTTCGGGCTAAAGCAACACAGGGGGCTGGCCAGTGAGCAGAGGGAAGCATGGCAGGAGCTTAATTTCATTAGGAGCACTGGGCAAAGCCCCTGGGGTGTCCCGTGGATGCCGAGAGCAGCTCCTGGGACGCTGACAGCTGCCCACGGCCAGTTTGAGCGTCCCCGTGGCTCTGCTGCTGCCTTGTGGTGGGTGGCGCTGGGCTGTCACCGTCTGACCCGCGTGGGGAGGAGCGAGAGCCCAGCTTGGGTCTCACTCTGCTGCTCCGAGTCGCTGCCTCGTGTGTAAACAGGCGTGTGGCTGCAGTGGCCGGGCTGGAGGGTGAGCGGCCGGGGGCACGGCTCTCCTTCCCGTGGGTATTTTTAGGGGTGGCATTTAGACTTGGCGCAGGTACAAGCAGCTGTGAAATGCGGGGCACTTCCTCTTCCTGACGGGCGATCCGGGGAGGTTGGATGATGCCTGGAGTCCTGCTGTGCCGGCTGCCTGCAGGTGACTGGTATAAAAAGCAGGGCCACTGAAATAATGTCACCTCTGGCCCTGCTGCCCTAGGAGGCACTGGGGTTTGGTGAGGCTGGTGCTTGTGGGTCTGGCCGAGATGGGGTGTTCCACCGTGCTGTGCCTCTTCCCCTTAAAAGGCTACTTAGTCCTGGTTGGACTATTGCTTCAAATCACTAAAATATTGCTGTTTGCACATGGAGCTTTGCCAGGGAACAACTCTGGCTGCTGGCTGCGGTGTTGGGGATTTCTGCTGCTGGTCTGGTACGAGCTGAGAGCGCAGAGCCTGAGCTGGCTCCATGCACTCCACAGAGCTCAACATCTGATGCCATCACGGCTTGAGCAGGAGGAGCAGCCTGGCCACTTGCTGGCCCCTCTGCCTGATGCACTTGCCGTGAGCAGAAAAATGTGACCTGTGGTCTTGCCCTTACCCCTTTCCCCTCCTCTCCTTCCCTCCTTCTCTGTCCCTTCACCTGGAAAAAAAAAAATCCACCATTGGAGACCCATCTGGAGAAGTCTTTTAGGAGGGGAAGCCCATAAATTTCCCTCTGGCTCCCCCGACCTCTTATTTCCCAGGAGAGGCATGTGGAGGGAGAGGAAGCATTTTCCCCATGGCAGTGACACAGAGGACTGGGGTCTCCCCTTCCTGGGCCAGATGTTATATAGATCTGCAGCCCCCGGCAGAAAGGTGTCCAGAGCTTTGCCTTGAAGTCTAGGAGAAGGATGCTGGCAAGTGGGCTATGACAGCTTTGCTCTCTCCTGCTGGGGATGGTAGTGGGATGGAAGCCCCCCGGCTTCACCCTGTCACATGTACCCCTGTCACGTGTGCGGGAGGCGCGGTGGAGGTGAACCTGATCTCAGTATTTCCATTTCATTCATTACAAAGTGCATCGTTATTCTTGGAAGGGTTATAAAAATCGGAAGCATTATTCTGTGGAGCCTGGAGGGGAGGAAACCTGCAGTTCTCTGTCAGCCCCGGCTGTCACAGCAGCCTGTCCCACAGCACACACGTTTGGGTTTTGTTGCAGACGCTCCCCGTGGTGTACCTGAGCCTGGGCTGAACAATACTCGCTTTCTTCCCTGGGAGCCAAGCGGGGCTGCCCTGCTTTCCAAGGGGGAGATTTATGAGGTGTTTGACTGCAGGGGACACTGACACTGATCTCCTCTGCTCCTCCCCTGCTCGAGAAGAAAGGGAAGGAAAAGGGCTCACTTTCAGTAGAGGCTCAATAGTGTTTGTCACAGTGGCACCTGGCTTTATCCTGCCCTGGAGTAATATGGAATGGTGCAGCACTGGCTAATGTCCCTGCCCATAAAAGGTGGGTTTCAAAGCTAAACTCAGCATTGATATCTAGCAGTGAAGTATTAAAGCTGGGTCAATTAATCCAAGGCTTCCTGTGTCCTTCCCATGAAAAACAGGCAGGCTGCATCCATGTGCTTCCACTGAACTCTGCTGTCCAGCTGGGTGCTCCCCCAGGCCAGGCAGGCTCCAGGCACAGAGGTATTACATTGGTAATCCTCCTGTGGAAAGGAAAAGAGAAGGGTGGCCAGCCAGCTGTGAACCCTCAGACATCACCTGATGCTCCTCTCGATGTGTTTTTGGCTGGACAGGGCTGGGAGGTGTCCCCAAACACAGCCTGGGTTGTGGCACTGCTGATCTGCTCAGTGAGGGCACTTGACCCTTGTTCAAGGCAACTCCAGGCTAAAAAGCTACTGGTGTCTTTCAGATGTCCCTTGATTTTGCCTTGGGAAAGTCTGAATCAGGTTGACTCCAGGTTGGATGGTGACACCTTGTCCAGGGTGAGGGCAATAAACTACCCACCCTGGGCCATCCTCCTCTTCCAGTTTCCTGGAGGATGCTGTGGCTCTCCACTTGTCTTTTAAAAGGAGAGTTTTTTGGATATTGCCCAATAGGTGCCAACCAATCTCCTCCTAAGGAGGCTGATGAGGAGTTTTTAGGGGATCTCAAGTGGGCAGAACCTGGTCTGCATCCAGAAGAGTTGTTTTATCCTGAAGGAGGCTCTCTGCAGAGGAATGACACCCCAGCAAACCCCACCAGGACTGCAGGCTGGTAAGAGGTACAAGGTAAGAGATGCTCTCCAAGCCTCGTGTACAGCACAAATGGCCTTTCCATCCTGGTCTGGGCCTCTTGAGAGAGCAGTTCCCTGTAAGGCTGCACTCCTGGGCTGGCAGCAGTGACTTATGTGCTGACGGAGCCAGGAAGGACTCCCTTGGGTGCACTGGGGTGTCCCCAGCTGACCGTGACCCCCCCCGAATGGTTGCATGAAGCAGGGTGCCTTTGTCAGAAGAATTGCCTGTGAGGGTTTAATCTACCCATTGGATCTTTACTGAGTGTTGGTGCGTGTCCTCCTCCCTGATTTTATCCATGACTTCGACACTCAGCAGGGATTTAAAAGGCCTGGCTCTGTCCTCCCTCCTGCGTGTGCCTGTGCTGGTGTATATAACAGCTTGGGGGGGGGGGGGGGGGGGCTGGCGCACCCGGCTCAGNNNNGGGCGGGTTGCTGGCCACTGTTTCACAGAGGACTCTGCACCTGTTTCTTCCCAATGGTTTAAAGCATAATAAAAGGATATAAATACTGCGGTGACGCTCGCTGGGGCCAGCTCGGAGCTCCTGGGCTGTGTGCAGCCCCCTGTGGGGCCATCAGCTGTGCCTTGGTGGGCACTGCTGTTTGGGGAGGGCAGTTTGAACCCCTTGGTCTTGTGGCATCGGGAAGGGATGGTTTAGATTTTGGGTGTTTTTTACAGGGAGGAAAAAACCAAACTCATCATAACTGTATTTGACAGATGTGTTTATGAAAATGTGTCAGTGCCAGAGAGAGGCTTCTGGGACTGCTGGTTATCTCTGTGTGGAGCTGTGGAAGTGGCAGGTTATATTTTGGGCAGCTGTGCATAGCCCATGGGGCGCTGCAGAAGAAAGGGGACCCAGGGACTTGCAATGAGTTCCTCCTCAGCCTTGCGATGGGGTCCTGGTTCCTGGTGTGAGAGAAGCATCCAGCATTGTTTCCTTCCCTCAAAGGCTCTGATTTTGCAGTCAGGAGGGGGAGAAGGAAACTCTGGTGCCCAGGTGTTGTCAGCGCTGGTTAAAAGTTATTGGGAAGGAGTGTGTTGCTGCTCCTGAAGCCTATGCTGAAATCGAGGATGGCCCCAGCCCTTGTCCCCTCGGCCCCCACCTGCTTTCTCTGCAGCACAAGCCTGTAATCCCGTTCTCTGCCATCGCCCTGGGTCATCGTGGGGAGAGGTGTGACACTGCGGGAGGATCAGCCCATCGCCAGAGCAGCAGGTGCCAGTGGCCACAGGCCCCCTCTGGCAAGTGTCTCGCTAGCCCAACAATGCTCTTGCCACTCTCCAGGGAAGGAGCCTCTTTCCAGGAGATGGCAGCAGCTTTTCGGAGCTGGGGCCACATTTCCAGCCTGTTTCTGAGGACAGGCAGCTGGGATGCAGGAGGAATGAATAGTGGGGAGAGAAGAACTGGCTGGGTGAAAGGAAGAGGCTGCTCAGGGAGCTGCAGTAGTGGCTGTTGTGCCTGGGTTGGTGGCAAGCCTGTCCCTAGTGGTGCTCAGGGTTGCCTTTTGGTACTTGAAGGGGCTTATAAAAAAGGGAGAGTGACTTTTTATGTGGGCAAATAGCAATAGTATAAGGGAGAATGGTTTTACACTGAAAGAGGAAAGATTTAGATTAGAAGGTAAGAGGAAATTCTCCCCTGTGAGGGTGGTGAGGCCCTGGCACAGGCTGCCCAGAGAGGTTGTGGCTGCCCCATCCCTGGAAGTGTCCAAGGCAGTGTTGGATGGGGCTGTGAGCTGGCCTACTGGAAGGTGCCCCTATCCATGGCAGAGGATGGAAATGGATCATATTTAAGGTCCCTGCCAACTCAAACCATTCTATGATTCTCTGCTCCTGAGGGGTGGCCACCCTTCCTGCACTCATCCTTCCTGCTGCGGTGGGCTCATTTACCTCTGGCATGCCATTGCCTTCCCTTCGGCTGGGCCAGAGCACCCAGGTTTGCTTTGCTCCTGCCTTGGCCACTTTGGTTTTCTGTGACAAGCAGCTACCTGCAGCCCTGTTGCTTGCCATGGCCGCCCTCCTCGCCCTCCTCACCCTCCTCTGTCCCCACCAGTTGACTGTGCAACAAGACCCAGGGAGGGGGGGCTCCCCCAGCTCCAGCTGACACCTTCTGGCCTTGTGGCTTTGCAAGCAGCTCCAGAGACAGCTGGAGACTCCCTGGGGTGCAGAGACATGAGCTGCTCCTAACCCTCCCTGTCTGTCAGTCCCGGTGCCTGGGTGCCTGTCTGCTGCCTGAACTGGGGGGGAAAATGGGATTGACAGAGGGCTGGTTCCCAGCAGAGTGCCATAGTCCTTCCCTGGGGACATGTGCCCATGTGGTGCTGCGCTCTGGTACCACCATGGGCTTCCTGCATGAGGCACATTGTCTGAGCCACTGCTGGTGAGGTGGTTTAATGGGAAATTTCTCTGGACTGAGTCAAATGCTGCTTCATGGTTGGTGAACGTGGTTTGGTTTCTTTGGAAGTCCCTGCAGAATAGAATAGGCCTCAAATGCTGATGGAGAGGGACATGAAAGGAGGTGCTATGTGAATCCATGGACCAGTCACTGCTGTCCAGGTGCTCTTGATGCCTCACAAACTCAAAGGCTTTGGGATCATGGCTTTTGCATGTACCTTTGCATTCATCTGATTCCACTGTGCCTCTGTCTTCCTTTTTACAAAATGATATGAAAACTCTTTTAAAAGGGCCTTTAGCTCTAAGGCTACGTAAGCAGGGACTTGCAGAGTTCGTTGTGATGAGTTTTATTCAGTGCCCTGCCACTTTTGCAGCAGGGGGCATCAAATTCTGCATGCCAGGAATTAAACGAAGGCAACGGCTCGGATCTTGGGATCACTGGCAAATCCTTATGCCTTTTATAAAGAAGGGTAAGCACTGCCTTTTAAACAACTAGTGCAATCCGGGTGCCTTATGATGCTTTTTTATAACAAAACCCCAGGAGTGGGAAGGGAGCAGCCTCCCAGGCGGCAGCAGGAGTGCGGTGGGGCTGCCAGGAGACAGTTTGCAAAGCGAGGGGAGATAAGACGCCAAGTGACAGCCGCTAGTGAGCTGCTTCCAGAGGGCAGGGTATAAATAGACAACAAAGAGATTTGGTGTCAGAGCAGCTCTCGCACCTTTCTGCTGCCCAGCCTGGCAGGCGCGAGCGGGGAAATGCAGCTGCGGAGCCGGTGAAATCTGCCCTGGGATTTAAGTGCATATGGGTAATGTAATGACAAGATAAGGCATTTATCAGCCTGTTCTGGACCTCTGTCCATCTGCGCTGGGCTCACTCTGCGGTGCTGACTGGCCATAGCAGGTGGTACTTGGATGGGCCTGGTATCTGCTCACCCCTGAGCCAGAGCCTGGAGCCGCTGGCTCCTGCCTTGGCTGCCCAGACGGCTCCTGCACAAGGCTGTTGCTGTCCTAAAATGGTGTCCTGCTTGTCCTGGCTCTATCCCTGGTAATTTATGGTGATACCTGCCATGTGCTGCTCCAGATCAAGGCTCATTGAGCCTCATCCTGCAGGGTGCTTGGGCTCTGTGTGTGGTCCTGGCTTGTCCTCCTGCCCACTGGTCATTCTGGATGGCCTCACCTGGGCTTTTCGTGCCCTGCTGTCCTCCCTGGCTGTGCTGTGCTTCCCCCTCAGGTGCTGCTCTTCCCAGATACTGTTTCTACCCCATTTCCCACCTTCTCCCAGAGTAAGAACAAAACCACCATCCTAATGATGCTGTGGCCACGGTGAGGTGCTGCAATAATATTTTGCCATAGCAGCACCAGCAGTACAGGGGTACTGAAAATACTAAACCAGTAAAAGTGGTGCACCAGCAGGCAGCAAATCCTTTCCAAGCTTGCTGACTATTTTCAAAGCCACCGTAATTTTCATAGCATTGCCCGTGGCCGCACTTCTATGTCTTTCAGGCAGCTTTGTGCCTTTTGGAGTCTGGGTTTGTTTCCTAGCTTGCTGTTGGACCAGGCAGATTTTGGTTCCCGTGAGGAGATGTCCTGCCCTGAGCAGTTTGCATGGATGCTGCAAAGCACCACCATAAAGGCTACGGTGACTTGGTGAAAATGGGGTGAAAAGAACAGAGTTAGGGTGAGGAAGGAAAATGAGTGGCAAGACCTGCGTGACAGAAAATCAGCCGAGCCTGTGAGAATAAGAAAAGTCTATGCCGGTGTCAATCCGAGCCGGCTTTCCTGCCAGCAGGGTACGGGAGAGGCATCTGCGGGGGCGTGCGGGGCTGCCGGGGCTTGCAGCGAGCTCAGCTGCGGGGATGCTGCGGTGCCGGGCAGCGACAGACAGGCTGACAGCGGCATTCGGGGCACAAAGCAGGGCTGCTCCCCTGTCTGTCAGCCGTGTGGAATTCCTGGGATACGGAGCCTCCTTTGTGCGGGGATCAGCTGTCGGACGGCTGCCTATTTTTAGGCTGGCGGATCTCGTGCTATGCAAGGGGAATGCTGATGGTGAGAGAGGTGTTGGGGATGCTGGTGCCTCTAGGCAGACCTCACCTGTGCTCCTGCACCCCAGGCGTGTGTTCTACTGTCACTCATCCCACTCTGTCTGCATGGAGGTGCAGAACTGAGCAGAGACACTGTGTTTACACACAGTTGTTTGGTGATGGGTTTGGTCACCTGCTCGCAGAAGTGAAGTGGGATATGACGGCAGCACTTCGGTGCACAGGTCTCTGATGTGTCTTCAATGCTGGCTGGTTTCAGCCTGAGCTAAGGGCAGGCAGGGACAAATCCCCAGGCCTTGTCACTTCTCTCAGGGTTTGGGAGAACAGGTGACCTTAGAAAAAGGTTTTAAAAAAAAAAGGCAATCTTTCCATGTTGTGCTTGAGGGGAACACTGTGTGAGTACAGCTTGTATCAGACACCAGAGGGGCTAAGCCAGGTGTCTGAGGACCTTGTAAATGAGGTTTCGTAAACTCCACTGCTCCACAGCTGTGTCCAACAGTGTCTATCTTCCGGTGCCAGTTGCTCTGTCCTGCGTAGATGGATTTGTTCTTTTATCTCCAGGTGTATGGAAGTACATCCATGTGTACAAATACAGCTTTTGGGGCTTTGTTCACCCATCTCCAGGCATGACCTGAAAGCTTTGCTTTCAGCTGAAGACAAGTCATTCATTGAGCAAAAGCAGTCTATGTATGACTTTTTCAGCTAATGTATGGCGTAACAAAACTTTTTCCACTGGCTTGCTTCATGGATTCATCACCCACACTGGTGATGCTGAGGGAGAGAAAAAGACCCCATAGCTACTCCTTTTAATATAAAATCCTTGTAAAGATTCTGACAGAGAAACTTCTCTGCCAACAGTCTGCGAGCTTTCTTTACATGTGCTAAACTGCTCAAGGTGCAGCTGAATTTCTCTGAACAAAAGGCATTTGTTTAAAAACATTTTGATGAAAGTGTTGCAAAAATTTTGTTTGTTTTTCCTCCATAGGAAATGAATGCTTATGGAAGTGTCTTTACCTGAAGTGGGGTTTTCAGTTACATGAAATTTACACGTACGTGTTCATTTCTTTGGTATTTTTCTCACAAAGGCGTTTGGATTTGTTTTGTCATTTTAAATAAATTAGTTTTTTGGGTCCTCTTTCCAATAGATACAAAGAGAAAATAAATACAAAGGAAAACCTTGCAACAATCCCCCAGAGAGGGCGAAATGGTTTTAAGCTGAAGGAGGGCAGGTTTAAATTAAATGTTAAGAAGAAATTCTTTACTGTGAGGCACTGCTGCAGGTTGCCCAGAGAAGCTGTGGCTGCCCCATCCCTGGAACTGTCCAAGGCCAGGTTGGACGGGGCTTGGAGCAACCTGGGCTGTTGGAAGGTGTCCCTGCCCATGGCAGGGGGTGGAGCGAGATGATCTTTTAAGTCCCTTCCAACTCAAACAATTCTAGGATTCTATGAACAATTTACCTGTCTCCCAAACTTGTTGCTGAACCTTTTGGAAACCTTTTTGAAGGCCCTTTCCTGTGGAAGGATACTTTTTTCTCCACCCAGCCTTGATCAGAAATTAGTATTCTTGAAAAGGCTTTCCTAAGTAGGAAGACAATTGGCATATCTTCTAAAGCTTCTCTAAAAATACACAATCAAAGGTCTGGGGTGATAAGGGTGTCAATGTCCAGCAATGTGCTATTGAGGTGTGGCTTGGAGAGCTGCTTGGTGACACTTTTGGAGCAAAGGCAAGGAAGACTTTGATTGCTTTAATTTGCTAATTCCATCCATTGCCTGCAAAGGCTGGAAAAATAAAAAAACCAAGCAATCCTCTGTTCTCAGTCTGCAGTAATTGCCACAGCAAGTGAGCCCTTGGTTTTGGCCTGGTGTAAAGGGTTGTTTATAAAAGGAATGACAAATGCTTGTAGCCCTGGGATGCAGCAGTGTTCTGATTGCCCGTCCCGGGTGGGATACAGCTCCCCACTCTGCTGCTCCGGTGGCAGCACTTGCTGTCAGCACTCTGCTGTGTTACAGCTCTTTGTGGAAATGCTCTGGATTTGTGGAACGATAGAGAGGATGAGCTCTCCAAAAGTTGTCCTGTGAGACTTACGTGTCTGTGTGTGTCCCTGCTCCCAGCTGGTGGGAGAGCAGCACTGACGGGGGAGTGTCTCAGAGGCTGCAAAGCCTCAACCTCCTATCAGTTTTATATTCTTGCTGATTTCTGTCCCTGTCCTGGAATAAACATATCCATATGTACAAGCCTGGGAAGAGGAAGCAGGGTCTGTACCTAAAACATCTTCTGCACTGAGCCAGGAGCTCCTTGCTCATGCATTTTCAGGGCAACTTCTGTAAGAAACAGGGATGTCTGTGTGTCCCTTTCAAGTAGAGGCAGGTTAGCAGTAAAGCACAGAGCACTTTGTCTGCCTGGTGCTGAAGCCCTGACATGGGGATGTGATGGTCCTGGATTGCAGAGCGTCTCGGAATAATGCCAGCCATCAAAAACAATAACGGGAGGAATGAGAAATTCAGGAAGGCAACCACTCCTAAAAAAAAAAGTAAATTCAAAACAATAAAAAAAGTCCCCAAACCCCAGCCTTGCTCTGGGCAAAGAAACAGCAAGGGCTTGCCAGCAGCAGTGGCTTGCAGCAAAGTCTCGGTGTTCACAGAACGGTGGCCAAGGTGTTATGTTTTTGACTCTAAATGAGGTTAATGAAAGTTGCATGTACTCAAATCCCTGTGTGCCACTTTGAAAATGCAGGAGCTAACAGTGGTTATTTATTGATTTCATTTTGTCCCCCTGGCTTGTGTGGGAGGTTGGAAGCGAGAGAGCAGATGGCTCTGTCTGTGTGTGTGTGTGAGGAGGGGGAGAAAGTGTGTATGGATACAGAGAACGTAGGGCTGGCACCTGAGGAAGTTTGCAATCCTCAGATTTGGGGATTTTTTCCAAGCACCAGATCTGATGGCTCTGCCTCTTTGTGTCTGCACCTCCATCCTCAACCACGCAGCCCTCCTGGGCAGCTCGTTCCACCTCGCCCGCAGGCTGCCCAGGGCTGCAAAAACTGGCAGGGGAAGGAGGAAAAGAGCTTCTGGGAAAGTGTCTCTCCAGGGGGACGCTGGGTCAGGAACCCATAAAGATCAAGTCATCTTAAAAAGGTCAATTAAAAAAACCCAAAACATTTTCCCCCCTTCTCTTTCTAGTTTTTCAGAATCTCAGCCATGAAACTTGGTGGTTCCTCAGGATGGAGGATGGTGACTCTTGGTTTACATGCAGCTGTCCGTACCCGAGCGTGCCCGAAACATCTATCATCGGTGGAAATGAGCATTGTTCTGGCAAGGCTCATCTTTCTTTGCAGCAAAGAACAAGCAAATTTGCTTATTTGTGGTTAATGCTTGTTCCAGATGGACAAAAATAATACATGACACACGGCCCCACTGTTGCCCAAACTACTGAAGCGCTGTGGAACATGTTTGCAGCACAAAGACAAGCTGGGGAGATTGTTTAACTTATTGGTCTCCAGTTTGGAGCAAGTCCTTCAGCCACAATATAAATGCAACCTCCCAGTAAGACTAAACTTTCTCATAGAAATGAGCAAAATTCACAGAGGAGAAGGGCTGTTCTCTGTCCTCCTCCACTGAGATGGCAGGCTCAATGACATCATCTTGGTGGCCACTTTCAGGACAGCATTGTCATGAAAGCAGATGCAGACCCCTTGTTTGCCACTGCAAAGTGATGCTGTGGCTTCACACTGATATGCCATCTGCATGTGGGAATTTTTGCATGGAGCTGATGCTCTTGGTCAAGCTTGGCCAATTTTTCCACCTGTGCTGTCGCTAAAATTCATGAGAATGAGGGGAGTTCCCACCTTAGTACCCTGATGATGGTTTAATTTACCATTCCCCTTGCTAATTCAAGGTGTTTTGTGGTGCCAAATCCTTTCTCTGTGGATTTTGAAGGAGTGGAATAGAGGTTTCCAGAGGAGAAGGTCTGCCTTCTTACTCTCCAGTTCACCTGGGAGATCTGCTGTGAGGTGAGACATCCTTTCCTGCCTTGTGACGTGCCTTCCTGGCAGCAGTGATGTGGTACAAGTAGTCTCAGTCAGAGTGTAGGGAGCAGAGGGGCTCTGGAGATGGACCCCTTCCCTTGCTGTGGAAATGTGTCAGTGGCTTTTTGGGCCCTTGTGCCCCCTGCAAGTCTCCTCTGTCCTGCCTTGCAAGAAGGGACATGGAGAAGGGGGTCACTTTCATGTTTCAAAAGGGGCTGGGAGGAGATAAAAAGGGGCAAACCTAAATATCATCAGTGTTTTATACCCGCAGAGTGACAGATGTGTATGATGACTTCCCGATACCCCAGCACCTGTAAAATATGATTATTCTCAGAAATGTCCTTAAATGAAGACGCATTTTCCTAGTTGAGTTTTATCCTTCATGCCCTGGTCCTGCAACCCCCTAACAGGGACTGATGTCCAGCCTCTCTGCACCTACAGCTTCCAGAATCCTATTTCCAACCTCAACTCATGCAGTGCCCTTGCAGGCAAAGGGTTACTTGCTAAGGTGCACCTTTGCCTAATTAAGAGGAACAGCATCTTCCCCTGCAGTGAGATTTGCTTTTTTGGAGAATTCATCACTCTGGAGCACGACCCTGAAATAACAGACCCTGGGCCAGACTTGGGGTCCTGTGCATGAACCCTTTGCTCCAGCCTGGCCCCAGAGACCTGCTGCCTCTTGCTCCCGGCTGAGTCCTGCACTGTGCTGTGATCCAGGCCACTGCTGGCACAGAGCCACAGCCAGGATGTCTCAGATGTGTTTGCAGGTTGGAGCAGAAATGAGGCAAAGCCTCCATGTGTCTTATGGTTTTGACCCCAAACAATACGCTGACGGCATAAATTAGGAGTTGGCTCAGGCTCACTTGAAGCTCAGCCCAGGTTTGCTTGAAACTCAGCCTAATTTTTTCTGAAAGCAAAGCTGAGTGGGAGAGGAGTGCTGGGTCAGAGAGGGGGTGCTTGGCAGGTCACGGCAGCCTGAAGAGCTGCAGTTTATCAGCTCACAGCAATTATCAGCCCACAGAGGCAGGGCTGCCTGAATTTCTAATTTCTTGGCTATACAGAACTATGCAGATGATGGGCAAAGATGCCCTTGGCATGCTGGAGTGAGCTGGGGGTCACTTCTGGCTGCCTGTGAATCTAAACACAGGCACCTACAAATCCTCCCTGATCAACATACCTGGGAAAATCTTTCTTTGCCCTATTGCTGCCTTTCCATGCAGGTGTTACCCTGGCTGATGAATGCACCAGCCCTTTGAGGCAATTCTCATCTTCGGCAGTACCGCAGTGGGAGAGAGGCAGGGAGTTCTGTGGATCCCAATTTCCCAGGAATGGGGAAGAAAAATGTTTAGAGGGGGGCTTGCTCCTCTCTGGGTTAGCAGCTGGGCCCTAAAATGGGCTGTCATTTGGAGAGTTGGTCTGTATCTCCATGCCCAGAGCAAGCAGCCAAGCTGGGGAGAAGCTTTCAAGCTGAAAAACCGAGTAGAACTGGTAAGTTTCCTGTGTCGGTGGGTTCAGCCTCCACGTTCCTGTCAGGCTGGGGCTTTCAAGTGGAGGTAGAAGGAAATGCGTGGGTAGGAGGGCACTCGTGGAAATGGGGGAGCCCAGCTTGTAGTGCTCCAGTGGAGGCAATGGACACTCAGAACTGTGTGTGAAGGGCGCTAGTTGGGGTCAGGGGCTGCTGGGTGCTTGGGGTAGAGGGGGCCAACAGTGGGTTTTGGCAGCTCTTGCCCCAGTAAAGCCCCTTTGGATTCCAAGCAAGCAGTTTCCACATTCTGCTTTCTGCAGTAATTTAGGGTTTTATTGCCTCAGGGAGAAGATTCCTGCAAACAAGTGAAACGCAGGCGGGGGTGATAAAAGGTGCAAATTGAACTGGCCTCATGCGGTCCCTGGGAAGCAGCAGTGGATGAAGAGACTGCCCACTCTTTTACGGGTCTCTCTTCTTTGTAGTAAATTGGGCTTGAGGTGTTACTGTAAGGAAAACAATAATTTTTTGATGGCCCCATTACGGTTGTGACCATCCCCTGCGGAGAGCCCTATGGACTGGTGTTTTCTGTTCATTACACCTCGCTTTGCCAAGACCTGGTTTCCTGCTGGCAGTCTCATATCCTCCATCTTTGTTTTCTTTCATTTCCCTAAAAAAAATAGGAAGATAATTATTTTTTTCTCGCACCTTTGCTTATCTCTCCTTACCAAGGGAGAGGTGCAAAAGTGGAGTGGGCAGCAAGGAATCCTTGAGCTCTCACCCCTGGTGCCTTTGGGCCCCCTAGAACTAGTCTTTCCTTTTTTTTTTTTTTATGTTCTGGAGGAAGATTTTAGGGGGAAAAAAGGAAGGGAATGAAGGAGAGGATCTTTTGCCTATCCCTGCGCAGGAGACCCAGGGTGTGATGCTGCACCACATCTCTGGCAGGAACCACAGTCTGAACAGGGCATCTCTCCCGTCTTACCTCTGGCTTCACTTCAGCTTTGGGTCCTAGCAGATGCTTTGCAGCCTTTCCACAAATGTTTGGGAAGGGGAGCCAAAGTTAGGCTCTTCTGGCAGCGTTTCCACAACAAACCCCTAGCTCCCAGGGAGGATGGATGTTATTAACCCAAGCGGAGTCCATGGAGGGGTCCCCAGGCTGGTGCCAGGGGCTGCTGCTGGGGGCTCGCCTCCAGCCAGCAATGTAAACCAGGGAGGAGATTAAGGCAGTGGCTCTCCCACCATCCTTGCAGCTCTTGTTCTCCACAAAAAGCTGAAATCCTGGCTGTTCTGACAACCAGACCGAGTAGCAGGAGCCCCCCTCCCTCCAGGGCTACCCGCTTTCCATTTAGCAGGATTACGCTCTGACTGTCCGTCCCTGTGGCTGTTTGTCTGGCCCTCCCTGGTTTGGCTGGGCTCCTTGCTACTTGTGCCTTCTCTTTGAAGGTCTCTCTTCAGCCGTGGTGACGGGCTCCTGGTTTTGCAGGCAAGGATGTCCTTACAGAGCTGCGTCCAGGTTGCAAGGCTAACATTAGACAACAGGGAGGTGACTCAGTCCTTTCGGTGCGTGTTTCCATGTTCCCAGATGCCGTAGGAAATAAACAGTAAGTGGTTAACATCAGTGGTAAGACACGTATAGAAGAAAATGTCCTAACAACATTAAATCTATGGTTTAAATTGGGCAATGGCAGGAAATTTGGAATTAAGGACGGACGCTTGTCTCACGCTTCTCCATTTGCCTTGGGAAATAAAAATAAATTCAGGCACAAAGTGAATGAAATGGCACTGGAAATGCATTTCCTGGCTTTTATGGCAGGGAATGAAGAAGGAAGAATAAATGAGGCCTTTTGTGTCCTTCAGTTCAAAGTGATGGCAACAAAATCATCCAGGTCTCAGGAGTCACCAGAGACTGAGACCAGTTTTTCTCAGTTTTATCATTGTGTCATGTAGTCATGACACTGGAGAGGTTTGTCCTTTGGGGGCAATTATTTTTTTCTTTTAATTGAGCAGTTTATTGAGGGTTTTTTTTGGTTCAGCTCCACTGGGACTACTTGGATGCCAAAGAACAGGTTCAGTCCAAAAAACCCCCTCACGTTTACTGAGGTACAGAGACTTCTGAAGGACAGAAATATTTCCAGGTCAAAAATCAAAGTGAAGCTGTTGGAGTCTATTTGTGGACACCATCTGGGCAGAAACTCTTACACTATTACAACAGGTCTGTAAGTCCTGTGTCTTCCTACAAAGTCAGCTTCTGATGTTCTTGTTGATGGTGGGGAGTGTTTGTTCAATGATCTGCTTCACAGAGGTCAGTGGGACTGTTGCAGATCATGAACTGCAGCATAAGGGCCAAGAAAGTCACCTGAATGACTGCAAGATTTAGCAGTCTTTAACCGTAGAGTTGTTTAGGTATTTCTGGAAGGAGGTGCTGGTCCAGAGGTGTTTAAGAAACCTTGCTGACAAAAAGGTTACTTCTGTAGATTAGAAATGCCTTATTTGTCTTTAGTTCAACAGGTAACCTGGGAGGTCTCTATTAACAGCTTGGTTCAGGGTGTGTTTAGGTTGGTTCCCAAAACCTAAGAGAGGGAAAAGTCAGGTTTGAAAGGGATGTTGGCTGGATCCTGGGTCAGGGATGCTGTTTTCTCCGTGTCTCAGCATGGAGGAGGGGTTGCTGGGTTTGGAGCACAGATAGACACAAACATCAGGAATGCTTTTGGCCTGGAAATGTTGTGCCTGTTACATAATTTGCTCTTTATCCTCCTTTTTTTTTTTTTTTTTTAAGAACTGTCTGTGGACATTTGCAGATTATGCTGTTAGCTGAATGAACAAAGGGGATTAATGTTGGGCTGGTTCATTCTTCCACCCTCCACCCGTCTTGGAATTAATTACCATTCATTGCCGCTAACTGAAATAACATGGTGACCTGCACTGCTTCCTCTGTCCTAAGTTCCCCATAGTGGCAGACATGTCCTTGGAGACCTCCAGGCACACATGGGCATAGGAGAGAAGGAGCCAGGCTTCCCCAAGACGGTTTGCCCACACCAGGATCCCAAAACACGAGGCTGGTATCCATCCTAATTCCTTTATCCTAGAATCAATAAGGGCTGAGGGTTGTTAATTTTATGTTTGCCTCTATGTATTTAAATGTGTGCACATTTAAATGCACATGTGTCTGTGGGAAAGGTTTGAGCTTCGTCTCGTCTGAATTTTGGGCATGATGTCAGCTGAATTATTACCAGAGTCTGCTACAGACCTAAAAACAACCTTTCTGTGCCTGGCTCGCCTTCCTGCCAGAGGCAGCCTTGAGGGTCCTCCACCACACGCTGGAGGTACCAGTCTGAATGAGAGCAGAGAGCTGTACTTTTCTAGATGCCAGGAAGGATGAAAGCAAACCTGCTTCCACCAGGAAGCAGCTGATTTCCCTCTGAGTGCTACAGAGGATCCAGCCTGTCCTGAATGTCCCATTTGCTGTCCCATAGGTGTTAAACCCATGTCAGAGTTCCATTGGCATCTGCTGGCAGGGAGCACTCCGCCTCTGTGTGGGGTGGCAGATGGGATATGACATCTGAGCCTGTGGGTGTCTGGTGACATAATTCCAGACACCGCATGGAGACATCCATCTCTCTCTGCAATCAAGCAGAAGGAGCAAGCAAGGGAACTGCTCCTACATGAGGTGAATCACGAGCCCACCAGAATCTCAGGGAGATCCTCAGTGTATGGATAAAGCACAGTTTTGATGTGTAACACCAATTTTCCCCCATGCTGACCCTACCTGCAGCTGAGCTGGATTGTGATCGAGAAGGTGGTGGGGTCCTGGAGAGCGAGGCTCCCGTGCTGGCATGTCAGGGGATGAGTTACATCCCTCCAGCACCGAGGGCTCTGGTATGCATCCCGCACCACTCGCCACTGCAAACGTTTTGGTATGCAACTTAAAGTGGTCTGGGAATTTGGCTGCCTCTGGGCCATGGTGTCTGAAGCAGGGGTCCAAAAAATTGGTGTGCATGCACTCTGTGCCTGCTTAGAAAACTTTGCTGATGGAGCCACATTCCTTCCTCCAACTTGCATGCAAACAAGCCACTAATTTCACTGGCAGTTGAATGTGCATATCTTAGGGCAAAATTTGGCCAAAAGCCTTTGAGCAGAAGTTTTGGCATAATCACCCAGCAAAAAAAGGGCGGGCATTGCAAGTGGCATTTTTGCAGAGAAAGAAGAGAGGGGGGAAAAAAGTAGAAATCAAAGCGTTGAAAAGCTTTCCAGTAACAAAACTCTTCTCAGTTCTTTAAACAGCACAATAGCTATTGATGGATAAAAAATAAAGTAGGACGGCATATCCTCTTGAATTTACTCTGGTCCCAAGGGGCAGTCCTTGGCATTTTTTTCCGAAGAAACCCTTGAGTAAACACGTTGTCCAACGTGGAAAGATGCAAAGCATGTCATGAAAGCAATTTGTAAAAATGCTCTGGGAGACACACCAATGCTGTCAGGGCCGGGGAGCTGCTTAGCTTCACGTTGATTTACAGATAAATACAGTGTATCTGGGGCTCCCAGTTGCCGACTGTGCGGGCCAGCTCCCGATTCCGTGCTGTGTTCTGACTCCATGGGATTAATTGGGACCACCGGGAAGCGTGGCAGCGAGAAGAACCTTCCTGATGGCAGGCGTGGTAAGAGCTAAGGGGGAGAGCTTGCCTGGAAGGTGGGGCTCGGCTTCTCCCAGAGTGGGACTGGGCACGTAAAGTGAGATGAAAGGTAAAAGAGGACACTGAAAAATTAGGATTTTCCAGATGTTCCCCCCCAAACAGAGATCTGGGCATTGCATGTGGCTGTATCTGCCTGGGTTTTAACTGCGATGCATATTGTAATGTTTTGGGGGGTTTCTTCAATGTGCTGAAGTGAAGCAGGTGCCCAATTGAGATATTGTTTTCCATGGGGCGATGAAATCTGTGTGGTGATGTTTGCCCTTCAAGCTCATAATGCAGCAAAATAAATGTTGGAGTGGCCTCGAGCAGGCTGGGGGGGACCTGGCTTTTATAGATTGGCAGGGTGAGGGGGGTGTTTGTCCATAAAAGCAGGATGAGGTTTTCTGGAAATGCAAGTGCAAAGTAACTCATGCAGAGTAATTAACTGGGGCTCTGATGGTTGTTAATTGCGGGGCTTTCCCTCTGGAAATGGCAGGCACTTTTCATAATGCCATTTTACTTCAACATAGAGGTTGGGACACAGCAGGACTGTGATGTAAGTGTAAATAAATGTCAGTTTTTGGTCCAGGGTGAATCTGGCAGAAAAGCTGGGACTGTAGATAGGAGTAGGGAAGCTGGGAGGATATGCCATGGAAAACAGCTTTGTGTTGAGTTTTGGGGTTTTTTGGTGGTTTGGTTTTTTTTTTTTGGTTTTTTTTTGGTTTTTTTTTAATGTCTCAGCAAGGTTATGAAAAAAAACCCCAACCCACAAATGGATCTGCTGAAAGGGTTGTAATATTGAAGAGAAAACTTCACATCCTGCAGATAAAGAGAGGAAAGAGAGGAAAAGAAGCTCTGTGTGTGCATGTGGAGAAATGGGGGTGAGGTGAAATTAGGTTGTCAGAGTGAGAGCTCTGCTCCTGCTGATACTTTATCACACTGCCTTACATCACTTTTGTGGTTAGGCCAGCTCTGCTCAGCAATATGATGGCGTGAGCCATTGCCACTGGAGAGGAGCTGGCGAGTTTTGTCCAGGGCTTGGTTTCCAAACCCGGCTCTAAGTGCTCCTTGACTGCCAGCAGGTTTGGATCCTGATCTCCGTGGTCTCTTTTTTTTCTAGCCCTGATCTTCATCTTGCATCTGCTGCCTCTCCTGCAGCTTGTGTGAGTGCCCAGCAGTGGGGATGTGCGTGGTGCCTCTGCTTTGCCTAGGCAGCCGTGCTCTGATGAGGCCAGCATGGTATTTGTTAAGGTGACTGTCCCTTGTTTGGCATCTGCACTGGTGTCCCGTGTACTAATTGTGGGAGGGATTCTCCTTGTTTGATTTCAGGCAAGGAAACTTGCAAGTGAAGATAAGGAGCTCTTCCTTAGCATCCAGAGGTGAGCAGAGATCCCTGAGAGAAACGCGAGCTCGTTGTAAGAAAATGTGAATAAAGGCAAGGCAGAATCACCTTCCACCTCGTGCTGCCAGCAGGGTCTACAGACCTAATACAGGAGATGGCCAGCTGGAAAGAGGCATTTCAGGGGACACTTTAGGTTTCTGAGGCTTGGGAAGTAGCGTGTGAAAGCACCTCCTCACCCCTAAGACAGCACAGCACCTTTGCCATGGTAGCATTCCTGGCAGTCAGGCACCTTGGAGGGATTTGTCACTGGGTTGCTATTGCAGATGGCTTTCTGCTGAGTTTCTCTCCCTCTTTTGCAGGTTCTCTGACCCCAGCCATGGGGACCCTCCTTGCTGGAGCAGGGGCAGCCATGGCAGGGCATGCTGTCTGTATGGGGTTTGCCATCAGACCCCGAGGTAACAGGGCAGGCACTCGCTGCCTCCCTTCCCCGTGGCATCATCGACATCAAAAACCGAGCAATGACACCTTTCCTACCCTCTTCCCCCTCCCGAAGAGGCTCAGAGAGCACGTCCCTTCCGTGAGTCTCCACCAGCTCACCTCCCTCCCTGCCCTCAATCGAGGGCAGCTGCCAGGAACCATTTCTGCTGTTCGGCTCAAGTGAAAACACCTGGAGGTGGGGAAGGAAGGGCAGCATTTACAACTTAATTACTGTCAGTTTGGGAAACTTGGGTTGAGGTGGGGAGAGGGGCGTGTGGAGCGTGGGGGTGCACATGTCCACGGGGTGGGGCCCTCAGAGATTTGGGGCCTTCAGTGATTTGGGGCCCTCAGTGGTCCCTGTGAAGAACTGAGGCTGCTCCCCGAGCACAGGCACCCGCTTATCCCAAGTATCCAGACCACTGTGGGTGTGCAGGTACCCTCTGCCCAGGGGTGTCCATGGGGCTGAGGGGTCTCTGAGGAGAGGTGGGAACTGCCTGGGGATCGTAATGGGGCTGAGGGGTCTCTGTGAGGGGAAGTAGGAACTGTGAGGGGATGGCAGTGGGACTGAGGAGTCTCTGAGGAGAGATGGGAACTTCCCAGAGATGACAGTGGGGTTTAGGGGTCTCTGTGAGGAGAGGTGGGAATGCCCAAGGACAATAAAGGGGCTGAGGGGGTCTCTGTGAGAAGTGGCAGGAACGCCCAGGGGGTGACAAAGGGGTCTCTGAGGAGGTGCAGGAACTGCCTGGGGATGACAGTGAGGCTTGAAGGGTCTCTGTGAGGAGATGTGGGAACTGCCTGGGGATGGCAAAGGGGTTGAGGGGTCTCTGTGAGGGGAGGTAGGAACTGTGAGGGGATGGCAGTGGGACTGAGGGGTCTCTGAGGAGAGGTGAGAACTGCCTGGGGATGGTAATGGGGCTGAGGGGTCTCTGAGGGGATGTGGGAACTGCCTAGAGATGACAGTGGGGTTTAGGCATCTCTGAGAAGAGGTGGGAATGCCCAAGGACAATAAAGGGGCTGAGGGGGGCCNTGTGAGGGGAGGTAGGAACTGTGAGGGGATGGCAGTGGGACTGAGGGGTCTCTGAGGAGAGGTGAGAACTGCCTGGGGATGGTAATGGGGCTGAGGGGTCTCTGAGGAGATGTGGGAACTGCCTAGAGATGACAGTGGGGTTTAGGCATCTCTGAGAAGAGGTGGGAATGCCCAAGGACAATAAAGGGGCTGAGAAGTGGCAGGAATGCCCAGGGGTGACAAAGGGGTCTCTGAGGAGGTGCAGGAACTGCCTGGGGATGGCAGAGGAGTTGAGGGGCCTCTGTGAGGGGAGCCAGGAACTGACCAGGGATAGCAGTGGGGCTGAGGGGTCTCTTGAGGAGAAAGAGGAGGCCTGGGGATGGTAATGGGGCTGAGGGGTCTCTGAGGGGATGTTTTGGGAACTGCCCAGGGGTGGCAGAGGCGTCTCTGAGGAGATGTGGGAACTGCCCAGGGATGATGTCAGGGTTGAGAGGCCTCTGTGAGGGGAGCTGGGAATGCTCAGGGATGGTAGTGGGGCTGAGGGGTCTCTGTGAGGGGATGGTGGGAACTGCCCAGGGATGGCAGTGGGGCTGAGGGGTCTCTGTGAGATGTGGGAGCTGCCTGGGGATGGCAGAGGGGCTGAGGGGTCTTTGTGAGGAATGATGGGAATGCCCAGGGATGGCAGTGGGGCTGAGGGGTCTCTGTGAGGGGATGGTGGGAATGCCCAGGGATGGCAATGGGGCTGAGGGGTCTCTGTGAGGGGATGGTGGGAATGCCCAGGGATGGCAATGGGGCTGAGGGGTCTCTGTGAGGAATGGCAGGAGCTGCCTCAGACTCGCCGAGTTCCAGCTGGTTCTGTGAGCTGTGCAGCCCCTCAGCCTGCTGGTGTGATGCCTTGAGGAAACTGAGGTAAAAAAGGGGGGAAATGCTGGAAAACGGGGAGGAATGAGAAGCAAAAAGTGAGGAATAGCCCAGTGAGCTGTGAGGAGGAGGGGGGGGTCTGCCCCTGCTGCCTGTGGAGATGCCATGAAGGGGGGCAGGTCTGTGCCCACCGTTTTCTCCTTGTCCTGCTGAGGCGATGTGTGGGGGACAGCTGGGCACTGCCAGCCCAACACAGCCTGAGCTTTGGTCGTGTCACTTCTGCGAGGAAAAGAAGGATGACAAGCCCAGAAATGTGAGTTTCTTCTGCGTGGGTGTGGGTTCAAGTGACAGACCCCAAGGTGTCAGCTCAAGCCCTGCGGACACCAGTTCACATTGCTGAGTCCATACAGGGCTTTTAGTTCAGATTCCTCACTGAAAAGAGAGTTAAGGGAAGTGTTTGTGTGGGTTTTCAGTTTCAGAGCACTGGATGCTCTGATGACAGCACAGGTTTGGTGCTGAAGCTCACAGGTTTCTCTTTTCATGTGAAAAACCACATAATGTGTTCATTTTCTGGGGCAAGAATGTGTTTTGTCTAAGTAAGGGGGAAGAAAAGTTGCTTTGGCACTTGCAGCTGATAACGTATTTTGTGAGACAACCGGTTTTGACTACAAGATAGATCTGATAGATTTGTGCAAAGTTAAATGAAGATAGCATAATTTTATTGCTATTGTGATGTAAACTGAGACACAGCTCTGCCAAAAAAGGTATCCCTTCCTCCAGTATATTTTAGGCTCCTGTATAGTTTATGACTGTGGAGATAAGCTAGTCTGGGGCTAAAAGGGGATATTGAGGGATACTTCTTTGCGTCTTTCATTGTGGTTTTGTCCTTGTGAGGCTGGAAGCATGAGGCAGCCTGACAGATTGATTTGCTGTTAGCACAGCCATGGCTTATCACCAG
This sequence comes from Grallaria varia, assembly GCA_013396735.1. Lineage (NCBI taxonomy): Eukaryota > Metazoa > Chordata > Aves > Passeriformes > Formicariidae > Grallaria > Grallaria varia. The sequence goes on along the minus strand of VWZG01004495.1, from coordinate 496,143 downwards.
AAACAATACTTAACTGCTTATTGTCTGGCTTCAGACTGAAAGAGGAGAGATTTAGGTTGGATATTAGGAAGAAATTCTTTACTTGGAGGGTGTTGATGGCCTGGCACAGGTCGCCCAGAGAAGCTGTGGCTGCCCCATCCCTGGAAGTGTTCAAGGACAGGTTGGACAGGGCTTGGAGCAACCGGGGCTGGAAGGTGTTCCTGCCCATGGCAGGAGAGTGGAATGAGATGTGCTCTAAAGTCCTTTCCAATCCATATGATTCTCGGATTCATTCTGTGATTACACACTCTTGCAAACACTGCTCCCCACAAAAATCCCTTCATGGCTCTTTGTAAGGGTAGCCCTAAGAAATCAGCCAGGTGAGGGTATTTACAAAATAAATTCCCTGAGGGAAGGAGGCTTTGATCCACAATGGATGCTTCTTGACATGGTAGGGCAGGAATAGAAAAAGGTATCAGACTGCTGCAGCAAACCTGGCTCTATCTATATGGAGGCAGAGCAAGAAGAGAGAGCTGGTGACCCTGGTGTGGGACAGGCAACAGTGCAGCATTAACAGGTTGATAAATATGCCTGCTGCCAAGATCACACCATTCATAGAAATTGCAGACAAGTAATATGGATAGCAGGGATGTGAGCTCAAAGCCAGGCTGGGGTTTTTCAGTGGCTGTTGCCAGCAATGGTCTGTGAGGACTCTCACTGATGCTGAGACACATCTGACGTAGACACAGCAGCGTGGCTGGCCAATATACTTTTGTCAAAAAACATATTTCATTTTTTTTATTTTTCTGCATTTGGACTTTTTTTTTTTTTTCAAAACCATCACTGTTTTCTTTTGTTTTTCCAATGGCACCAAACAAACAAGTCTTCAAAGTGAAACAAGCCTGAGTTTTCTTTTCCCTCAGGAGTCTTGTTTTCCATATTTTCAGAAACTAGTTCTTGCTAGTCCCTGCTGCTGAGCCTCCCAGTCCTGCATGAGGGGAGCATCAAAGGGGACGGGGCCTGGGGGGAGCTGTTTTCAACCTGAGAGTGTTTAGGACCAGTTTTGGATTCACTGTGCTGCAGTCTCTGCGCTTTCCAAAATGCAGGTTTTTGGGGAGAATTGCCTGAGTTTGACTTGGTTCTTACTGTGTAGCTGCCTGGTCCTTCAGGCTTCTTTTTTTTTTTTTAATCCAGTGGAGCACTGAGCATCAGCCCTGGAACTCTCTTGCACACCTGCAGTGATTGCTCATAGTTTAACAGGTCTGTCCTTCTGCACATGTTATTTCTATCGTGTCTGCTTTTGCATACATTATTTGATTTACTCTGCAGAGGAGTCCAAGGACTTGGCCACAGCAGCACAGGAGCCAAAGGCAGAGCCTGTTAGGACCACGGTGTCCCTTGCAAAGTCAGCCAGGAAAATATCACATGCCTGCAAATATCCCAAACAAACAGAGGGCAGTTTCAGAGACATGTGGGCAGGAGAGTGAAACCAAAACAAATTACTCCTTTAAAGTAATATACCGCCAGGTCTTTGCTACTGTGGACTCTGTGTAATTGTTTGGGGCTGAGCTGAAGTGGCTGTAAAGTGCAACCACTCAGATTTGATGGTGGTTTACACTTCTTTGCTAAACGTGTGTCCTTACAAGAGGTACTGGGAAAGGGAGGCTCAGGAGATGCATGGGCACTGTTAGGCTGTGTAGTGGAGACCTGGCAGCAGATCTGCTGGTCTCTGCTGAGTGTTGCTCAACACCTTGGCTCTCCCACACAAGAAATGTGCCTGGATGAGCCTCTCTGTCCAGGCCAGCCACTGTGGTCCTGTTCTTGTGTAATGCAGTGCCCTGTTGTGAGGCCCATCAGGGCCAAGTCCACCCAAATGCTTTCAGCAGCAGCATTGGGTTTGGGGCATGGGCTTCAATAAGCCTTTCAGGAATGATCTTGCATGACTGACGATCTTCTGGTCTTCTTTGCAAGCCCTGGTTGTCCAGAGATGATGACCCCAAGGAAGCTTGTTCTTAACCTTTCCCCAAAAAGCTAATTTCGGTCCCACGCATGTTGCTAGGCTGATGGAGCCCCCAAAAACATGAAGGAAGGGCAGAGGGGCATTGCAATGGGATGGTTGTTCTTCCATCAGCTTCACAGCAGTGTGAGTGAGGGAGGCTCACTCATTAGTGTTCCTAAGGGCTTCTCAGGTCTCCCTCAGCACCACTCTCTGCCTTTCCCTGGATGACACATGGCACGTGTCTCTTGGAGGTGTGAGTTGAACATGAGCACGCTTTTAAATACTTAGTCCTGGTGATAGGAGCCTTTCCAGATGAGGAGGAGGATATGTTTGTGGATACCATGAGATTCAGGACTTGCAAGGTAAGGGTTTGATAACTTTGGTTTGTAACTCTTTGTGGTTGAGTGTTGACTATTTATTCCCCCTTTTTTTTTGTTTTTTTCCCCTCCCCCTTGACTCTGGTCAGCAGTTTATCTTAAAGCAGTTTGGAGTAGCCTTATTTCCCTTCAGAGGAAAGGGAGGAAGATTCAATGAAAGGCATTCTTTGGTCACCAAGAGCCACCAAGCAGCAAAGTTGCAGAGGTGGGAAAAACACCATCTTGTCTATCCCTTGGGCCACACAGCCCTAGAATTTTACGTGCCTTGCAACAGAAAAGCTAAAAGGACAAAAAAATGTCATGGGGACTCAGAGGAAGCCCCAGACTGTCTGAGGCCACTCTCTTATGTGGTCTTACACCTGCCTCTGCTGCAGATGATGGGCATCTTCCAATGCTGTTTCCCTGCACGTGGTCAGCCCCTGGCATTGCACCTGGCTGTGAGATAGTTTGCTTATTTCAGCCTGAGCTGCTGTTCCCACCAGCTCCCCAGACTGGACTTGTGGAACAGGGCAGCCCACAGACTCAGCCACGTTTGGGGGCTGCCTCAAGGCACTTGCCACCTCACCTCACTGGTCCCCAACGAAGCAAATGACAGCTCAGGCTTGTCACTGTCAATGGCAGCATTTTAACACCCTGTGGCTGTCAGCAATGTTAGTGTCCCATGTGCAATGAGCCACTGGCCAGGCCCTGGCTGTAACCTAAACCAGGTCTGAACGCATCCTTGATTCTGCCCTGGAAGGAGCCAAGAGGATCTTGTGCCATTCAAATACGACAGCAGCAGGGAGTTTGCTTTCTTAAAATTGTTTTTGATTTGGGGTGGTGTTAAACAGGGTGAGCAAGCCTAGCAGAGAGAGTCGCTCTTGGAAAAGGCAACCTGAAAGGACTTTCCCAGGGAGAGCAATCCCAAATCTGGCAGTTACAAAGCTGCTGCAGCTGTTGGGTAGGTTTCTAGGAAAAACAACAGGACAGCGAGGCAGAGCTGACAGCTGAACTGGTACAGGTGACAGAAAGCGATGCACCAGGCACTGAAGTGACCATTAGCTTCTCTTAGGCTGTAAAAAAATCAAATTGCATGTCAGAGCTTGCTTTGAACAAAGCTGATTTGGGACCTGAATGCACTGGGCTATCTGCTGGTGAATGCAACTGGCTTTTCCATCTGGAAGGCATGACTGTCTGACCCAGAAGCCAATTTAAAGAACAAATTAGATCTGGCTGTTTGTCAGAGTCTCCTCCCCGAAATGCAATAAGGACAGGGTGGTTATATAATGTAAACCATTCTTGGTAATTTAGTGGTCCTGAAACAACAAACAAGCCAAGGGGGGAAAAAAATGGTTTGCAGAAGAATTCAAAGCCAAAAGAGTTGGGCTGAGGAATTCAGTCCATACGATCCGGCAGAGATGTGTGCTGCTATTCCTGTACGTCTTGAAAGGAAACTGCCACCAGATCCTCTGCTATTTTCTGTCCACAGGGCCCTACTGATAGGCGTGATATTTCAGCCTCTGCGCTAACCCCCGTGCTCCAAATGTGCAGGGACAGTTGTGTGCTCAGCCCAGCAGCGTTCCCCGGTGTGCCTGTGAGAGGCAGCTCTTCCCTTGCTGATGCTCAACAGAGCTCTCAGGAAAGGCAAACCTCTGCGGATCACACGGGTTGTGGTGGCTTTGCCCTCATCCACTGACACAGGCAAGATGGGCATTGCAAGAAGAATTTCTTCACTGAAAGCATTGTCAAGTATTGGAATGGGCTGCCCAGAAGGGTGGTGGTCCCATTCCTGGAGGTGTTCAAGAATCAACTGGGCATGGCACTTAGTGGTTTAGTTTAGTTGGACAAGGTGGTGATTGGCCATAAGGTGGACTCAATGAGCTTGGAGGTATTTTTCAACCTAAATCATTCTGTGATTTGCAAGGTGGGTGGTAGGCAGCAATGCCTGCAAACAATGGGTTCCATACTCTCTCCCTGCTGATCCCTTTTAAAGAGAGAAGAGTATTTTATTCACTGCATTTGTAGCAGCATAGGGCCAAATTAAAAAAAGTAAAAATATTTTGAACCTGAAGGAAGTGAACCACCATTTCAGGCTCATGTCCTTCCAGGGACATTGCAAGGTGTGTTTACTACTTAATACTGATCTAAGTATATATGCTTGACTTCCTATTGTTTGTAATCAACAACAGGCCTCTCGAATTTAAGCAGGTTTGAAGCCCTCACACAAAGTGGATAGCACTGATTTATTGAGGAGAAAGAGGAGGAATGTTACAAAGCATCAAGGTATAGTTTCAGATGCCTGCAGTAAAAATGGGGGGCTCGTCTTTGCCATGTGGATACTGAGTTTTGCGGCCAGAGGACCCAGCTCTCCCCTCTTCTCACTGGGACCTGTCACGATGGATTCCCTTTTTCTGGACTGGCATAAATCTGAAGTGACTACACTGATGTCAAGCTGGCAGGAGACCTAAGTGCCAAAAACTAAGGAGGCTAAAAAGAAATTTTTTTTTTCCATTGACTTTAATGAGTCCCAAGTGAGAAGAACTGGACCCTTTCTCTTAAAATAAATTCTTTTATTGGCACTTGGCTTCAGACATGCCCCTTGGGTGTGCAGCCTGGTGGGGATGCAGCGCCTTGACACTGCATCCTGGAATACTGCAGCCATGTGAACTGGTCTTGCCAACTGCACCTCTGGGATGGAAAAGCATCTTTCCATAGTCCCTTTGCAATGCTGCTAAAAGCAGACAGGCCCCTGGTGGCAGCTAAAAACCCAAGAAGCTGGAAGAGACTCCATAGATGGCTGATGGTTTACTGATAGAGCTGTTTTTAATAAAGCAGGTTAACTACCCTGCCAGGAGGATTTGCATCAGGTGCTGCGAAAGCAACTGCGGTGGGAGCAATGCTGCTCCCTGACACCATCCATCTGCTCCCAGGGATGGCAGCTCACATCCCTCACCCTGGAGTGCAGGGGGATCTGCAGGGAGCTGTGGCGTGGGAGGCAGAGGGCACAAGGGGGGGCTTTGCCCCGTGCAGGGGAAGCAGTGGTGTTGCATAAGGACATTAGCAGTGCTCCCTGTCTCCTGGCTTTCCTCTGCGGGGAGCAACTTCCAGGGAAATTGCACCCGACTTTGCTCCATTAGTTGCTAACCTCCTGTCTGCCGGGCCTGTCTTTTGCATTACGATGGAGCAGAGCTGCTTTGGGCGCTGCTCTCAGGGTCTGAATCAGCTTTGATAAAAGACCAAGTGTTGGAGTGAGAGGAAGTATTTACCCAAACTTGTTTTCAATTTCCTGAGCTTGCTGTATCCATTCTCCTTCACTTCTGGACTCCAAAACAATCAGTCTTCTGGGGGAGCCTCGCTTCATTATTTTTGCATCCTCCAGTGCAGTTGACACTTAGTCTGGGTTTCCCAACCCTCCCAGCTCTGATTCATTAACTTCAAAGTGCATACAAAGCTGCTGCGGGTTCCCTGGCTGCTTGCAGAGGGATCCCTGCCTGGCCCAGCACTGTAGGGTTTGGTTTTCCTAGACAGAGATGGGACGCAGCTCTGCCTGCCTCTGCGTATGCACGCGGCATCTGGTCTGCCCTGGGCAGGGTTTTGGGGTTTCCAGCTCTCTCTATAGCATATTCACCCCACATGTTGACTGGTTGTCCCAGGCTGGTGGCAGCCTGATCTGCGTCTGCCAGAGGTGAAGGGTTTTCTTAGTGATGCGTGTGGAAATAGGTAGTGGAGGATTAATGGGAACTCTGTGCCTCGCTGAGGTGAGGGGAGGCAGGAGGAGGGTGGGTTTTGGGGTGGCTGGAACAGCCCAGCTGTGCTGTGAGGCTGGAGGCATTCAGCAGTAGCTTCTCACTAAACTGTTTAATGGTAAATCCAAATGCAAATCAGGGCTCTGGCTTATCAGTCCCACGCGTGCCAATGCACCATGTCGAGCACCTCTATGCACGAGTAACTAACCGAGCACACAGTGACTGAGCTCGGCTTTAACAGAGGGAGGTTTTCTACTCAGCAAGGGGCCAAGAGGAGTTGCTGCTGGGAACAGAGGAGCTCTTCCCCATAGCTCCAGCCTTGTGCTAGAGCACATTGTGCTCTGCTGATTTCATGCCTGAGAATCTCACCCTTACTTTTCCACCTGGCTGAGCAGATTTTGAGTGTTCAGTTTGGAAAAACTCTTTGCTACTGCTAACACTTTGTATTGCTCTAGCTGTGCTGAGAGCCTGTAGTGATGCTCTGCACCAGGGGTTTCCCAGGTTTACCAAGAGTTTCCAAAGCAGCTTTCTTAGTGAAGTCCTGAGAAAAACCCATCTCCCACAGCCTGCTGTGGGAATTTTTAGGCTTGCAAGATACGGCAGAATAGTGCTGCAAGGGTGGAGGCGTTTTCTTGTCTTGTTTGTAGCAATGTTGTTCCTTTTAATTTACCTGTCTTTCCCACCCAGGCTCTGCAGGAACCCAGGTAACAGCAAAAAACAAGCTAATAAAGATGATCATCTCTGCAGACTCCATCGGCATCGAACGTAAGCCATTAAATATCAGCCCCAAACATGGTGGAAAAAGCCCAAGAACAAACAAACAAAAAACAAACAGCTGCTGAAAAGAAGAGAAACTTTTCCCTGTGAAACACTTCTTGGCTGTGAAATGCTTCTGCTGTGAGAGAAAAAAGTTCCTTCCTACATGAAGAAGGGTGCAGAGCCCGGTTTGCTCAGAACCATTCCCCTCCTCAGCTGAACAAAAGGTGAGAGGTTAGTTGAAAACACACGGAGCAGCGTGGGCAGCTTAACTGTGGGTCCACCACTTGCTTCCTCTCACTCCTCCCCCAAAGCCTTCCCTCTGTGGGGGGTGTGGGAGAAGGGGTGGGCAAACCTTTAGGAAGGTTTGGCAGAGCCCGGGTTTGCTTCATCCTCCCTTGGAGGCTCTGACCCAACCTCTGCAGGAGCTGCTGATGGCCAGGCTCCCACCCCTGATGCAGCCCGGCTCTGCTCAGTTCCCACACAGTTCTGGGGACAGGTTCTCACCACTGAGGCTGCACGAAGCCCATTTGGCTTTGATGGGAGGGAGGCAGCAATGAGCTCAGGCATTTTAGGGTTATGAAAATATAAACCCCCAGCCAAAGACTAACTCTGCTTCTTCCTTACTCTCCTCGCTGCTACAAATGCTAGGAGTTCATATTGTGCAGTGAGCCCCTTTGTTTTGTAGGAGACCAAGTGATTGAAAACAGCCATGATATTACTATGCGTGGACAGTACATTTTTTCCATGTATTTTCATAACCCTTTTCCCAAAGGATCAAATGTGTCTTTATTCTATAACTCCACAATGAGTTAGAGCAGCTCCTCGGGCAGGAATTGTTCTGCTCCGTAGGCTACTTAATACTTCCTATAAACAAATGCCAAATTGGGTAGGTAATACTCAGTATTACTGACCTTACCAGCAAAGTATGCATAGCTACATATCAGAGAGACAGGGGTGGAGGTACCTGTTGTGACCTTGGGGTTAAAGATGAAAAAATGATTGTGGGGGTTTTGAGTTGTTTGTTGGATTATTATTTTATTTTTATAGAAAGCAAGGGGGTGTGTTCAACTGCATTTCCCATAAAAGAAATGCATGCAAGCTTTGATCTTGGTCCTCTATTGTATCTTAAGGCATTTCTGCTACCTAAGCTGAAGTGTATTGCGTTGAGTTTCACAATAATGTCATAGGATATATTTTAAAGTATGCATGTGCCTGCTTGTTCCTAGTTAACACTATGTAATTCTCTAAATATTGTCTGAACTTCAGCCATGACATCAAGACTCCCCATCAGAGCAGGACCCCTTGGTCCTCCACAGTCCTTGGGATGGGAGGTTTCCACTCTGCTTGCCCTTTGAGCAAGGGCTGCTTGGGGCAGACTGGAGGCTGTGGTGGTGCCCCATGGGGACCCCAGACCTTGCCCACTCTATGGGTCCCAGTGGCAGATGCTGCCGAATTGTTGTGGAGGTGACATTACCCCACCACAAGCCTGATAGTCTCTGGGATATAGAGCAACTGAGGACTAGGAAGGTCCATGACCAGGAAAGGAAAAACTCTCGCAAATCTCTTTGCTCCAGTATCCCATTTGTGTGAGAACCTAATGGCTGTTCCTCACAAGGGCCCTGAAATCTGATGTGAGTTTTTCTATTCCCCCATTGCTGTTTCTCTCAAGCAGTCCCCCCACACAGACATGCTACTCTCACTGCCTTGCCTGGGAGGGACATGGCTGTGCTGGCCTCAGCCCCTTGCAGTGGTCCAGCTGAGCGGCATTTTGGAGAGGGATGGCCTGCAGACCATGCGCTTCCACTTGCAGGAGTCCTCCCCCGTCCTTGTTTTTTTACCCTCCTCCCTCCTCTCCTTTGCGCGCAGCAAACATCTGTTTCCAGATGTTGTTCTTGAGTCTAATAAACGCAGCGAAAGGCCTTGAGTTAATATATTTACAATAGCTGGAGATGTCGGCCTCTAGTTAATGGCTCATTGAGCACACTAAGACCCCCACATTTCCCGGAGGTGGGGAGGAGGAGGCAGAACAGAAAGAATAAAGAGAACTGGGGTGGGGGGTTTTCTCCCTAGTAATTGGCCTGAAAAGGGGAAGTTCTCTTTAGGCAGAGGAGGTTACTGGTGGGATTGAGCACGTGGCCGTGGCCATGCCATGCAGTTGCCTTTAACTTCTACTTAGTGACAGGAAGGGCACATTATTTTTTTTAATGAAGGGTTGTGCTTAAATCAAAAGAAGATAAGAAAAGCCTACTGCTATTATCAACTCCTTTCCAGGCTAAGTGAAGACATGCTGTAGATACCTTGCTGGCTTGAACTGTGCTTATAGAAGTAAGAACCTCATCCATGCTCAGCTCCTCCATTTCTGGCCTGCGGCATGGAGTGGTTCATGTTCACAGTACCTACCTTGGGTCAAAGAGGGTCTTTTGCAGTATGACCACATTGTGCCCTGTGAAGAATCCCCACACGTCGTGCCCCTTCATGAGCAGTGCGTCTCCATTGCAGAGCAGGGCTAGGCAAACTTTGTCCACATGCAAGTGCCCCCAAGAAGGACGAAGTGACAGTGCCAGCTACAGACAGACCAAGCTGGAGGCTTGCCAAACTATTTGCAACTGATCAATTGCCCCAGTGCCATGTGCCAGGTGGGAAACTCTTTTACTCTACAGAGGAATTCAGCTGCTTTGGGAGGTATATGTGGGTTTTATTTGCTCTGGATTTCACTGTATGTTTGTGCTGAGGTCCAAAACCTGCTGGAAGTGGCGGAAGTGTGTGGTTACTGTTCTTGTAAGGAATTGCATCAACCTCCCCAAGGAGAGTGATACAGCCTCAAGCTCAGTGTATCGAGGGGGGGCTAAGAGTCACCGGTCAGTGAAATCACTTCTAATTGCAAGTGAACATCCGCTTCTACTCAATGAGCCTCAAGAGACACAAACTTGCAGGAGGGACTGGTTTCAGCCCGGCACCCATCTCCTCAGAGGCTGTGGAGAGAGCTGAAGGCTGGGCCGTGCTCAACCCAAGGAACGATGGGATGACTCCACGTGCGGGGGCCCAGCCCTGGAGGCACAGCTCATTTGTCGAGCAGCACTGCAGACGTGACATGCGCAGTTGGCTCAGGTTCGTAGCTAAATTAGTCCGTTTCTATTGGCATGGGATGACAGGGCTTCTTGATGCCTCACGGATAGAAAAATTACCCTCCTGCACATCTGCAGCTAAGGCTTCCGCATGAAACCCAACTGAGTGCGGCTTCCCAGCCTGCAGCAGCTATGACATACCCCCTAAATGAGCTGATCAGCTGGAGAGGGCCTGGCTGGGAGGCAGGAAAAGGCACTTATAGAGTCATTCAGGCGATGCTTGTGTCTGGACAGCAGGATCTCTATCACAAATCGGAGCGAAAGAGCAGAGAGCTCTCCCCAGCTGGTGTGGGGAAATGAGATGTAGACACCCAGCAGATTCCTGTTTTCAGCTTTTTGTGATTTTAGTGCTTAGGCTGATATAAAGGGGAGTCAGAGACAGCCTTAGGTGAAACCATGTATAGCACGAACAGGTAGCTGCAGTCATCAGCAGTTCAACCCTAGTCTTAGGTAGTGTACTTCAGCACTCTCTAGGATGCTCAGCATCCCAGTTGCCAACTGGCATTTCCCTGAGTAGATCTCTACTTCCCAAACACTGTATTGTCAGCATCTAAAGATCTCCTCTTGATTTCTGTCTGCTTATTTGGTGTGATTGCAGATGGTATCTTGAGTAACTCCATGTACCATAGTTTATCTCTGGTAAAGCCACAGCCTCAGAAACTCCTTTTCCTTTCACAAAGAAATAGGCTGCTAAAACAGGGAAGAGACCAAGCAGGGGGTAAGGGAAGGGGGCGGCTGCCCCTTCCATACAAATAGACAGACATGCAGTGTGTGCCGGGTATGTGGGTAACATGTCTCTGCCCTGCTCAAATGAGAAACTGTTGAAAGGCTGCACCCATGAGAGGAGTTTTCTTCAAGCACTCCGGAGCAGCAACGCAAATTTGAGCAGCGAGATGACAAGTCACCTGCTAAAAGAAATAAAGAAAGTATTTCCTGCCTTGCAGAAACTAAACCCCCATTTTGGGAAGCGAGTGAAAGGCATGAGGCCATTCAAAGAATTGGGGCTGTGTGCTACCGGGTCCTCCAAGGGTTTGTTTGGTGGAGGAGAAACAGCTCGTGCTTGCGTTAACCTGCTCCCAGAAGGTCTATTTCTTCCAGTCCTCTGAAACAGAAGTCGGGCCAGAGATGAATATGAATTTTCTCTGCCAGTAATTTCCAGCACAGACTGCACGCAAAATCTTCATTTAAAATGTGTAAATGACAGCAAAAGAGCCACAAGGGAGCCAGATTTTCAGAGACCAATTTGCTGCCTGAGTTTTAATGACTGTGCACCATGGTGAGCCCTGTGGTGCTCACTGCTGAATGTGCTCAAGAAGGGGATCAAAGAACGGACAGACAGACAGGCAGGGGCTCAGTAGAGCCTGCATGTCACTCTAGAGGATAAAATACTGTATGTTATGCTCAGAAAAATGGGGAGAGGTGGGCCTCCCTTGCTCCTGAAGAACAGAAAGAGACTTTGTTTCCTAGACGCGTGGCTTGGAGCTGCCCTTCTGCACATTTTGGGGCGACTGCTCCCTGCCAAAGAGGGTTGTCTGGTGCTGTGTGCCCGGCAGGACACGGAGGAGATGATGGGAAGCTCCACTTCACTAGAGGGCCTCAGCAGATTAGTTCCTCTGAACGCCCTTGGCAGGCTGTACCCCCAAATCAAGCCGCAAAATTCCCCCCCTTGCACTGCAGCTTGCCCGTTGGGGGTGTTTCTCCCTTCTGCCCTTTGCTTGTTTCTTGCAGAACTGCCAGCTCTCGTTTCTAAATGTTTCCCTCTGTTTCTCACCCTGCCTGGCTGCTCTCCTCAAAATACCAAAGTACCCCATGGCTGGTGCCTCCGGGATGCCCCAGGATCTGCCCACGCGACAACCCGTTTGGACCGTCCCATAAAGCGCTCTGGGCTGCGGGGAGCAAAGGAAGACTCAGGCTGGTGTGAGCCCAGCCTCTGCTTTACAATCTCTTTCCTGACACTATAAATAACCTCGGCGAGAGTCACTTCAAAGGAAGCGCTGGCGGCGCAGAGGTGGTTTGGGGACCGAGCGGGACAGGGGCGTCCCACTGCCCGATCCCACCCCGGCGCTTTGCATAAATAAATAAATCATGCAGCAAGGGAGAGGTGGAGAGAGAGGGCGAGCAGAGGAGGTTACTTTGGGAAGCCGCGCAGCTCGCTCATCATCCCAGCCCCGTAGTTTGGAGGGAGTGTGTCATGTTACAGGGGAGCCACGATCAGCCAGAGCACAGCGTCGCCGGAGCAGCTGAGAATTACCTCTCTCTAATGGGGACTTTCATGTGCGAGCTCCTGGCCAGTCTGCGAAGGAACTGAATCTGGCAGCTTAGAAGGAATCAAAAACCTACCAGCGAACCAAAAGACTGAAACATAGGAGAGAAAAAAAAAAAAAATCTTCATCAGATTATTTTTCCCCACTCGCACTCTTGGCTGCAGTTGGATCCTTTTTTTTCCTGCATCCCTTTTACGTGTGTGTGATTTGTTTTTATTTTTTTAAAGGCACCCCCACCCCCTCCATCCACTTTTGTCATTATTGCTGTCATTTGTCATTTGCTGGCACCGGGATCCCCGTGGATGCTCTTTTCCTATGCCTTCTGGATTGTGCTTCTTGGAGTAGGAACGAGGCTTTCTCTATTCTATTTATTTATTTATTGTTTCTCAGGACAGGGAGGGAATGTTGGAGGAGAAGAGCTGGAAAGGCGTCGACGAAGCAGCTTTTGACAGGGGGTGTGTGACTCCCCCCAGGACCGGCGATGGGGAGAGATGCTGCCGCCTCCCTCTGCTGCTGGGCTCGGGGCTGCCCGGCGTCTCCCTGCTTTCTCTGGTGCTGAGCCTCCTGCTGTACTTTCGGACCTCCGACTTGCAGTCCCGGGTGTCCCACTTGGAAGCGGACAGACCCACACAGCTCCCTGCCTGGCTCTCAGCAGACCAAATGGAGACAGCTATTTTGGGAAGAGTTGACCAACTGCTTGATGAGGTCGGTGCCTTTTCTTTTTGCACATATAGTTTGCGGTACTATAGATTTTAGGTGTGTGCATGCTTGCATAGTTGTGTTATCCATTTTTCTCCCTCCTTCCTTAAAAACATATCTCTGCACAAGTGATGCTGCTGCTAGGTTGAATTCCGGTATTTCTTAGGTCCCTCACACCTCTCAAACTCACCTGGTGTTTGCTTCTCTCTTCCTCAGCCTGCGCTGTGGCTGAGCCCCGCACTTTGCACAGAGGGAAACCTCATCCCTGGTCCTGGCAGGGAGGGAAGATCCTCCACCCCTCTCTGTTCAGTAGCCCTGCCTGCCCGAAGAGTTAAAATTAGAGGTAGTGGTTGAACCTGGAGATTCAGTGTGTGTTTGAGCCCTGGGAGAGGGACAAGCAAGGCAGGTCGCAGCCAGTGTGGCTGTGGGAGGAGGTAATTGCAAACACACCAATGTTGTGATGGGCTGGCTTGAGTGCTGTGCCAGTCCTGATCCCTTCCACAGCTCCAGGCTCAGGAAAATGAGATAAACTGGCATTGCCAGGATGGTTTCTAGTACTGCCAGAGCATCAGTGCAGAGCATATGGCTTTGTTATGCCTGCTTGAGCCCTATCCAAGCTCCACGGGGTCCTGTGCGCTCTCCTCTGAGCATGGGGGAATGCTGCTGCCGGCATCAGCAGGTCAATAAAGAAGGCTCAAAAGTGCAGGTTTTTGTTGTTGACACCTTTTACTTTACTGTGTTGATGCTGCTGGGGGCTGTCTGGGCTCCTCTACCCTGGGCGAGATGAGTATTCTACAGTACTCTTTGCCTTGCTGGGCTTTGATTCAGTGTTGACATGTCAGGGAGCAGATGGTGGTTCGTGTCTCTGAACTCTTCAGACAGGTCCACACTGACCTGTTCCCACAGCTCGAGGGGAGGCTTGGGGCTAAAGCTTGGGGCTAAAATTTGGAGCTGGAACTGTTTCCACCCACCTCTCCTTTTCTCTGTTTACTCCAGCTTTGGCCTGAGTCATGCTCCGGAGATCCCTGGGGCTAGCCCAAAAACTGTTTGTGTCTGAAAAAAATCCCCTCGTGTGCTGCTATTGCAAACGAGGTGAAGGAGTGGGATGATCAGAGTGGTGGCTATTGGGACCTGCCTTGGGCAGTGCTGCCTGGCACCTGGGGTGACCTGGGCCCCCTCCCCCCACTTTCTAGGAGCAGTGAAGGTCTGTGGTGAGGAGTTTAAACCTACAGCTGACAGGCTCAGCTTCTGTTTATGGGTCTTGTGAGAGCAGTCCTTGGATCGGATGGGCTGTGCAGCTAAAAGCTGTGAACCTTGAGTTAGCAAACACTGTGGGAACTGAAAAGTAGTTCTGAGTTGCCTCTTAGGATGAGGAATAAGGGGAAGATAGGGTCAGTACCCCACTTAAAAAAAAAAAAAAAAAGGTTTTTTGGGAGGCAGAAGCATTGTAAGTGACTGGATCTGTGGTTGCATCCTTGCACAGGGACTGCTTCCCCACCACCAGGCAAGGGATAACATGCAGTGATCCCCATGTTGCTGCTGGCATGAATCTGCTGGGAAGTCGCAGTTTATCTCTACCAAGTGATTTGAGAAGTGCTACAGGATGCCTCTTGGGAGCGGTGCCCGAGGCCGGATGGCCCCCTGTGTCCTGTGGGCTCTGCTGGCCACGGCACCTTTCCACCTTTTTATAGCTTGGCTTAGCAAGGAAATGGGGCTCTCATGATGCCTGTGTGCCAGGCAGCACCCCCGTTTCCTGAGCGGCTCCTCCTGTACCCCAGGGGTGGCCCCAGTCCCCCTCACAGCCAGCGTAGGGAGCAGCCTGGGACAGGAATGACTGCTTGAGGGGCCAGCACTTGCTCCCGGGTACCACCAGGGTTACCATCTCCATGCCGGACCACAGCTTCAGAAAGAGCTTTGTGAAAAGTGTCTGGAGCCTGTGGAGGAGCAGCAGGAATGCCTGGCCCAGGTCTCCTGTCCCTGTATACCTGGCAAAGTCTGCTGCCCATGAAGGGAGGAGCGTGACCCTCCCAACTCCATTGCCTACTGCCCCATAACTCCTAAACCTCAGACACTCCACACTCAGCCAGAGGCACTGGCATGGGCCAAGCGGCTTGAGGTCCAGGATGGGGGTCTCCTGGTGGACAGATGGTGAGGTGGCATATGGGGCTTTTTGCTTAGGAAAGAAAAACAAATCCCCGGTCCTCCTTTTCACTGTGTCTGAAGTGGGGCTAAGTGGGATAGGTTCCCTGGACTGGCTGGCGAGGGGCAAGGATGGAGGAAAACAGAGAGGATAAAGGGTAGCAGGAAAAGGATGGGAGAAAAAAAATAAGGAAAGCAGAAGGCCGTGCGGAGCGTGACTGGGGGAGAGGGTCTGTGAATAGGCTTGCTGTGATGGACGTGAAAATGGGATATTCATTCCCCCCTGCTCAGACCCTCACTGCCTCTCATTGCCACATCCTCACAGAGTTTCCTGGAGTTTCGATCTTAATGGGTTTCACAGCTGCCAGCTCAGTGTTATCCATCACAAAATAAAACAGCAACGCTTTAAAGGAACCCCAGTTTCGGAAAAAGCTGGTCTGAAACGGGCAGGGAGGTAGGAGGAAAGGGGAGCACCGGAGCACGTTTCTAGCTCTGATGGCTGTGAAGATCAGCTGGAGGGAAATGAAGAAGCTCAGTCTGTGAGAGCTGACAGAGGAGCTGTTATCCTCTGTGCCCCGAGTTGGGGTGTGTAATGCCCTCCAGTCTGTGCCTGTGCCCAGGTGTGCCCTGGGTGTTCCCAAGGGTCTATGAGAGACACCATATGGATTGCGCTGAAAAGTGAAAAATGCCAAAGTTCTGTGAGGTGCCTTTCTTCTAGGCATGCAAAAGTAATGCAAACTGGCAGGGAGAGGTTGGTTTCCTTCAAATGTTAAGGCAGATGATGGGGATGTTTTCTTGACCTTGGAGCCCGGTTTTTGAGCACGTGTGGGTGGCTGTGGCAGTGTTTCCATCCCAGTTCAGGAGGAGCAAGGAGAGGGTGGCAGATGCTTTCCCAGAGGCAGCTTGACCAGTGCTTCACTTGCTGCTCTGCCTGGTGTGGGTGAACAGCAGCGGGGAATTTTCTACCAGGCACAAATTGACTAGATTTTTCTATAAAAACATCTGTGCAGAATGGACCAGAAACAGGTAGTTCAGGGGAAGCTTTACCTTCATATAGACATTGCTCTGCATTTATGAGACATCATAAAATCATGCAAAGAGCACAAATAAACTTGTATTTGCAGGAGAGGTAAAGCTTTCCAAAGAAGGAAACAAGGTCCTTTCCCATGCTGGGTAACATTTGGTACTATTTCATTTGCCAAAAGCTTGGAAGGGTGGCGAACAGGATGGATTCATTGCTGCTGCTGCTAGAAAACAAGTAATCCCAGAATTTGTGAGCTTGCAAAGATGGAAGTGTGTCCATGTAACACAACGGTGGGTATCCTGTACAGCCTGGGGGAGGATCAGCTGCCCCTGTGCACCGTGAGGAGTGTGCTCAGCCTCTCAGGGGTTTGTGTGGAGGGTGTTTGCTGCGGCTTTAGTGCTTCTGAGGGGATTCAGGGATTGTGGATGGGAGGGGGAGAGCATCGATCCTAATCCTGCTTTCCTAATAGTCTCTTTTCGTTGGGACTCTTTCCTTACTTTTGCAAGCAAAGGGGCAACACCTGGAAACTCCTTTTCCCTCTTGATTTAAAGTCTTTTTTTCTTCTTTTATTCAGTATCTCTAAGCACAATGCTCAGTTAGGCTTCCCGGGGTCTGCAAGCTTGCTCTCAACCCTGCCTCCATCTTTAGCTTAGTGTTTTCCACCCCAAAATACTAGATCTATTTTCTTCTTCCAGCTTCTCTTGTAGCTAAGTCCTTTCAGCTGCTTGCAATGCCTGCACCTAGATGGTGTTATTTCCAAGCTTTTTGCTCCATCTGGAAGGACTCCCTGTTTGCCTTTGCTCTGTGCCACATGGTCCTGTGATTCCAGAAGCTGGGCCTTTAAGAAAAAACAGTGAAATTGGAGATAAAACAATAAGAGTTAACAAAACCACCCACCCTTGAAATCCTCCTGATGGTTGTAATAGATTATCTATTTAAGATGTGTTTCTTTTAGCTGTTGGAGATAGTGGTGGGAAATGATTTCACCTCCCCGGGTGACTGCAAACAACTAGGAATGCTAAAGAGCTATTAATCTGCCCCCTTTGAAGAGGTGCCCTCCCTCTCCCCTAATCTCAAATGCCCATCCAAAATAGGCACTTGCAAGGTTTAGGAGACCACAGCCATGGTCCTTTAATGTCCGAAGAGGTCTGGCTTTCTCTGCTCTGTCCACCCATGCCATCCCTGTCCTGTCACGCTTGCAGTGAGTTAACCCACGGGAAAACCCCGTGTTGGCTTTTCTGCCTTTCCCAGCACGTGTTTCCGCCCGGTTTTCGTGGCCTTGCCCTCTCTCAGACACAGGGTCTTTCCCTTTCCTCCACGCTCAGTGATGTGCCTGTGGCTCCCTAAATACACGGAGGGGCACAGTCAGAGCTGGTCAGCTCTGGCTCCAGCGCTAGCAAAGGCTTTTCCAGCCTGTTCCTCCGTGTAGGGGGAAGGTGCAGCTGTTATGTCACTGGAAAACATGACAGGCAAGAGCGAGCCGGCTCTGCTGACAAGGCAATCCCCTCCATAGGAAGTGTTTTCAATGGTTCTGCCAAGGCAAGAGGGAGCCAGTTGCTGCTCTTGGTGTTACGTGTTCCAGGTATCCCTGAGGTGAAAAAGCAAACCCCAGATCCCAGGAAGGGGATCACAAACCCTGGCTTCCCTGAGCCCCCCTCCTTTTTAATTTTGCTTACAGAAGTTAACCTTGGCCTATAATTGAATGGTTTTGTGTTGCCTGGGAATGAAAGTTTTACCTTGAAAACACCATTTTTAGCGGGAAGCCCAATTGTTCTGCTCTCCTGAGCAAAGCCATCCTCTTGTGTTGCATGAGGCAATATTTTGTACAGTGGTAATGAGGGAAGCAGAAAAGGCCAGAAAATTTTGTTTCACCGTCTTAACCCAAAGTTGAACTGAGGTCTCCAGAAGCCAAGGATTTATTTTTTTTGGTGGCAGTCAGTGTTTGTTTAGTAGACTGTGCTGGAAACTGTACTTGAGGCGCTCCTAAAGTCCTGGTAGGGTTTGCCTCCCACTGGAGGGGAGCACTCCCCCGGCACCACTTCCCTTTGAACTCCCTGGGGATGTGCAGGGCTCTTGGGCTCAAGGAGGCACCAGGGATAGGGAAAATGTCAAATGCTGGTGACTACCAGATGGCTGATGGTCATGGTGCACAGGGCTGTGCTCCCAGCCCTGCCCAGCAGCACCCACACCTCTCTCCTGAGGGGCCCCCCATCCTTGAGAAGGCTATTTCAGTAGTCCCAGGTCTTTCCACTACTCTGACTCTGCAGATAAAGTCTCGGGGAAATGTTATCGCTCCTGTTCCGTTCCCAGTTATGCTCGAGTCCTGCTGGGTCATCACTTCCCTGTAAGTCCAGTTGTGCTCCTCTCCTTGTACGCTGGCACAGCGACCCAGCCCAGGCCTCCTGCAGCCCACCCAGAGTCAGCTGCCCTCTCTCAGCCCTCCAGTGACTCTGCACTCGATGGGGCAGGGATTTGTTCTGTGTTTCCTTGCAGATTTCTGGCCTTCTAAAGGCCCTGCTGCAGCCAGGGCATTTGGACCGTTGCTGGTTAGGAAATGACTTTCTGCTCCTGCCTTTGCGAGCTGTTGCCCCTCCCTTTGCTGAGCCCCATTCCCAAACATGGGAAACCCACCCAAATGTGGCAGTCTCACGTTGAGACATTTTGGTTGGCACATGTGTAGACGGAAATGGGAATGTGTGTGTCTATATACCAGTGTGAGTATCCAGCTAAAGGCTCCTCTGTCCTGTTTGTGCCCATGTTTGACCATTAGCACAAGGTGACTCAGTGCTGCAGAGCGGAGCTGTGCCAGCAGAGGAGTAGCAACTAGATGGGAACGTGCCCAAATGCAAAGATTCACATATCACTACTTTTAAACTGAGAAGGTAAACATGGATAAAATGCTCTGTGGGAACTGGCAATTCTCGCCTGAAACCCTTTCCTCACCCTGATAACAAATCAGCTTGCTATCAAAACATTTTAGTCTACCATGCAAAATAAAGCTCTGAAAATATCCAATTTCTAGTCAGTCACAACAACCCTTGCTGCCTTTGACTTGCAATATGGAAGCCAGTCATTTCAAAGTGGAAAAAATGGAAGTGTTCCAGCCAGTTCTGCCTTCCCTCATCCAGGCAGAACCAAGTTGCTCTACTTTGTTGCTCTCTAAAGGGAATTTCCTCTAAACTGAGGCCTTCCTGCAAGCAGGTCCTTGGTTACTTGTGAAAATAAAGTAATTTCTATATGATCCTGGGCAAGGGTTCTGTTGTGCCCAACATAAGGCTGTTTCTCTGGGAGTGTTGGCCCAGTTGTGAAGTAGGTCAAACAATAGGAAGGTGTAACTGGGATGGGAAGCTGGACTTGAGGTTTGGAAGGTAAGAGGGAGTGACCCCTTAACACAGCAGCTCAGCCTTCCAAGATCATCTCAAATCATTAACCAAGTGTGGTTCGCTGGCATTAATGAATAACTTATTTGGGTTGATTTGCATTTTCTTCAATAAATTACAGCTATTTTAATAAAGTCTATGAGGGGTGGTGAGGATGCTGTCCCAAAAGCACTTGGCTCAGAACATGGGTTAATTTTAATGACATTTCAGTGTGGGAAGATGGGATGACCTCAGGTGGAATCTGTTGGCCCTAAGAGATACACACATGGGCCCAGAGAGCAGGCGACTGATATACTGGCACCATTAGAAATTCAAACTCATGGGAAGTGAACATTTTGACACAATTTCACATTGTGGAAGCTCTTGCTGGTTCTGCACTTGGAGAAATGATAAGTTTCATAGCCTCTGAAGGTTTCAGGAGATGCTGTTGAGCGTCTTAGTTTGTCTTCAGCCACAATTTTTTGGTGGGACCCTTTTGTCTGTCCAGGTGTCTCCATAAGTATGAGTCTTGTCACAGGGAGGATGAGGACCTGCTTCAGATCTTCATTTTTTTGTCTGCCGAGTGAGTCTTCTGAGAAGTGCAGCTTTTTCACAAGGACACAGTCCCCAGTTCATTTACCACTGCCGGCTCTTGGTTTTGTAATGCCTGTAAGGACCACATTTGGAGGCCATTACGAAACTCCCTAGCCTGCTTTCAATCAAACCCCACATTTCTAGTTAAATACTATGAACTTCAATGCCTGCCTTCATTCCCAGACTGTTCTGCCCTGTCTTTCCCATCTCTGAGGCAGTGTCCCCCCAGTCCCACTTTTCCAAGAATTTGAGGCTTTAGTTTTGATGGTGTAAATTAATCCTTTTTTCTGTTTCTCCTCTCTTGACAGAAATTGAAGTTCCATTTGCCAAGACATCGAGAAGTTCGAGACACACACCAGCGATGCGACTGCCCGGCAGGTAGGGATGTGGGACAGCTGAAACTTTGGAAAGAGCTTTTTTGTCTGCCTTATCGAATGATTTTTTTAATGTCATGTTGTGTACGAATGCAAAACTATGCATGTTTGCATAATTGTATGCTCGAGGTATAGGAAATCTATGTGGAAGGTACACAACAAATTCGGTGTGTATGTAAATACCAACGGATGGCAGGAGCAACAGGACAAGTGATAGACACCCAGGTAGATGTCTAGATAGACAGTAAAGAGAGCAAGATACATCTAGAAGGCAAAGATTCCCAGTGATTTTAGACATCAGTGTTGAAGCAGGAAGAGCAGCTCTTGGGAAGTGTGTCTTTCTTGGCTGATTTTGGAAGGTTTGTGACATGTGGGTTAGACCCAAAACTGAAGCTGAACAGCTAAATTTTGGTAAGCCAAAATGCCTCTGGGGTGAGAAGATTTGAATTCCTTGGTGCTCTACCACTATCTGAGGCATCTTACAGAACAACAGCCTTCTGGTAGAAGTGGCCATTTATGAGGGGGCTCGATGAAGTGGTCATTTGAGGTCCCACTTGTATAACATACAGAAATATTATGGGATTGCTTAATTACATTATGTTTTTAATCATGCTAATATCAAAAGGTTCTTTGAGACACATCTTCTGAAGTGGTTTCAATACAATAAGTGACAAATTGCTATGGAAAAAAACATTTGTGAATGGCGTTTCATGCCATGATTATGAATCATTCAGCCTTCCTCATTGTTTTTGATGCATTTGACTGTGTAGAAAAAAACTAGGGAAGTACCAGCTACCACTCACATCTGAAGCTGAAGTTTTGGGAGACTTTGAATTTGTATGTCCAAACTGGGTATCTGAAGCTCATTTTGGGGGGGGGGGAAAGTTTTGACAGTGTCTGGTGGTACACATATCAAAGTGGATTTAAATGTGGTTGGCACTGGGATAATGGTGGAAGAAATTGCAGATGGAATTGTCTTTGCTGCAGATAATGTCTCAAAATCATCATATTTAAATCTGTGGAGAGACACAGGAGGTGCAGTCTCTTGCCACACTAAAATGGCTTTGCAAGGTGGCATCTTGTAAAAAGAAAAGGTAAAGCTGTACAGGTATATGGTGGAAAACCACAAAAACCCAGGATCCAGATTTGTAGAACATTGGAAAAAGCCTAATTTGACTAGCCTGGATCAGGACTGCTGGACTTTCTCTTTAATCCCAGAAAGAAACAACAGGAGCTATTTGGGTTTAAATTTAAAAAAAACAGTATGGATGAAACGCCTTCTAAGTATCTGTTCTCTAAAGAACAGGTCAGAACTGGACTCTACTGTTTTTAAATATCAAGCTTTTTCCTCCAATGGGAACACAAATCATAGCTCTACTCCATTTTCAAGTTCTTGCCTAGACTCGACATATAAATGCCATAAAACCACAGGAATGAATATCCTCCTGGTGTTTCTGAGCCAGCTTGGAGAAGAAAACTTAGAACTGAATGCAGAGGAGAGAAAAAAGAGATTCACTGATTTTTGAGGCCATCTGAATGTGACCCCCCTGCACCATATGTGTGATAGATGAATCACCCAAGTATTTCAGCATCACAGTGATTATACTTGGTTACAAACACCCACATCCCTTGGGAAGCCTTGGCAGCAGTCGGTGATGGATTTCTCATAACACTTGGGTACCCACTCATTCAGTTAAGCTCATAGTATTGCTGAATGACAGCTTTGATCCAGGAGGCCAA
Source organism: Grallaria varia (assembly GCA_013396735.1). Classification (NCBI taxonomy): domain Eukaryota; kingdom Metazoa; phylum Chordata; class Aves; order Passeriformes; family Formicariidae; genus Grallaria; species Grallaria varia. Next base: position 473,986 of record VWZG01004495.1, on the reverse strand, counting down.
CCCTCATGTCTCATAAAGGTTCAGGCTTCCTATTTACCTGTCAAACTTGCTTGTCTGCATCAAATATTCTACAGATACAGAAACTATATGTGAAATTTCCCCCCACCCTGTCAGCTAATCTGTGGAGAGAAATGAAACCATGGCCTAAAGCTGATGTTGTGGCAGGTGAAGTCTGGATTGTCTTGGAGCAGTGCAGAAATGAAGGCACCTTCAGCTGGCTGCTGTCTCCTCTCAGACCTTTTGGTCCAGGGTATCTCCCTCGGGTCTCCAGGCTGGTGCACCTGAATGCACTGTTGTATTTCAGCGTGGTCTCTCTTCCAGCCCAAGACCTTGGGAGTCCTTTTCCCCAGTGTGTTTTCCCCTTGTGCTTAAAATGCCCTGAGGACCAGGCAACGTGACTTTTGCGGGAGACCAAGGTATTCAGAAGCGTCAAGATGTTGCAAGACTCTGCGCATGCCCATTGCTTCTCACTGACCCACTTCATTGCCTATAAACACATCTTGCTTCTCAGCAAAAATAAATGTTTATCAGAAGTGACATTTGAGTTCACCCCGAGCATCGAGCCAGGTCCCTGCATGGCAGAGGAGGGGAAAAGGAAGACAAGTTCATTCTCTGACCTGTTCAGTGCGGATGTGGAGGTCCAGGGCAGTGTCACCCATTGCCATAGAAGAGCTTCAGAACACGTAGGGTTGTGAATGTTAGTGTTTTGGAAAAGCTGGGAATAGGAGAGCAAGAAGGTTGTGAAGTGTGACTGTGCAGTGGATATCTGAGTGTGTGTGATAAGGACCGTAGGAATAACACGGTCAGGAAAACAGCACAGCTGTATTTATAGCAGATGATAAGGAAATACAAGTTTCCTTTGACTTGGAAGCTGCTACTTCAGATCACTTGGACTGTGGGTGGGTGTGACTACTTGTGATGTGTCACTGTGGACTTTTTCAGTGGTGTCTCGGTGGGGAGGACACAGCCTTTAAGTTTAGCACAACCTTTTCTGGGTAATTAATGACTCGGTTCTCTTTGTCTATAGAGAACCTGTGTGATTCCTTTAGTCCCCACAGTCTGCCAGACTCATGTGGGACAGCTTTGTACAGGTTGGGAAGGAGGTCCGAGGGCTCAGTGATAGCAATGGCTGTACCCAGCTATTCACCACCCCCAGACCCTGCGGCCAAATGTGGGGAGGAAGCTCAGCACAGGTTTTGGTCTGAGGTTTTTGCATGCTAGGGTGAGACTGGAGGACTTTTTCTGGGGCTGAGCAGATGCTTTTCCATATGGTGTTTGGATGTGGTTGAGAGCTACCTGAGGCTGGAGGATCCTCTTTCAGCCAATTGACTGCCCTTGATTTTTTCCATGTAGTAACAAAATGCTGTGAGGGAAAGCATTGTGTTTCAAGTTGGCAAAGGAAAATATCAGCTTTCCATAGATCAGGTCTAATCTAAGATTTCCTTAGATTTTTCCTTAAATCAGGTTTAATCCTGATCCAGTTGCAGATCCAGACTGTGTCTGCCTGGACAGTCTCTAAAAGCCAGGGATTACACCAAAATCCCTTCCCCCAGCCTTCCTGGCGGAGGTGGGTGCTTCTGTATATTGTATACTGTGACTCTTTATTAGTCCTTTTCCATCTTCCTCTCTTCAGCTCCGGTCCCCACGTGGCTGTTTTTCACTCTGCTGGCTTTCTGCTCTGGTCTTCAGTATCCCTTAAGGAAAAAAAAAAAAAAAAGAGCTGGCTGCTTTCTGTCTGCCCCCACAATGCTTGTTTTGGTCCGGTTTCTCCTCGGGCAGGTTGGGAGCCTGTGGCGCTGGAGGCTCGGAGGGATGCCGAATGACTTTTCCATCCCTCCCTGCGGCAGTGCTTTGGGAGCAGAGGAGGGCCCTGGGCTGCAGGAGGAGGCAGCCCCCTGGAACTGGGACTGGCAGTCAGAGGGAGGCTGCACAGCCCCGCCACAAACCAGTGTGCCTTTTGCTGTTACAGGGGCTTGGAGGATGGTGTGGGGCAGCTGCAAGGATTTTGGCATTGGCTGGGAACTGGGGTATTCTCGGGAATGTCTGTGAGGCTTTGCGAAGGAATGTCCCCTGGACGTTTCTTCTCATACAAAATTTCACCCACATTCCCTGTTTGGCCCAGCCTGGGGCGCAGGGAAAACTGCTTGGCCACTCTTCAGCTGCGACTGACCTTCTGGAAATTCCTGTAGGAGATGCTGCGACTCAAAATTGCTGCTGCCATTCCCCCTGTTGCAGGGAGATCCACAGGATCCAAGGTGTGGTGGTGGCCCCAGTTGCACCCTGGGGATGAGTGTCACGTGTTGTGCACACTGATCCAGGAATTCTGGTCTCGTCCTTGGGTACACCCCTCCCAGGCCATCCAGACCCCTCGGCACTCTGGCAGCTGCTGGAGGAGGCCAGCAAGCAACAGCATGAGGCTGCAGCCCAGCTCTGGATCCCACCCAGGATGTGTCACCCAGAGCCAGCAGGGCCAGCTGATGGGAGGCAGCAGGGTTTCCCATGTCCCAACCCTTGCCTGGCCCATTGGCAGCTGCAGAAGGAGGAAAAACCGCTGGGAAAAGCAGGATGAGGGGCGTGATGGGGATGGCTGGAGCAGGGGGAGACCCCTGGGCAGCAATGGGCTGAGCCTCAGCCCCGCAGTACACAGGCAGAATATTGCATCCAAGTGGGTGCATCCCTTTCTCCCTCGGGATTCTTATCTTCTCCCTAGGTGTCTCTGTGGACATGAGCCAAAAAAGGGGACAGTACCTGAGTCCTGCTTGCTCCCCACATCCCAGCTGGCATGCTCCTGTCTCGACAGAAGGTTTTCATGGCTTTTGCGTTTTCTTGCTGTCATGTTTAACAGGATCCTTTTTCAGGTTGCTGGGGCTGCTTGGACAGATGCTAGAATCATAGACTGGTTTAGGTTGTGAGGGACCTTAAAAGCTCATCTTGTTCCAACCCTCTGCCATGGGCAGGGGCACCTTCCACTAGCCCAGGTTTCTCCAAGCCCCATCCAACCTGGCCTTGGACACCTCCAGGGATGGGGCAGCCACAGCTCCTCTGGGTAACCTGTGCCAGTGTTTTAATGCTGCTCCGGGGGTCCCATGAGATTAAAAGCCTGAACACTCTGGTGAGCACTGAGAGGCGGAGAAGGTGTTTGGGATCCCTGGCATGGGGCAAAGGTGTGGAAGGATCACACCAGCTATTTAGACATCAGCAGCCATGAGCTGTGTCAGAGATTCTGGCTGAGAGCCACGAGGAGCATTGAGGTGGGAGGGTGCAATGAAATACCCATCTCTGTGGCTCTCCTGTCAGGAGGTGCAGTGAACTAGTTCAAATGCTATGGTTTTGTGTTTGACCCCTTTTCAGGATGGTAAGTCAACTCGTGCTTTCTATGCTGACTGTGCAAAAGGTGTTTTCAGCTTTAAAAGCGTCTAAAGGCAGCTTTTTGACAAGCTAACAAAAAAATTGGAAAAGAGGACTTTTATCTCAGGCAGCCACTCCTTGCCAAAGGCCCCGAGCTCCCTGAATTGCCTGTTTTCCCTTGAATGCACTGGCAAAGCCCTCGTGGCCAGGCTGGCCGGAGAGGTGGGATCTGGAGGGAGCAGTGCCTGGACTGCCATGAACGGGCATCTGGCACCACCACAGCCACAGCAGCATGTTGCTGTGTCAGAAAATGCGATTCTCTGGCACGCCATCCACCCCGGCACATCTGGAAGAGAAATTGCAGCATAATCATTGCTTAAATAGTACTCCTCCTCCCCACCCCCCCCATCCTGCTTTGTAAGACATTTCCCTGGGAATTCTATTATTTCTTGATATTTAAATATATTCCCCCATCCACATATTTTGGGCCCTCTGGAGTATACACACACTTCAGCCTGGAAGGTTGCTCATGCGCCCTGGCCTGCTGGCTGTATTTTGGGTTGGGGTTTGTTTGGTTTAGACATACTGTTGTTTCATTTGTTTTGAAGATGCAAACCACACAATGAATTCCACGGATTCTGTGAGCAGTTATGAATAGATGAGGATGAACAATTCAGGAAAAAACCAAATTGTTTGGTCGCTTAACTCTTTTTCTCTGAACACGTAGGCTGCTGTGCTCTTACACAACTGCCGGGAGCGGCTCAAGGAGTCACCCCTACCTTGGCTTTTTCACCTGGAGGTTGCCACATCCATGGCTGAGGGACAGTAAGAGGAAGCAAGGATGTTCCTTTTGCCTCTAAGCACCATCTCATCCGGCTTAGTCTGTGTGTGAGATTTAAACTGATTTTATTAAGGACTGTTTAATTGATTTTAATGAGCCTGCTGTTGTCGTCTCAGTGCAGGCTAGGAGGGTTTGTGTATACCATTAATACAGCTGTGAGCATGGCCTGGGCTGCAAAATGGCTGGAGGACTTAGAACATCCCTGTGGTGCTACCATGCCTATGGAATTTGGATGGCAAAAACCTCTGCCTTTCCCCCTTCATCCAAAATATGGTTAGAAACAGCCAATGCATTGAAAAGGGAGGGTGTTCTGGCACAGCGATGGGCACAAGTGCTCTGTAAGAGGGTGGTCTGTTCCTTTACACCCATCTGCTTGTTTGTATAATTTCCTCTTACCATTCTCAGGCTGTGTCTTGCATTCCCCAGGGCTCCTCTCTTTGTCCTTCAAAGTGCCTTCTTATTTTAAACTTTTTATTTTGGGCATTTTTATTTTAAACTGGCTGGAAGGTGGGAGGAGTTTCCTCCAAACACACAGAATTGCTGTGGGGCTTTTTCTCTGGAGACTGAGCTCTGCCCAAAGGTGCAAACAGGTGAACATTTATGTTCAGGTGTGCATGAGTCCTGGTGGCACAGGCATTAACTTTAAAAGTGCTTGTATATTATAGCCCAAATGGTATATCCCAGCCGTGGATAAACCTTGGTTGTTCAGTAGTGCCATTCTCCATGCAAAACCAGGGATAAACTAACCTCTTCCCCAGGCAGAGGATGGTGCAGGGAGAGACATCGAGGATTAAATGCACAGGAATGCAATTTCAGAGCAGACACGTGGCACAATGGGCTCCAGCCCGAAGCACAGTTTGAGGCAGGAGAAAAGCATTGTGGCTGTGCTGATTTTTATCAGGTAATGGTCCCTCTGTGACCTTTACTGTCCCTGTCCAGCCGTGTCTGAATAAGAGATCCAGTGGCACACGGCACCCAGGCCAGGGCCCAACAGGTTGCCCGTGGGGCAGCTGGGGCACACGTCGAGGGCTGCAGCAAGGCAGCTTCTGCATGTTTGATGGGTTTGTGTACAGATGTTTGGTGGAAGTGTTTACACCATGGCGTGCCTGTGCTTACAATGTATATGGTACATATGGGCATAAATCAGCGCCTTGACAAAGCAAGGCAAAAACCGTCCCAGCTGGCTGAGGAAACCCGAGGAGCACATTGCGCTGCTACTGTACGGCGACGGCTTTGATTGAGCACGAACGTGCTACCGGCGTGGAGGATTCTTCCCAGGCCTGTGCTGTGTGCACATGGCCGGGCTGGTTTGCGTCAGCGCCTGACGCACATCCGGGCCCCGCGACGCGGGTCTCGCGTGTGCTGCCCATGCTGGCAGCGCCGGGGGGGACGAGGGCGGCCAGGCTCGGCGGTGGGGCGCGGTGCCCGGTGGCGTCCAGGCCCCTTGCGCAAAGCGTGGGCGCCCGCCAGCCGGCGAAGAGCGCCGCAGAGAACCGGGATGGGCCAAGGGGGACGCCGTGGGCGCCAAGTGGCTCGCTCCAAAGCTGTTTGCCAGAGGACTTCTGCGCCGGCGCCGATATGAGATGCTGCCGTGTGCTGGAGGGCAAGGAGGAGGTAAAATGTTGGCTGCTGGCATGGCCAGCGGCAGGATGGCTCTCTTTGGTGTCCCTGTGGTGGGGCAGAGAAGGGCTTTGCGGTGGGGTGCAGAGGCCATTGAGGAGTTGTCCTCTCCAGGGTGTCTGGTTTCTGTGTGGTGATACCCGGTTCCCTCTTGGCATTTACGGGCATCCGCCCACACCTTTTCCCTGTGGGGACCAAGGACCAGGCTGATCCGCTGGTGCCCAAGGGTGTCCCGGGATGCGGATCAACAGGAAGAGTGGAGGAGCAGCTTTCCTTCCCCCCAGATTGCCTTTCATCCCTCGTGCCAGGCTGAGGCCACAGGTACGCTGATGGCACAGGGGCAGAGTCAGCCTTAAAAAGGGAGAGGTTGCATCATGCGGGGCTGGGCGGGCTTTGGGAGGCAGAAACCTCATCTGTTAAACACATACCTCCCCCCCTCCGCCAGGGAACATTCAATCCTCTCTTTGATGGACGTCCAAGAAAATACTTCTTCCACATCCTAAACTTGTTAGCACCAGTTAATCATCTTAACCTTCTTCCCCTCCGAACACACACTCGAATGAGTTTCCCATCGCTGGCAGCTGTTAAAGACGTAGCGACGCTTTTTGCGCCGGCCCTCGCAGGCGAGTGTACAGCCTTTAATTAATTAATTAATTATTGTACAGCCTTTAATTCTTAAACATCCCGGCTGCCCCCAAGGTGGGAGAGCAGAAACTCACGTCTTGTGCTGAAGTTGCTTCCAAGTGACTGTCCGATGAGTCACTTTGAGGGTGGATACACTTGATGCAGCTCTCCCCTTCCAGGAGCTGGACCAGGTTTCTGCCTTTCTATGCTCTGCCTCTGTGACATTCGTAAGCATTGCAAAACAGAAGCTCTGGAAAATATTTGCCTGCATTAGAGTAACGCTCCGACACATCCCAGATTAATGTTGCAGAATGCCAGGAGAGTGACAATCAGAGGGTTGGGGAGATGTGCTCACCTGGGGGGTCTGTGCCATGCAGTTGGTGAGGGGTGGGGGCTGTGGTGTGACACCTGCTGACTGGGCATCTCCATTTCGTCTGGCTATTTTTCTCGTCTCCTGTATGGAACCCCCTTTGTTGACCATTGCATGTCTTTGATTTTTCCCTCCAAAATTAGCTCATGTTTCAGGTAGAGGAAAGGTGACTTCTTGATGCATCCATCCCCTCTGCAGTGCCTGTGGCTCTGGTGGGGCAGTGGTGCCCTCTGATGCTATCTGCCTCTCGCTCATGTGGGACTGGGGAACAGCCCACTTGCACAGGCTCCCTGCACCAATTCACCCCCTCAACTCCCCACACCAGGGTTGGGATGATTCCTGCTCCGCTTGCCCATCCCATTCCAGCCTGGCTTCTGAGGGTCGGTGTCTGTTTCTTCCTCATGCAATGTCTTGGGTGAGCAGCATCGCAGACGGACTGTGCAAGCGGGAGGTAATTAAATCAGTGTACTCCCTAGGGAGAAGCAGCTGATTAAAAGCACATTTTCCCCCCGCCGGGGGGCTGAGACACACACGGGCAGTATCAATCCATCGCTTGCCTCACTCCTCTCCCTTAGGATGTCTGGTTTTTTTCTTTTTGCTTTTCTTTTTTCCTTTCTTTCAAAGAGAAGATGAAGATTATATCAGCTGAACTGGAATGTGAACTGACAGAGCTTTGTGCGAGGGACTCGTTTATTGTGATTTGGTGTTGCTCTGGGCAGTGTGTCCGCCTCGCTGGGGACCACCCAGCTATGCCAGCCCCACCAGGCTCCCCTAGCCGTGCGGCTCAGCCAGCAGCAGGTAGAGGACCTGTGGGGCTGCTTTGCCTTTGGGGAAGGGGTCTTCCAGGGGCTGACTCTGGTTCTGGAATGTGGCTCTGGGTGGATGCGGCCAGATCCTGGTGACTGCTCTTTTCTTGTCCTTCGCCTCTGTCATCTGCCACTGCTGTCCAAGGGAGGGGATGTTGCTGGAGGCAATGGCAGCTGCTGGGAGTTGTGTGCTGGCCTCGTCCCTAATGGAGCTGAAGCACACAATGGGCTGGGATTTTTTTTATAATCCTTTTTTATTTGGTTTTTAAATATTAGCTCCTTATTGGAGTGATTTTGACAGCAAAGAGGGAGTAATTATGTCTCTCAAAAGGGCAGTCAATACCTACAGATTAACTTCCCCTTAAACCCTACTATATACAAGTGCCACACAGATGAAAGAGGGTTGAAACCCCAGAAACACCCCACAGAGCTTACGGGTCTGTGGCACTGCCCTGGCCACAGCGAGGGAGCCCATGTCTCAGCTCTCTGCATGTCAGGAGGTGGTGTACCTGTCAGGGCAGGGTCCTGCAGCTTTTTTGGGACAGTCATGGGAAGCGCCTCTCAAGTCCTTTAGGAAGGGAGGCTACAAACATGTGACTCTCGGATTGAGGGCTGGTGTGGGGCATGCACTATCCCCAGCCCCACGTGGTTTAGTGTGCCTTCAGCCATTCCCCCCTCTCCACATGGGTTTTTCCATGGGCCTTTCCCATGCAGCAAACTGCTGCAAACCTCGGTCCTCATTCCTCCTCTTTGCTCCCTTTTTTTCCCCCTAGAACAGTGAGGGTTTCCTGTTTTGGTAGGACTTGGGCCTCTTAAGCAGTGTCTGAGAAGGCTCAACAGTTTTTTACCAGGTGTACCACACACCCCATGTACTTTGGAGAAGTTTCTCTCTAAATATAGTGCCCTTTTGCCCTTGTGCCCTGAGATACTTTCCTTTTGTCTGGGAGGAACAGCTTCAGAGTAACTAGTTTCTAAACTTGCTTGGGTTTCCTCCAAGTTATTTTTTCCTCTGCTATGGGGAGAGGGGCAGATATCTCTTTTCCACCTTCATTGTGCTCTCTTTTCTTTTTGAGGTTATTATGGGATCTCTCACTACCTTAAAAAATAACCTAAATAAGAAAAATCTTTCAGTGTTGAACAAGATGGAGGATCTGACAGACTTTAGCAAACTTAGTGAGGCAAATCTGCCATGTTGAGAAGACAGGAGAATACAGGTGCCTTCCAGACCATGCTCAGTGGGAGGCAGAAGTTGGTTGGGGTTATTTTCGCCTTCCCAGTTCGATGGCTCTGTCCATAGTGTGTGCTGTGCAGAGCATTTGTTTTCGGCCCTGGAGGAGACGGAGAAGGGAATCTGCATGTTCAGTTCATTCTAGGTGAGGGAAGCTGTGAGTCCTTCATCCCTATGAGCCAGTGCGGGTTGTCTCCATATGTGCAGCTCTCCCAGCCTGGCTCCCACCAAGCAGAGCCCAGCACAAGAGTGGCCAAACTGAGCCAGCCTCTGAGTTCGAGACGTGCTGAGAAAGCATCAGCTAGATCTGGATGAATGAATGAACAGTCTCCTCTTCCTGCGCCATAAAACACTCCGAGCAAACCCACTTAGGCTTGTAAACCCCGTCACATTATTCCTTTTGAAGGGACTAACATCGTCCCTGCTCTCCTCCACATGCTCTGTTTGGAAGCGAGGCAGCGCATTAGGAAAGAGCCTGAAGGAAGAATTTATGGTGTCTCTAATTAGTCAGTTTGTTCCATCCTTGAAGAAGAGGATAACGAGCGACAGGGATGCATTGCTGGCCTCTGGAGGAAGAGTGCTGTGGCTTAGGCTCATGTCCAACTGCTGATAGGGTAATTAGTGGTAACTGGGAGCTATCAATCATCTCCGGTGGAAAAATGTCTGGGCTAAAGGAAAGACCCTCCCAAACATTTTCATAACTCAAAAGGGTGTGAGACAGGGTCTGGAAGACAGTACTGGCAGTCCATGAGGTATTTGAGGAAGGAGTCTATTAAAAGATAAATTGAACACAATGGTCTTTTGTTCGTCCCTGGGTAGGTGACAGAATTTGCTGTTGTAAAAATTGCAAAGTATTTTGGAAGGAGGAAGGAAGAAGAAAAGAGTTAGCAGATGGAAAAGAGGGAAGAATAACAAGAATTAGAGGGAGAAAACAGTGCACTAGTTATTAAAATCAGCTGCTAATTGCAAAAGTGATATCGGAAGAAAACGAATTATGCAATATGAGAAGTAAATAAAATGTGTCATTTGCATTTTAAATGCATGATTGGAGAATTTATTTAAATAATTATTAGCTGCAGTAAGGTCCAACTTTCAACTTTCCCCAGACAACCACATTATGGGAGAGATTGTAATTTTCAGCAGGAAGTAAAAATGCCATGGATTTTGGTTTTTGGTTTACCCAGCCATGGTTTACTTTGACCAGTTTTCCCCTGTGGTTCCTTCCTAATGCTGCAGCTCTCTGAGGAGCAGGACTTGTGCAGGGCCTGGCTGAGTGCTGAAGAAGCAGACAGGTCCTCGATGGAGCAATGTCAGACTCCTTCTGAATTACCAGCTGCAGTTTTCAAACTTGTTTGCATCTCCAGCGCTTTTCAGATACCATCTCCTTATTCCTGGCATGGAATAGGATGTGTTAGAGAATGTAGGGCGGGCGCTGCAGAGAGATTGTCAAACATCTGCTCTGTCAAGAGCAGCGTTTTGTTGGAGTGGCGGCTTGTTGCAGTGGCATGTGTGTCTTCAGACTAAGAGCTGTGAAGTGCTTCTGGAAATGTCCAGGTGTTTGAGATGGATTTCAAAAGTGCAGAAGGAAGTGGAGAGTTGGTGGAGTGGTGCCCCAGAGGAGCAGGAGCTAGGGGAGAAGTTGAGGAAACTCAGCAGCAGGACAGGGAAACTGGTAGAAACATGCGTTTAATCTGGCCCAGTGCGAAGGAGTTACAGGAAGGGATCAGCTAAAGAAAATAACAAACTCCTCAGCAAGCTGAAATTCAAGACAGGAGAAAAGGAAAGCTGAAGGAATTTAAAATGTATGGGTATGCAAGAGGAAAATCTGAGAGCCTAGGGTGAGGAGGGACTGCCAGGGACACCCAAGAAAATGCTGGAGTTGTTCATTGTGACTGACATGCTCCTTCTCACTGGAGCATGAGGTGCCAGTCAACCAGACAGCGAGGGAAACAGCTTCTTAAAGAAATCTCTCAGCCTTTGAGGGCTCATGGAGTCCAAGTGGCATGTCAGAACATAAGGGCAAGGCAGAGGTGGTGACAGGGAGGAACTCCTTGTCCCTCTGTGAGTAAGACCCTGCGGTGAGGTAAACAGACACTGTGTCTTCTGCCCTCACCCCGCTGTCTGCCGTTGACTCACTCAGTGAGCCAGAGAGCAGGTTACAATTTGAGAACTACTCTTCAAGAGGCAACCAGGCCATTGATGGGGAGCAACGAGAACAACCAGAGGTCCAAAAAAACATGGCTTCTGCGGAGAGACTAGAAGAATTAGGTTTTGTTTAGTCTAAAGACAAGAGAATACTGGGGCAACAGGACAACAGACTTCAAACGCTTAAGAGGTAACCGCGAAAAGGAGGGAAATAAAAAAATCTGTTCTTTGAGTTTGCTGTGCATCAGAGGTCATTGACTGATTTAAACAACAACACTGGAAATTTGGGGTAGTCTCTTAGAAAGATAATAAATACAGCATTATGAATCAGGCTTGGGTATTGCCTGGACTGGAACACTAGGGAAATATGTGGTGTCGTCATCCCCAGAGGACAGCAACAGGTTAGAGAAATATTTGCCCAAATGGGCTAGGTAGAGACTTTTTATTCCTTTGGTTGCTTTGAAGATGTTCCCTCTTCGATTGCGTGTCGCTGTCATTCCACAGGAATCCTTTAATCTCTGTTTGGGTTGCTCAGGGGAGGCAGAAGGGGAAGAGAAAGGGGGATAGTCAAGAGCAGTGGTTTTGGGCTGGTGGTTTGCTGTAGCCTGGGGGCACGCTGGCTCTGGCAGAAGGTGGTGGAGCAGAGTGAGCCTGCCACCATAAGGTTTCAATTTACTGTCCAGGGGTCCACACTGCTACTGGAAAACCTTGAGGGGGGCCTCCAAACATGAAAACCCACCGAGTGAGCTGACCCCGGGGGTCCTTCCCGGCCCTGTTTTCTCTGCTTTCTGTGGCGCTAAGTGCTTCAGCATGGCAGGGACAAATGTGATTGCTTGCTGTTTGGAAAGAGCTTGCTGACCCATGGACGCCTGCCCAGAATGAGCATTGTGCTGCCTAGTGCTGGCCATGCCACCATCTCTCCCCTGGCAGTGCCAGAGGTGCTGTGTTCATCTTGGTGAAGTCAGGACTGTGTGGGCCATTTGCTCTTGACCCTTTCCTGCCCTTTGTGTTCACAAGGGGCTCTCCAAAATGTTTGTCACACTGTTTCTGCTTGCCTGTTGTTGAACCCTTGTCTTTAAGTGCTTTAATCTGCCTAACAAGCTGGCTGTGGTTATGCCACTGGCCCCAATTACCCTCATCAGATTCTTCTGACACTAGAGGCCAACTGGCTACCATTGTCCTTATAGACATTTCTTGAAACAAGCAGAGATGATCGGAGATGCACTTGGAATCTAAATCAAACTCCACTGTCAGACTATTTTTGAGACTGCTGCTTAATCATGTTAATTTTTCTGTGAGGCTCCACCTTGGTGTTCGTTTTGATGATGGTATCCTTTGGACTTCTCTCTGTGCTGTGCCTGTGGCCTTCTCCTTGGCTTGGGCTGGTGGTGGTGATGGTACTTTGGGATGCTCAGAGTGCCTGAGCAGTGACTTTTATCCTCAACAGCTGCTGATATTATCTGCCGAGTCTGGGTGATGTCATGGGTTTGATTTCGGAGGCAAGCTTGAATGACTGGCATAACCTGGTGCCTCAGCTTAGCGTTGGTCAGATTTTTTGGCAGTGAAATCCTGATAGCCCTTTCGCTGTCCAACATTGCTGTGATCTTTTGAAGAACTCTTGCCACTCTGCAAGGGTGTGGCTGAGAGGGGAATGTTTTGGGGGCTGGAGGGCCTGGCCTTTGTAAGGGGTTTGTGATCTCTGGAGTGAGTTTTACGCTCAGATTGGCTGCTACTGCTGACAACACCTGAAACAAAATTTCTGGAGGTTGTGCTTTGGGATGTCACTGTTGCTTAAATTTTTTCTTATTATTTTCAAGATTTTTCTTGTCTTTCATTTCCCCTACAGCTATTAATACTGAATTATGGCTAGGCACCTGGTATTTTTGCCTTTTCATTTGAAGCCCTCTGAGTTAATGCTCCCTCTGCCTTCCCTTGTATCATTTGTCCCCTGATGGAGATAGGGAAAGTGGCTCTAGAAGACTTTGGATGTGTTGTGTGAAAACTGTAGCATGGCCAGTCTTTTAAAACAGGCCTAAGCCACCATTTGGGCTCCATGCACCCAACTGGGGTCTGCCTGCTCCAAAATGGGGTCACTCTGTGCTGAATGCCCATGCAGCCAGGAGTGAGGGGATCCAGGCCACCCTGGGTAAGGTCATGCTCAGGCCACTGACATTTTAATCAGCATTTCATAACTAATTGCCTGTCCATAGCTGTCTTATTATCAATTAACATAGTCCTGAATGTCAGGAAGTAACTGTATCCCTCTAACTCGCTAAGGCTGCCTTCTGGGTCTGTGAAATGGCTGGATTTCCTCACAGGGATGGATTTCATGTTTACATCTTCCCTGCTGCCAGAGTGTGTAGTGCGGATGACCCACGTAAGCAACAATAACGTCTTCATGTTCCCTCTCTGTCCTCCTCGTCTTTTGTATGCTATAGAGGGGGGAAAAAAATCCCTTGTGTGTGATCTTTTGGAGCAGGCTGGAAGACACCCACATTGCAGGCACTGTACTGCCTGAATCCAAGAAATTAGAGAAAAAAAAATAAGCTACAGCATTTGAGAGCCTTTTGAGAATGGACACTTTTCCAGATGTCAGGAAATGCCCTTAAATGGATGGGATCATTTCAATGATCCTTTTGGTCCAGAGAGCATTGCTGTCTCTCAAGCTGGAGGATATCTCTGCCATCAGCAGAAGGTCTCTCACCGAACTGACCTGCTCCAATACACACAGCTTTTAACATCTGCTATTCTGGAACATGGGACTTTCCACATTAGGATAAATATCACCCACTTGTAAAACTAAGCATCCCCTCTTCTGAGGCCAGAGAGGCTACGGCGTGGAGGGTGACTTTTTATCTCTCTGCGTGGGTGAGAGCAAAGGGTTCGCTGCAGCTTTGTTTTAGTTAGTCACTGGTTGAACGGGCTGTGAGGATCATCAGATGAGCAGAGAGCTCTGTGTCATGGCCCTGCTGTTCTTCTCAGGTGTGCCCCTTCTTTGTGTGCAGTAAGGTGAATTTAGCCTCTCTGCAGACCACGGCTGCCTGTTTGTGCCTTTGGGCTACAGGAAAGGCAGAGCTTCTTTAGGGAAGGTTTGTCTGCATAAAAACCAGAGCAGCTGAGAAGGGACAGTGCAGATGGTGCTAATTTCCAGAGGCCATATGTTTGGAGGGACCCCGGGTACCTCTGCAAGAATTCTTTGTTTTCTCAATGTTCAGTTTCAAAGGTGCTCTGGGGGTCTTGTCTTTGCAGGAGGCCGCTGCTTCCTCCCACTCGTCCACTCCCGACACGTTTGCTCCGTCCCCTCCTCTGTCCCCTGCTGCTCGCCGGCCCCGCAGCTGGATAAACAGGGATCGTGGTGCTTGCAGCCCTCCGGCACGGAGAGAGCCTTCCTGAGCCGCCCGCTGTGGGTGGACGGCCGTGCTCAGCCCGCGTGCCAGTGCTGGCATCGCTCCGGGCCAGGCAAGATCAGGTTCAAAACACACGGCATCTGGGGGTGCCAACTGCAAATGTGGGGTCTGTGTCCGTGCAAGGCTGAGGGATTTGGTGGTCTGGCAGCTCTGGGTCTGTCTGCTGGCTGGGCTTAGCTATGGAATGGGTTTAGAAATGTTCACGGTAGCTTTGATCTCTGCTCTGTTGTCTTGTTGTCCCTTCTCTGTTGGCTGTTTGTATGGAAAGGGGATCTAGCTCATCGCCTGTGCAACATCACCTCTGTGACACCCTAAAAGAGCCTGCTGTAGGGAGAGGAGGAACCCCCAGAGGTGCGATTTGTTCTTGTGGGTGTTGAGATTGTTGGCTCCTGGTTGTGCGTGGAGCTCTTTGGAGCTTGGCACCCTCAAGAGCTGCTACACCTGGGGCGAGCAGGGCTTGTTGCAACATGGCTGTCCCCGTCTCGCTGGGAGCGCAGGAGGCTGGTGACACCGGGGACAGTCTGCAGTGGTGCTGTGGTGACTGTTGCAGTCCAGGTGGCTTTTAGAAGGGTCCCATGCAGCCTGGTTGGCCTGCGGGTTTGTTCCTTTGGCTTTCAGGGTTGTCAGCATCCCTGACCAGGCCAGGGCAGCTCTGCCAGACCCCTGGCCAGCAGCAAGTCCAGTGCACTGCCTGGGAGAGGATGGCTTGGCTTGGCTTGGCTTGGCCGCCGGTGCTTGGAGCAGTTGGGAGTGGAGGTGCATGTGCTCCTGTCCTCCTTTGCCCACTCTTTCCTCTAATGTGCTTTAGGTTTCTGCTTGTTGTATTGAGCAGATACTTTAAACCCTCTGCTCCACCCTCTCGTTTATCACTGTGACAGAATATGACCAGTGCATTTTGCTGAAGCTTTATTTTGCTTTGCAAAATCCCCAGTGCTTTGCAACAGCTTATCCAGCAGCGCCTCCCCCCTCCCCACTGTCTTAGGGACACCTTCCCTCCTCCTCCAGCCCATGCAAGACGATGTTGGTTTTGGAAAGGACTCCACCTGAGGGCTTTGCTTTCTGCTGGGTTGCTTGGACAATCCCGGCATTTGAAGCCCAGTCCCTGGATGGTCTCTACTAGCTGACTTACTGCAGCCAGGACTGTGTCCCTGCGACTCCCTGGTGTGTGTTTACATAAGACCGTGCAGTCCCCCCTTCACGTAACCATTAATTTTATAGAGGGCACATAACAGAGACGGGCCTCCACTGTGCCTCCTGCCTTTGATCTGCGTGGGGTGCGTGGCCTGGTGGGCTCAGAGCTGCCGGCAGTGCTGATTTACTCTGCTCTGTGGACGGAGCTTCTGGAGCAAACAAGAGCTTATGTTTTCTCTCAGCGGTATAGCAATACCATTACGGGCTGTGCTGCTGGCTGGGTATGTTTGGGCTGGAAAGGCAGGGATGGCTCAGGGTTTGCTTGTCTTTAAGTTTTTCTTTCAGTATTAGCTCAGCGGTTTGGCTCGTGCAATCTGTGAGTGCCCCAAGCCAGGTAGGCGGATTATTAAGGGTCTGCAGTGTTGCTAATGGAAATAAAGTCCGTGTATTGGCAAACCATAAGCACTGACCTTGTGACAGGGTGCTCACTCTGAAACAGACTCTGTCCAAAACAGTTCTCTCACAGAACTTCATTGTCATCCAAGCCAGACACAGAAAACTTTTTTTTTCCCCCCTTTTTTTCTCCCAGTCTGGCATAAATTGGGATTCCTGGATCTGAGTCTGATCTTGCCCTTCAAAATGAACTCTCTGATCAGAAACTCTTTTGTTGTTTAGACTTGGCACCAAGTAGGATACCAACCTCAGCATCAACACTGGTGGGGGGCGATTGCCAGACCAACCAAATCTGAGTCACCCCTGAGATCCTGTCCTGAATTTGATTGGCGTTATTTTGAGTTGTTGAGCCTTCTGGCCGTGAGTGTTGACCTCAGTTCTGTCAGTCATCATGAAGGTGTTAAGCTTTATTATTTTTTGTATTTGAACCAAAAGGTACCCTTTAGAGGTAACCTGTTCTGATCAACCACGATGAAAGCTGTGTCTAACAGTGGCATTTGACAGGGCAATTTTAGGTCACGGAAGCTTGATAGCCAAACCATTTGCTGAAGTCCCTGGTATGAAAGAGTCATGCTAAGTGAGAGATTTGCAATGTGGAAAACGTTTGTTCATCCAAAGTCTCCGGTTTCTTTTATGGACTCTCAGCCAGGGGCATTTTCAGGATGACGACGTATTCCACAGGTGCTCACCGTGACATCCGCCTCCCGTGCAAGGAGGAGGCTGCTGCCTGTTATCTGTCAGCCAGCCTGTTACACTGCTTAGCCTTACTTCTTGGCACTCTGTGCAGAGGAAAATGAAAGAAAACAAGAGTGTCTATAAAGTATGGAAAATGTAGAAGCCCCTGACAGTTGTATGGTGTGTCTTGCTTCTCCCACAGAGAGGAAACCACAAAATAGTGAGCCCAGGGGTTTCTTTACACACACACAATATCTGTCAGGTTTTTGAGGAATTTTCTGGGAACTGATGAAAGAAATGTGTTGTTTAAGCTCTGATATATACTGTACAACTGTTCTGTATGAGGGACTTCCAGTGTTCCAAAAAGCTTTCCAAAATAAAAGAAACCCAAAGGATTTGAGGGAATTTCTGCCAAGAGGGCAGATTGGCTTCTATTGGAACAGAGGCAGAAGCGAAGGGGAAAATTTGCTTGTATTAAAGAGAAAAGGGACCTGATGTGTTTAATAGCTGTAGTTGCCTTGTTTACTTTTTCACACCTTTGCATGATCACCAGTGCTGGTGGGAAATGTGTAGGAATTTTAGCAGCAAGGGGGCTCTTGCCTCCCCAGATCCAACCTTCTCAGGCCCAGGGGTGGGCAGGATGTGAGGGGGTGTCACACAAATAACAAGGCCCCTGCTCTATGTGTGAAGGACCAAAGCTGTGTGTAACAGTGTCAAGAGCCTGACTTGCATGGACGTCCCAACACAGGGCTGGCAGAGGCTGCCCTGCACTCAGTGATTATTAACAGCTGCTAATTGTGGAGATACCTTAATTATCAAGACAAGAGTTGGCAAAAGTGCAGCCACAAATGGGAGCAGCCTCAGGATCAACCCCAAAAGTTGGTGCAATGTTTTTATCTAGTCCTTCTGGTTAGCATTTATTGCATTAAAGTAATTAATTATTGTATATTTTTCTTCTCTCTTTCAGGTCCACCTGTAAGTATCAAGCCTTGACACAGAGTTTGTGGGGCATGAACTAGCACAGTCTCCCATCTGTGGTGTCTGGTGTGGTGGCCACCTTTGCAGTCCAGCCACCCTGGGATCTCCCAAACAGCAAGTACTGTGGGTACTCAGGGTTTGGGTGAGATTGCTCTTGCCTGCAATTCAACCTATGAGGGAGAGATGGAAGGGGGACAGGGATGTGGCAAAATGTTGTGGTGCAAGTGTCTGTGTGGTACTAGTTGGCCCCAAATACTCGGGGGGGACAATTTGCATGTGCTTCACATGCACAGCGTACCACACACTGGAAAAGATGTGTGCAAAAAAGAGAGAGAGAGAGATCACAAACACATGGCAGGAGCTGAGCTGGAGGGATTTGTTCCCTGTAATCACCCAGGCTGGCTGAACTGCTGGGCCTTCAAGTATAGCTGCACAACTATCAATTTCCAAGGAAAAATTGTGTTGACAGCTTCCTTTTTAAATGTTAGCTAATGTAAAACCTCAATGCAGACGATTTCGGCTTCAGGAAAATAGCTAGGTTATTGCAGAAATTTCCTTGCAGCTATTACGAGACCCACAGTGAACCAGAAGAAGCAATGCAGGGACTGAGGCCGTGTATCAACATCTCTCAGGATTATAAAGAAACACTATATTGTCTCTAGCACGGTCCTTCCAGGGGAAATGGTTTATATTCATGTACAATAGAGCGACTACAGTGGGTTTCTGTGGAGGAACGTGAGAAGTTAAACATACGGTAGTCATCGTTTGTCCGTTCACGCAAAAAATGTCTTAAACAGTTTGCAGATGATGTTCTGAGGAGAAGTAGTGGCTGTGCACAGCCTATTTTCTTTCCTATTTCATTGAGCTGAAATGGTATAGACTGAATTCCCAGAGATACACGAGCACAGACCTATTTAATGATAACAATCTTCCAAAAAGTTGCACCTTCTAGGCCAAAAGGTCTGAGAGTGTTTTGCAGATGGAAGCCCTGATCCACACAAACCTTCAACAATAGGTTATCCCAGGGGCTTTCAGGATGGGCACCGAAGAGGATGTATTTCAGCATTAGCTGTGGGTTTTTGGGAATAGAGCACTGCTTTGGAGGGTGCTGCAAGTGGTGTCCATCCATGGCTGTCCCTGCTACTCCAACCTGGGCAACTTAGGTTGGCACTAAAGAGATGGGGTAGGCACAAAATTGGTAGTGGTTTTGTTATTTCTATTACTGCTGTGAGAAATTAGAGGGGAATGAATAGATCAACACAGACACCGCCTGGAGAGCAGTCAGTGCCTTTGTGGAGGGAGGACGACGCACACGCCAGGCTTCCTGTGCAGCAATAAGGGTTAGAAACCTAATATTGTAATGGGAGATTGAAGCCTGGCAGAAGCACATGAGACCACCAGAGAAGTGCTGACATTATTTGCTACTGTATCCTGGCTTATTGCGACCCCTGAACCTGTCTCTGCGCGCAGACTTCCAGGACAGGCCGTGAGGAATGCTGCAGCCAATGGAAATAACAAGAGGAAGTCAGGCAGACTGAGTGTTGTTAGCCAAGGTGGAATTTATCTTGGGCCCTCATCTTCTTCAGGACCTCTTTGGTTTCTGAGAGTTGAAGAGCGAGATGGGCTCAGTCACCATGTACATGAGCAGAAGTCCACCTCTGAAGAGCCAAGCAGAGTCCTCCATGTCACCATAGAGAATATCTGCCCCCTCATATTTCTTGTTATTAAAATGGCAATGCTTTTATGAGCAAACAGACCTGGGCTCCTGCCTGGCTGATTGTCACACACATTGTCCTGGAGAGCAACCCCAGATTGTTGACCACCCCACATCTCCCAGCTTGCAAAACACAACATGCAATGTGACAGGGCTTAGCTCCTGGTGTGGAGGTGGGCAGAAAGAGTCACTAGAAATACACCGAGCCCTGCTTGCAGTCTAGGACAATGAGAAGAAAAGCCAGGGAAGTGGATGAGCAACGCCACAGCAGCAAAAGGGGTGTCCATGCTCTGCTCTTGCCCAACTGATGCTCACACCCTTATTCTTGAATTTAGTCAAGACTTTGGTGAAGGCAAGGACAACCCGCAGTCATGTAAGATATTTGGCGAGATTGGGACTAAAAGGGGCAATGGAAGGAAGGAAGTGATGAAATCGTGCAGTAGTCCAGAGGTTTCCAGACTCTTTCGCCGTCTGGACCACATCCGAAGCAAAGGATCCTCTCACGGACATTTTCTCTCCCATTTCTGATCATGCAACATTTCTGTGGCAACTGCAGCAATTCCATACATGAAAAAATAATATTTAGCAGATGGAAACTAAGGAAGAAAGTCAAAGCCTTGTAATTAGCTCGTTCTCCATGGAGTTGCAGATACCTTCAGAGCCCGTGCGGAGGGCTGTGGGCAGAGCCATGCCGAAAGGAGAGAAAACTTCACAAGCAAGAGATTAGGAAACCAAAGTACTCACAGCTGATGGTCAAGGAACTGTGGAGAGATTTTTAACTGTTCTGTTTCCTAAACCCTTCCATGTGATTTCATCCCTTTATCAAGCTGTCCCTTCAGAGTTTGAAGGTAGCTTTTGCTGTTTCTGTGTATTTTGTTCCAGGCCCTCACAGAAAGGCCAGCACTCGTGGTAAATACTTCATTCTTTCTGTTTCATCCTCTCTGTCTGGGGAGTACTTTGATCAAGAGGCCTCCAGCATTCATAAGCTGGGAGAAGGTGGTCTGGTGTAGGAAATGTGAAATGGAACAGAGTATTGCAAACAGGACATGGCTCATACAGAGGAGGGACCACAGGAGCTTTGTAGGACCAAACTTGAGGGTTTGAGCCCTCCTGTGTGTGGGAAAGACTACTTTGGAAGATGCATTTGTCAGCGTGACGATCTGGGTGAAGAGGCACGACGTGCAGTATTCTTGCTGATTGGACTTGCTAGTTGAAGCAGGATTTGGTCTAAGTCATTCTGGGACAAATGCAAAAGTCCATAATAACAGTATCTGCGTCTGAGTTAGTCATGAGTGAGGAAGGAGCGTTGGTTTTGGAATTACAGCTGTGTCCTTTCCTGGTGATGGCTCCCCACTCCCCAGGCTGCTGCTCACCTGGAGGCTGCATGAACTGCAGCAGGTAGTTCCATAATGAAGGAAATGCAGACTGTGCTGCTGGCTGTCCCCTGGCTCAGGACAGAGGCTGCTTGTTGCCTTTTGAGCTCCTCTAGCTCCGATGTGGGAGCTTCAGGCAGCTTTGCATGACTTCGTAACCAACGTGCATGGTATCATCCACCCACGAGTGCTCTTTCCTGGCTCCCTGTCACAGACAACCTTTCCTTATGAACATCTGGCATTTATTTGCTGTCCTGCTGGGAGCTCCCCCTTTGCTATTATTGCTCGGAGGGCTGTAATGCTGTGCAGTCACATACCAGACGCGGTGCCGTCATGTACCACTCCGACACCAGGTGCTCACGGGAGACCTGACACAGCTCTGCCCCAACCTTGGGCTCTTCCTGCTCAGGCACCAGCCACAGCAGAGCCAGGAGAAACAAATTCAGCTTTTACCTCAGACCATGAGGGAGATCAGCCTGGGCTCCACTCTGGAGGAAAGCAACATTTAAGGGACTAAAAGCAGAGGAAGGCTCAGTGTTACGTTTTCCAGCAGCCACAAAGTAATCCCAGGCCAGATGCTGACACCAGGAGTTTTGCTCGCTGCCGGCACACAGAGATAGGCAAATATTAACAGGACTGAGAACCTGCCTGAAACCCCAGAAGAAAGCCCTTTCCCATAATATATCATGGACAAAATTTAAAATCAAGCAGCTGTTTAGCATTTCATCCGTCTGCAAAGGGTGCTTTTGTAAAGCATATATTGCTCTTCAATTTATCAAAACATGGGCTACGTGGAAAGGAATGGTCCCAGTACTAAACAGCACCCCCTGCTCCACAGAGGGAAGTGGCTGAACTCCCACCAAGGAATGGTTTGATAATGTCTGAGTTTGGGTTGCATGGCTAAAAGAGCCTTTGTGTACACCAAGAAAAACAAATAGAGCCAAGTGCCTTCCCCTTCCAGAGATTTCAGACTATATTCACACACGCTGGGGCTGAACATGGGGGAAGGCACGAAGAGGTGGCACTGATGGGGCTGGTGTCTCCTGCTGCAGAAACCAGAAAACCAGGTTTATGTCTACAGACACAGTCACAGCCATGGGCAGGAACACTGTGTTTTACATAAGGAAACCCCAAACATTGCTGGAAACAGAACTGAGAGATTATTATCATGTCATTTTTGCAAAATACAGAGCAAAAGCTACATGACTGCTGAGGCCATAATCATCAAGGTCCTTCAGCAATGAGCTGCTGTCTTCCAGATCTGCACAGCCTTCAGTTTTGGTGACCAGGAATGCAGAGGGGGGTGATTTTATTTTTTTTTTTAGCATAGCTAAATTTAACGGTAAGAGACAGCAGTCTGCCTTGGAGGTAAGCGACTGAAGAAAATTGCCGCCGGTCCTGTGTTCATGTGTTCACAAGGCTCTGTCCAGTGTGCCCCCTGACCCACAGTCACTCCCAAAACCACTGTCAGGATCGCTCACACCCTGACAGTGCACTGGGAAGTATCTCAGAGGGGTAGAGGACACTGAACACAGCTGCTCATATGTCTTCTTCCAGACATGCTTTTTCCTGTGTCAGCTTGTGTTCTCACATATTTCTCTTGCTTCTGGACAGGACTGCATTTTCAAGTCTAAGAGAACTGTATTTTAAAGTGATAACTCTATAAATAAGTAGCTAACACCCAGCTGACTCCGGTCAAGAAAGAGAAAAACGTGACAGTTGGCTACTGCAGGAAACCAGTTCCCAGGACCTGGATTTTATTAAGTGTTGGAAATTGGGATTATACTTTGTCTGGCTGGAGGCTCTTGTCCTTCTTTTGCTGCCTAAATTACTGTATGTGATTTCTGTTGTGAGATGTGCTGGTTTGTCATATGTGCAAATGAACTGGTGGCTCATGCACATTCTTGAAGAGAGGTTTGGGTACACGCAAACACACTTTTCTCTCTTTAATTTTTTCTCCCCCTCAAAATCCCTGGACACTTTGCACCACAGCATAAAGCTGCTGCTGTGGCGTTGTTCATTTTTTATGGTCATGTTTTATAACCTTGCTTTTCATCAGTTACCAATTGCCTCTGGTTTTCCCTTAATTGCCAGGGAGACAAAGGTGCGATGGGGATCCCTGGGCGGCCGGTAAGTCAAAACCTCCTGCGTGTGCCTTATCCTCCCCATTCTCTTCCAACCTGCAGGATTTGGGAGGGGGCTTTCAGGATGATCCTCTGCATGTGTCAGCATGAGGCAAAACTACTCTCCCTGAGCCCCCGTGCCTGAGGGGCTCCTCTTGTCACAGCAGGGTGACCAGCTCTGCAAGCCACGTACATGCCATGAGAGGTGTTTCTATTCCCTCTGCTGTACTATCCAAGCCCTCCTTGGGTTCAGCATCCTTCTGGTTGGCTGCCACCTCATGTGCTGGCCGGGTTTGCTAACTGTGGGCTTGCTAACATGCACCCCTGCCTGCCACAGACAGCTGCCCTTTCTGGATAACTCTGCCCTGAGCGAGGGGGGCCATCCCCTGCCTGCCTCAGGGCTGTATTTTGGAGCTGCTTCTTGCTCAGGCATCCCATTGTGAGGATGGGGAAGAGGGCTGGGGCAGGAGCTGAGGCCACCCTGCTCCTCCCAGCCCCATAGCCAGGGTGTTGGGGCAGGAGAGCGTGCCCTTGCCGCTGATGCCTGTGTTTGTCTCTCTCTCCCTCTCTTTCTCTTCCCCGCACCCTCTTGCATGTGGCTGCGACGGGTGCCACTGACCCAGGGACTAAAAGGGCAATCTGGAGAGAAGGTGAGTCAGCTTCTCATAGCCTTTAGCACCCCCAAACTTTAGGGCCTCCTCTAGGGTCAGCCCGAGCTCCCTGGTCACAGTCATGGCCACTTTGGGCTCCCACACCCCCAGGCTGCCCCATCTTCCGTGTCAGTGCAAGTATATTTCCTGAATTCCTTCCAGGCCACTCAGCCTCTGAAGACACTGTGTTTCTTGTTTATGACAATTTACTAACAGCATAAGAGCCAGCGGGCACACACAGGGCTTCCCTTGAGGCTTCCTGGGTTTTAACCATTGACTTTCTTCCCCGCTGGCAGCTCTGCTTGACCTAATCACCCCTCAGCTCCCCTCCACCTCCCAGGTCAGCCCGATCCCTGGGGCAGGCGGGAGCAAGGAAGAAAATGGCACAGCATGATCCCACAGTGAGACACCATCTCATGGACTGCTTGCCATGCAGTGAGTCGGTGTTTTGCACCCCTGAAGATGTGGTGGTTTGCAGAGCACCCTCCTGCTGACCCCAGTTTTGAAGTGTTTGGCATTTCAGTGATAGTGTGTTTTCCCCAGAGCTGTGAGTACCTCCCACCCCGGAGAAGAGGGAAGTGGAGGTGTTTGGGGTGTGTGAATAACTGAATAACAATGTGTAGAAATTCGGAAAAGGATGAACATTCAGCTGACCGGGGGATCATCTGTGCGCTCTCATTTTTTGCTCCTCCTCATATTAGATAGAGAGAAAAACACAGCAAGGAAGGGTAAGGTAGAACGGAGATTCTCCTTCCTTGCTTTCACTGCTTGGAGCTAACCAACATTATCCAACAGACCAGGATTTCCCCACCTGAGCCCATCCTGCTTTTTCTCTGCATGTCCTCGCATTTCTCTCTGGCCAAAGTTTTCAACATGAAGAGACAACAGATAGATACAAACAAACAGTGGAAAAAATCCATTGTCCCTGCTTTCCCAAAGCCCTCTGTGAGAGCCCTAGGTCCTTGGCAGCCCACAGCTTTGTTTTGCAGAGAGCTCTGCTTGCTCACAGGCTGCTTGGTTTATGGGATGCTCCATCGGAAATCTCCCCAGCCCTGGGCACTTCTGGAGCTGCCTCTCAGGAATACACTGTGTTTTCCAGAGAGAGGGATATGTCCTGCCCATCTCACGCCGTGGGTGGCAAGGAGCTGGAGAGGCAGCTGTTTTCTTTTCCAGCAAGCACTTTGCTGTGTTTTCATCCACTTCTCAACTGAGTTTGAGAAGTACGCAAGTGAGGCATTTCTGGAGGCAACCAAATAAGTTGCCCACAGCTCCCATTTCCCTGGACCCCAGCACATCTCTCCTTTCCTTTCTTCTGCAGGACACATCCTCCTGGACTCACAGGAAGGGAAACGCCAAGGGTTTCAGGCCATCTTTCATACTTGCAGTGGAGCAGGACCTCTGTTTTGCCAGAAAGTGTTTTATGTGTTTTTAGTTCTCCTTGCTGTGCAGCTTCCATTTTCTGGCACCTCTGAGCAGCTCCAAATGACATCTTGTTTCTCCCAAAGTGTGAGGCAAGAGCTGAGGGAGGCCAGAACAGCAGCAGCCCCATAAGCCGTGAAGGTCTCACACCTGAGGCACCCTCATTTAACCCCAATCTTGAGAGGACTGTAATCATCTTTGTGTTTTCCTTTCCTCCTTTGCTCAGCCCTTTTCCTCTCCCTGGTCTCTCTGCAGGGTGCTCCAGGAGAAGCCGGCATGTCCATCATCGGGCCCCGCGGTCCACCCGTAAGTGGCTTTTCTCTCTATTTTTGTCTGACGCAGGATGTGGGCAAGCTACTGGGAAAGACTGAGGAGGGGCATTAAGATGCAGCATCAGCTGGAAAGAGCAAAATCTCTGTATAATGTGGTGGCCATACTAAGCCAGCCTTGGTTTTATACTGCTATTATAAACTATATATAATGAAATTATAGCTCATGCTCCAGAAGAAATGAGGAAGCCTTCCCTGGCAAGGAAACCATATTCCTGCATTTAAAAGGAAGAAGCATATTTACTTCTTGCAACAGGGCTGCTACTGCTTTTGGAGAAAATACATCTTTTGCCTGGCTGATCTCAGCCTTGGTTTCTTCAACTCTGATTTGGGTGAAGGAGCAGGATCAGAGCTAAGCTGGTGACTGGTGAACTCACAAAGATTGATGGTTCAGAGGTCTTTGACAAGTACCCAAAATCTTGGAAACTCTTTGTCAGCATGTTTACTGCTATCTGGACAGCCCCTTAGCTGTCTGGGGAGATGAGGAAAGTGCAGGCAGGAATGTGCATCCTGTTCCAGCAAAAGTGTCCCTGCAAGGTGCAGTGATTCCTCCAGACAAAACTTTGTGCAAGGATAAGGCCACAAAAAAAGACCAAGATGAAGGGTTGGAGTGTTTACGTGCCCTAAACACTGGATGTTTCTTACACTGCGGGTCAGCCATCAAGCCTCTGCTTTTGTGTGGGTGCAGCCAGTCCTCTCCACTCCGTCCCTGCGCAGCCTCCACGGGAGATTTCCATGAAAAAAGACCTGGAGATTCAATTCCCTGCCTCCCAGTGGGCACTTCCAATTTTGATTAACCTGTGAAGAGCACCGTCTTTGACCTGTGGAGAGGATGGGCTGCTGAAACCTTTGTTTCACAGTGGAGGTCAAGTGAGAGAGACCTAGGCAGTGTGAGCACTTGGTTACATCTGGCTTTCCAATTAACCTTCCAAAAGCCCCGTGGAAAGTGTTGCTAATAACAAGCAGCTTTGCTGGTTCCCAGACCCACCTGCCTGGAGTTTCAGAAGTGACAGAACCAAAACCCAGGACCCAAACAAGTCTCCTCAAGTGTTTTATGCCCAGCAGATGGTCCCTGGCCATGTGTCCAGGCGAGGAGGAACGGCTGGCAGGTCTTTCAATGCCAAGCTCTGAGCAAGACCACCCAGCTCCACAAACAGCAGATTCTGGAGGGTAAATGCCCTGTGGATTTTGCTGTTTCTCCCAGGCTGTGGCTCTCAGCCTTCTGGACAGGGTAGTTATGGTAATCAGAGAGAAAAGCCATCAGTCCCTATTTCTGTAGGTCCTGCAAAGAGGCACAGGCACCACTGTTTTCCAGAAGTACACGTCTGATCTGCAGGACAGTTTTTCGTGTCTGCTTTGGTGCTGCTGCCTTTACTGCTGTTTGGGAAAGTGCAGAAGATGTTTCATCTTCAAAGCAGCAGAAAATTTAGATGGCAAATGGTATTTAAAATGGGGTTTCACCTACACCAGTCAAAGCCCTGAGATGCCAGGACTGGCACAATTCCCCATTTTCCCCCCGCGAAGCCTCCTGTGAAGATGATCCAGTTTTCTGGGGAGCTGGTGATAAGTCAAAAGGATGGCTGAGCACTGAAGACAAACACGGAAACCCTGGCCAAGGGGCCACTCGGAAAGACGTGGGATGACAAATAGTTTCCAGATTTTTGTTTGGAGGTTAAAGTTTTCGCTCAAGCTCTGAGCTGCTTAACTTCTGGCCAGAGAGGGACAGTGCGCCGATAGTGGCAGAAACAGACGGTCTCCATGATTTGGCAGCTCCCGGGATGACATACTTCATAGCATCAACATCTTAAAAAGAAGACAAGGAAAAGCAGCCACCCAACAAAAACAGTCTCTTGGAATCGCTCGCTGCTGAACTGTTGTCTTGGCGTGATCCCGTGCAAATCACTCTGCCGTCCTCCAAGGAGAAAGAAGCAACAGTCTGTAGTCTACAGAGGAAGCCAGATTGCACCATTTCCAGGTTTTCTCCCTGATTCTTTTTTTAGCACTTCTTGTCCGGGGAGATGTCCAACAGGGAACCAAAATTAATGAATTGTGGTTAGGTTCTTCTTGCTTCTTGCCTTTTCAGAAGCCAGCGGTGGACGGATCCTCTAATTTATAGCCTATCTTCCCTCCTGGTCACTGGCCAACAGGACCAGGTGGTTTTGTATGTATCTTGCAAAGCAAAGCTGACCAAGTTCAACTTTGCAGAACTGAAAAAACAGTGTAAATGCAATTAGATCGTGCTACCATCGTGTACAAAACCAGAACTGTTAGTGTAATGTGAGGCATTTTGTGGTAGGGGCATCCCTCACACCCTGCAAAGAGACTATTTGGCCCCATCCTCTGTAGGGTTAAACCTTCACTGGGTCTCTCTGCAGACGGAGGGAGGCTGGAGGAGAGGTAAGGTAAAGGTTTTCCGTGCTAGTGTAGCTCTGAGCTGCACTATTCTCATTGTTTCTCTGTGGCAAACCTCAGTGTCACAGCCCAGCAGGCCTGTCCCCTCCTTCCCCTTCCCTTCCCTGAGCACCACATGGGATCGCTCTGCTTAAGGCAGAGATACACCCTTGTTTATCCCCAGCTCTTTCCTGGGAAACCCTCGTGGGACTCAAACAGTCCAGTCACGGTATCTCAGATGCTGAAGAAAGCATTTTCTTCCCCCAAATGGGCAGACACATAAGGAACCCCAGCTTTTTGGCATCGTAGCTCAGCTTTGAGGGTAAGGAAGGTGCCGCAGTGGTCACTTGATGAGCGTGGTACAGGATTTACCTTATCCTGCTGCTTCCACCTACAAGCGTGCTTCAAAATCTGCTGAAGGCTGGACCATATGGACCATATGCTTCTTGACTTGGCTCACACATTTTTTATTTTTTGAAATTGAGATTAAGAAATCCTCACGTGGTATCTCACTGAATAGCCACAAATCTAGAGTAACTGTGATCTGGGATGTCACAGGTCCCAAAAACTGAAGAACTGCAGAAAATTAACAGCCAGGATGTTTTCTTTTTTTGCAGTGCTTTTAAGTGGGTGATGAAGAAGCTGCCAAGCACCTTCCAAGCCAGTGCTTGCTGTACCTGATCCCAAACTGGTAGCCAATTCTGGCTAGCCAGAAAGAGGCAGGGAAAAGACTTGGTGCTCATGTTCCCCTCATCATACTGCCTAAGCCTCCTTTTCCCCGTAGCTCCCAGAGGATAAAAAAACAAACAAACAACTAGAAAAGAAAAAAATCATCTCTTCTCCAGAATTATTTGTGAGGAAAATGAATGCCTTGGGAGTTGACAATAGGGGAGGAGGAGAAGGGGGATGGCTGTATTTAGACATCAGTGATCTGCGAGGCTTGTCTTGCACAGAACAGGACCCTGCATTAAACACCTCCGGTTTATGGCAGCAAGAATTGCCATAAAATGAGCTCAGCTTCTGGAATATACTCCAAAAGCCTAGCATATGGGCTAGGGACACCCATTTAATTAATGTAAAAACTTCAAGGAAACTGCCTGCAGTCCAAACTGGAGCTGCTCCAGCATTTTCTTAGCCCTGTCCAAATTGGAATGGGGATGAGAGATTTCCCCTCCTTCCCAGGACACTTTCCCCTTGGAGGAGAATTGAGTATCTCTTCTGAGAGTCGTAGGATAATTGCTCAGAGGCTGGAGGAAAGGCTCTGTGGAGCGGACTTAGGGTCTATCAAAATCTGTTTCAGTTCCTCCAAACTGTTGTCTCCCTTTATCCTTCCCAGGGGCAGCCCGGAACAAGAGGTTTTCCTGGATTCCCGGTAAGTGTAACTTAATTTATGAGGTATGGCTGTGTGATGTTACTCGGAAGCCTCATTAGTGCTCGCTGTATCTCATGATTTCTTCCTGAAACCAATGACCTGGTTTGATATCACTGGAAAGAGTAATTTTTTCTTCGTTTGTTTTTCTTACTTTTTTTTCCTTTTAAGTGATACTTAGGGGAAAAAAAAAAATCCCAAACCACACAGCACCGAAAGGAAATTAATTTAAAAAACTCCCAAGTGTTAAAATAACACAGGTGAAGCCAGATCTGTTTGGTAAAAGAAAAGCATCCTAAATACCCTCAAACAAAGAAAATAACCCTTAGGTAGGTGAAATTCCAACCTTAATTGAGCTTTTAGGTGATATCCCAATAGCAGGAAGCGCCTGGGATCCAAAGGGGGCCCTGCATGGTGAGGGTCAGCTGGGGACCGTGCTGGGCTGAACACCCTGGTCATGCCAAAGGGAAAGGACATAAAACACCAAGGGGGGACTTCTTCTCCAGCACTGTTGCAGATGGGCAAGGGAACAGAGGACAAGCCCAGGAGAGGACAAAACAAATTTCATTTCAATCCCACAGTTGCTGGCAGCCCTCTCTGAAGCACTGAGGCTGCTGGAGAGCCCGAACGGTTGCTATTTATTCATACACATTTATCCTGGACAACTAGGAAGCCTAAGGCAAACACAAACACCCCCACCATCCCTGCTCCCGCCAGGCAGCTCAGCTGCTGCTCAGGACACTGGATGTGCCAGAGCGGGGCTGCGGTGGAGACTCTCACGCCTGGAAAGTGGGAGGAATTGGCAGCTCTCAGCTGCCTGACTGGGCTCCACAGCTCTGCCCCCTGTGAGAAGGGGGGCTGTGAGCTGCCCCAGGGCTGAGGAGAAGCAGATCTCTCCAGGCCGTTGTGCTCTTCGGCTTTTTGGAGGAGCAGAAAACAAATCAGCCCAGCTCATGAGAAAGTGCCGGGTGGGACTGTGCTCTGTGAAGCCTGTTTCTCATCAAACAGTACCTTCAGCCTGTGCTGAGCCGTATGTCACCTCTTCCCTGGGACGCTTCTATTGTTCTGTCATTTGCAAAAATGCCTCTTCCCCCAAAGGTGTGTGCTCTTTTAAGTCAAAGTCCTGTGAAAACTGCTGATTTTCAACTACTTTACTGGACACTTTAAAATTTTAAATTCTGAGGACTTTTTGCAAATTGCCTATGAATCCATCCTCTCTTTTCCCTTGTCCTGTCCAGCACTGCTGCTGAAATGGGCTGACAGTGAGCAGGTCCCTGCCGAGGCAATCGGGAATCTGGGCTGGTACTCAGTGGGCCAGGGACCTGGCAGGACTGGGCAGGAGGGCAGGGGAGTCACCTCACCTCACCCCAGTGCGTGCTGTCTCCTGGCACATGGTGCTGCCTGGGGCAGGTGGACAGACACCCCGGGGAAAGCGTTTCTCATCATTTTCCCCTTTTTTTATTTCAGGGCCCTATCGGCTTGGACGGCAAACCGGTAAGCAAACAACTCCTTTCCAGGCTTCCTGCCCTGCCTCCTGCTAGGTCCCACTGTCCTGCCAGCCCGTGTGTTATACAGTATGTTTTTAAGAGGATTATTTTGCAAAGTCATGCACATGCATGGATTCAAAGAAAATTAGGAGGTTGGCAGACAGGAGGATACCACAGATGCCTTGGGGGAGATGCAGGAGTCAGGAGATTAGGGAAGGCAGAGTGTGGCCTCTTCCTTTCTAGGCAAATCTATAAAATAGCATTTCACAAGTGCAGCAGCCTGGCTGCTGCAGGGAAAACCTTAGCAGGCACTCCCACCCTGAAACAGACAGGCAGAGCAGGTCCCTGAGGCAGCAGCCCTCTGCCTTAGCCAGCAGCTGCCTTTGAAGTTGACCCTGCAGCTTCTTTCTTCTTCACTGCTGTGCCAAAAAGAGCTGCTGTAGAAGAGAGAAGGACCCTAAAGACCTCCATGAGACCTCCATGCTGTCCTTGGAGCCTCCTCCTCATCAGCTTTGTAGTAGAGAGACCCAGGTTCTTCCCATCCTTTGGAGAACCAGGCACAAGTACAGCTACTTCTCCATGAACCCAGCGGTCGTGAAGCCCATAGCCCCACGTAACAGCCACAGAGCCAGGCTTCCCACCAACTTCCTCTAGCCATGTTGCAGTGGAAAAGGAGCTGGTGGCTCGTACCCCTGCCATCTGACTTCCTGCAACAACACCCTGTTTTTGCCATAAGGAATGTGACCCCCAAGAGACACCCAGCAGCATCTCTGTTGTACTGCTCTGGTGGCACACACTGCACTCAGCAGAAGATGCTCTGCAAGCCCGAGGGGGGCTTAACCATGTCCCAGCCATGCCCTGCAGAGCCTTTGCACACTGTATTCAGCCCCCAGAGCTTTGTTCTGAGCATTTTGGGTAGCATGGAGCAGTGTCCTGTTAGGTGCGGGAGCAAAGCCCCACACGCTGGGTGTTGCATCCCCCTTTGGAGGTGTAATAACTGTTGGCACCTTCCGAGGTGAGGGGGAAGTGGGGTAAGTCAACACCTTCTAGCAACTGCAGTGGCCAAAGCTGATGCATGTTTTCTTTCTTTTACAGGGTCAACCTGGCCAGAAGGGAGAGATGGTAAAAATATACATGTTTGTCTGCAGGTGATGGGTAGGCTGGAAATGATGATGTTGCCTCTCAGCTGGAAACAAGCTCATAGGCAGGGTAGCAATCTTAGTTCAGCTGATGCATGAGCTGCGTCCCTAATTCTGTAACTTCATAATAGCAGTGCTGGGATGCATGGCTGTAATTTTTACATTATGGCTATCAGATTCCTCATGTCACAACAGCAACTCTCTAGTTATGCATGGGATGTGTTTTCCTTGCAGTTAGCAATTATGTTCTTTAAATATATTCCGGGAGCTGACATTTTTCTTGGTTGGCCTCATAGCAGAAGTAAAAGTTGATGGAAAGATTTCTGGAAACCCATCTGGCAACTTTCAACTTATCTAACAACAACCAAAAAAAGCATATTTTTTGTATTAAATGTGGGGATTTTTTCCTCTTCTTGAAGCTCTGTTTCATGTGTGCATCATACTAAAATGCTTTTGGTTGAAAATGATAAACTTAGGCCACACTTGATGGAAGCCCAAATGTGGTCTTGTTCCTCTCGACATCTCTGATGATGAAATCCCAAACATGAGCATGCCAAGCTAGCAGCTCTGTAGTCACCTTCGCTCACTGAAGTGCTGAATGTTTTCCTCTGCTAATTCTGTTTTTTGAGCCTGAGTGACAGTACAACCCTCTGGCAAGCACATGTTGCAGATCCCCACTCCCGTTGTGCAATCCTAGCTCAGGCTTCAGTCCTGGCTGCTTCTGGTTCCTTCTCAGTGCATTGGCTGAGGAGCTGCGCTGTCAACTGAGGTCCTGGGAACAATAAGGGTGTGTTTTCCTGATGATTTTTTCCCTTCTCCTTTTAATAATTCTCCCCCTGCAGTGCAGCCAGAACATGTGTGCATTTTCACTCCCCCAGAGTAACAAAAAGAACCCAGATCTCTCTTGGGAATTTTCTCCACAATTGTTTTTAAAAGCTGAGTTTTTCACCTCTTCCATACGCTGAGAGTTGTTGTCTTCTTGTCACTGTAAATGGGAAACCATCTCATGTTCACATATATGTTTCTTTAAAGGGTGCTGCAGGTCCCAGAGGACAACCCGTAAGTATCCCATCTCATCCCTATTCCGTCTCTCCCCCTAGACCCTTCCCTGTGCATTCACTGAACTCCTTACTGAGGGTATTTTGTCACTTTTCTTTTATAGGGACCCCCAGGACAAAAAGGAGAAAAGGTAATTTCAATGGGAGATCTGTTTAAAATCAGATGTGAATCGGGGAAGGGACTCGGTGGGCTTGGTGCTGCTCTTTGAGTGGCTGAGGAGTACAGCAAGAGCAGAGAGCTCGGGATGGGGGACAGGAGGCAGGCTGCTTGTCGGGTGCAAATTGGTATAACTGCACTGAATTTGATACAGTCACGATTATTTACACCTTCTAGATCTGCCCTCGTGTGCCTGTTTCAGTCTCTTTCCTTTTAATCCCCTTCTCTCGCAGGGTCAGTGTGCAGAGTACCCGCACAGGGTAAGTCATTAGCGTTGTTATCCCCTGTCCCGTGCCTTCCTGCATGTTAATCCCCCTTCGTTTGAATGGCTTTTTGTTGGAAGTAGAGATCGTTTCATTAACGAGAGGCGTCATCTGGGCCCCGAGGGCAGCGCCCGGCTGATTGATGTGTTTCACAGAAAAGCAGCAGATAAGGTTTTCCAGGAGGGATGTCGGTTCTCCGGTCTGTTCCTGCCCACCGGGGCTGACCCCGAGATAGCTGCTGTCATTGCTGCTTCCTGCAGATTTGTGCCGGCGAGGGGCAGGTCTGTGTCCTCACCCCAAACCCCAGCGAAACCTGGGGTTTCTGGAGCACCGAGGTCACCCGCTCGCATCTCGTGCTCTGTGCTGCTTCTGCAGCCTCCGCAGCACTTGTGTGGCCGGAAGCCATGCAGGCTCTGCAGACCTGGGGGAAACTGTCATCATTCCTCCCTTTTTTCTTCTCCCTCGTGCTGGTCTCACCCCTGCACGGGGACGAAGGGGAGGGTTGTGCTCTCTGCCCCATCGTAACCCCGACGGCCCTGGCCACAGGGCTCTGGCTGATCCCTGTGCCCGTCCCCAAGCTTGCCGGGCTTTCTGCGTGCAAGGAAGAGGCTGAGAGGGAGGGTTGATGCCAGCAACTGTTTAATGAGAGCCAGGATGTCGCCCCACTTGTTCCTTTGTCCCGGCCTGGCCAGCATGTGCCACGGCCAAGAGCGGAGAGAGTACATCATGGGGTTTTGAGGGGATTTAACCAGATCTAAAAACAACCGGAGTGCTGAAAATCCGCTGGAAATGCATTGGAACGACATCATATGAAGTGGCTGGAATTCGTAATCTGGGTGTACAGGGAGACGGGCTTAAGAGCTTTCTGTTTATTTTTGACGGGCCTCTGGGTAATTAGCTGGGCTCTGGTCCCTGGCCCCGAGGGAGCGGGGCTGGGATGCTCCGAGCAGCAGAGCCAGCGCAGAGAGCTCGGCTGGCAGCGAGGGAGGAGGGAGCCGCGGGTATGTGCCAGTCCCCGCGCAACAACAGCCGGTCAGCTGTGTTTATTTAGCGAGCGGGCTCACTAGATTGTTATGTTAAAAAGAAGCTCAGAACAGCGCTCGCTGAGCAGCATCCTGGGTCCTGTTACAGCCCTTGGCTCCCGCTGTCCCCAGCGCTCAAGGTGAAAAGCAGTGGCAGGACCCAAAGCAGTGCTGGGAGGGGAGATGCAGCTTCTGCATCCCTGGAAGTAGCCGGGGCTGGGACCTGGGGGGCAAAGGTACGCTGGTTTGGTGGGCTGGGGTTGTAGGGTGACACAATGCAGGGCTGTGGCAGTGGGAAAAGGGTGAGTGCAAGGCTTCACATCCTAGCAATGCTCTCTCGGCTCTTACGGAGCTACTTTTGGTCTCATGAGGCAGCAACTCAACATTTTCAAAAGCCCATGAGTCGTTCCAAGGCAGAGATATGCTCACGGGAAGGGTGAGTGTCCTCAGGTCAACTCCAGGACAGGCTGTCCTGAAGGCTCTGGTCACAGACTGCAAGCTCAGAGAGCCAGAGGCACAGACGAGCCAGCAGAGGTGCAATTCTCATTCTTCCTCCCTGAACGAAAATTAGGACGGGCCTTATTGTAAAAATGCTACACAGCTGACTGGATTGCAATTTATTCTTGCTTTTTTGTTTGACAAGGTTCTTTGTCAGATGTTCTGGGTGAGGAAATGAAAACCAGCATCCTGA
This sequence comes from Grallaria varia, assembly GCA_013396735.1. Classification (NCBI taxonomy): domain Eukaryota; kingdom Metazoa; phylum Chordata; class Aves; order Passeriformes; family Formicariidae; genus Grallaria; species Grallaria varia. The sequence goes on along the minus strand of VWZG01004495.1, from coordinate 439,175 downwards.
AAAACCAGGGATGTTGTTTCAGTTTTGTTTCATCTTTGTTTTCTTAGGAAGGAAATACAAGGCTAGGATATGTGCCTTGGCTCTTGTTGTAGTTTGGTGGTGTTTTTTTTCCTATATGAGTCTCTATGGTCTGTGCTGCTGTGAGGGATGAGCCCAGGCTTTGGGGCTCCACAATAGGGGTGAGATGGCCATTTGAGCTGCTCAGGGGAAGGGGGGACCAGTCATGCTCCGTCTGATCTCAGAAATGCTGTGTGTCTAACTGAGCCCGTTTGTCTCATGTGTGTTCACTGCTCCCCAGGAATACCTAAGTACCACCCTTGCAGCCCTGCGTTCTAACCAGATCCTTACGCTGAAGGTTTGTGGGTAATGGTCTGATGGGACCCAGTTCTGATGCAAAGGCAGGAGGATGTGGATCCAATATTGCACGCTGTCTTCTGAAAAAACTTCCCACTGGGACAGGAGCTGGGTAGAAGAGCCTTCAGGTTTCTTCTCTAAACTCTCCCACTTGCACCTGAATCCACTGCTGGGTCTTGTCTCCCCTCTGTTTTCAGGACTGCTTCTCTCTGTTTTCCTCCTTATCTTTTCCAGCATCCTCTTCCTGCTTCTCTATAAGCTCCATAATATTTCAGATACCCTTCAGTGCTTGAGGAGCCAGGCAAAGCCAGCTCAGATGGCTCTCCTGAGCTGTGGCACCTCCTGCACTGCACTCCTCTCCTCCTTAGAAAGAGGAGAATGTCTTTGGATAAAATCAGCCCAGCTGAGTTTCCAGCAACACTGCTTCTGGAGCGATGGTTTGTGGCTGTCTGGATCAGAGCATTCAAACACAACCACCTAGTCGTGATGCTGCAATATTGGGTTGCCACCTCACTTTGCAACAGGACTGGATCCTTGCTTTCACTGTGCACACGAAGGACAGTGTTCAAAGGGAATCAGTGTGCTGCTTAGGAAGCGTATGGTTACTGTGGTGGGGGACCTGTGGGCACACCTCTGGGGTCTGAGCACACAGCTCGCACAGGGGAACGCTGCACGCGGGCACGATTTTGTGTCTGAGCACACAAAGCCTCTCTCGCTTCTCCCTGTGTAAATCAAGAGCAGCTTCAATGGAAAACTGATAGCAACAGGAAAGTGGATCAGGCCAGAGAAGCATTCCTGGGCCTGGAGCCGGCACGGTGGGTGCCAGGGTGCCAGCAGCGTGCGTGCAAGTGGAAACTGGATACAGCAGAAGGATGAACAAATGCTCCTGAGCTTTAGTGCATTTGATTTCTGTGTGTCCGGGTCAGCTTTGTGGCCCAGGGCAGCATTCCTGGCTATAAGCAGTCAGAGTGGGATGTTACTGTTGAGCAAGGAAGAGCGAAGTGCCGGCTACCAAGGCAATGTCCTGCTTAGGGCTCTGGTGTCAAGGCCTGGTCATCTCCCTTGGCCATGGTGGTTGTGTCTGCCCAGCTAAGTGAAGCACGCCAGGACCTGTTTGTTGACCCCAACTAGCCTATTTTCACTCTCTTGCACAACCCAAGGAAGGGTGAAACCTGGAGATACACTGGGTTTCTTGTGAGGTAACTAGGAAACTGCCCTTGTAAAACTTGGAGAAAACTGTCACTTGGATAGTTGCCCCAAATCTGATTATGAGAAATTAAGAGAAGCAGTCCCATCACTGGAGATCTTAGCAGAGCCAGCGGGGAGATGTCTTGCAGTGAACACTGCCTAAGGACATCAGTGGAGCTGAGTCAAAAATCCCCTGGGTAAGTTCTGTTCCTGAGCAGAGGAGGCTCTAAAATCTCTGTGCAGTGGGAGCATCAGGAGGGCGAGAGGCCAACTTGCACTTGCCAGGCTGGCACCTGCCAGTCCCCCCACCGTGAGCTGTGTGGGGAGCTCAGAGGTCTGCCTGCAGGTCCCTGTGTGGCGCTTACACCGGGCTTTATTTTCACGGCAGTATCTCTGTTCCCCTCTTCTCTGTTCTCTGTCCTGGCTGCTCTCTGACTCTCCGTGCCCTAATGGCCTCCTTTACCCTGCGACCTTCTGGTTTGATCTTCTTCAGCTGTTGCCTCTCCTCAATTCAGTGCGGCTGGCTCCACCTCCGGTCATAAAGAGACGCACTTTCCAGGTAGACTTCTCCTCCTCGTTGCCTGTTTCTAAGCTTATCCTGACGCTTGCCATTAATCAGCTTGCTACCTGTCTTCCTTCCCCTGCAGAGGGGTTTCCAAGAGTTTCAGGCAGAGCCGAAGGACTTTTCTTTGAAGCAGAGGAAATCTTTGATGTGATAATGTTGCTAAAGAGAAATGCAGTGAAGCCAGTTTTTTAAACTGAAAGAAATGGGCCATGAAACTGTTCTTAGGGCTGTCGACAAGCAGCCTCCTCCCTCAAGGAGTCAGTTCCTGCATATTCCATCTCCAGAAGAGGTTAGAAACCTCTTGCTGAAATGCAGCTAATGTCTGTGAAATTTAACTGAGATGAATGAATAGGCAAACGCTTCTTCTAAGGGCTGGTCTAGTCTGAGGCACTTGGGGAAATGTGTTTAAATAAGCTCTTAGAATGGTTTCATTAAATTGCATTAAATCTTTGTGTAAACACATTTATTTTTGTTTCCAGGACCATAATTCATGTTTAGTTTATTTTGGGAATGAATTCATAAAGCGAATTACGGACATATGAATAGTGAATAAGAGTGTCCATAGTCAGAGTTCATGTGGCTTTTAATGAGCTCACTTTAAGCTCCCTCATTCCACCAGTTGGGATTAACTCTCCTGTATGGACAAACCGATGCAATTACCCCGTAAATTGTGCTGGGCACTCTCTATTAAGTGGCTGGGTTTTGTCACCCTGCTGCCTGTCTAGACAGTTGGATGCTAGCAGGGAACTGTAGGATGCAATTAGAGATCTTTACCATGAGGTGCCGGGTCCTTGCCCAGTGCTGGACCAATCCTGACCTCACTGCTTGAGCCCGTGCTTTCGGTTCGGTTTCTGTGGGTTCAGCTCTCACACCACACAGACCCCCATGGCTTGCACTGTTTGCCCTTCAACGTGACAGTCTGGAGAGCCAGGCCAAGGACTGACCTCTTGGGAAGGCTTTGAAAGCTGAAGTTCCTCTCCAGGATGAAGTGGGAAACTTGACTAGCTGCCTTATGTCCTGTCATCAGCCAGGGCTGCAAATTCCCTCTGTCTGCAGAGGCTGTAACTTCACCGGAGAGTTTTACCAGGATCCCTTTTGCTGTTGCCGTTTCATTCTCTAAGTGCAACAGAGTGTAATCCACTCCTACAGATCTGCCAGCATCAGGCAATTCCAGGTGCCCAGCATATGGATACTGAGGAAAAAAGCAAGGCTGCAAAATGAATGTAGTGCCTGTGCCTGGGAGGGAGGAAAGCCCTGCTGCTGCCTCCGAGCACATCAGCAGGAGCGCTCTGCCCAAGGGCTGGGTCCTGTGTGAGGAGCCTGAGCAAGCATTGCCGTGCTGGGGTGCAGTCAGGGTGGCTGCCTGGCGTTTAAAAGAAGTGAAAAAGAGCACCAGTCAACGGCTAAAAATACAGAATGACAACTGATGACAATGACACCTGATCTCCCACTTACTGTATCCACTTGCTGTCCAGTTAGCTTCGTGGGGGTCCTTCTGTGCTGAACATGTTAATTAGACTATAATGATGTGGTAATAATGTTTTGGATGTTTAGGGATCTGCGTGGACGGGCACTCTGCTCGACAAAGTTCGCTCTGTCCAAGACAGCAAAGCAAGTGTGGTGCAAATGGGAGTTTGGGTGAGCTCCTTCCAGCTGCTCCCTATGTCGGTGCAGGGCTCCTGCTCTTCCCAGCTCCCTGTCTCTTTACAGCATCCCTTCCCAGCACCGTGCTGCATTTTAGTGCCCTAAATCTGGAGCATGGACTGTGCTGGCAGGGAGCAGCTGAGGTGGGAACAGAGGAGGAAGAGCCCAAGTGAGATGAACAGAAAGCCCCCTTTGCCTTCCCATGGTGCACCCATGCTGAGGGTGCTACAAGATGCAGTGGGAGGGAAGTCTCTGAATCTGGGATGAGAGGTCAAGGCAAGAGGAAATCTAGATATATGCTCCAGTGTCCACCCAATGTCTTAATTAGATCCAAATTATCTCCCAAACCTGTGAGGCCACTTACAGGACAGTTGAACAGCACTGAGTATGGAGGGTAGGGAAGCTTAGGAAAGATACTGTGTTCCCTTGCACGGGCCATAGGATGAACGAGGATCCACTTTAAAAATGTGGAAAAGTGAGGGCACCCTTCCTGCCCGGCCCAGCAGGCTTCCCAGTGTGGTGAGGACCAATAGAAGGGCTGTGGCTCCACGCATGACTGAGATTCTCGTGAGCCTGGCCCGCATGTTGGAAATTTTCTTTTAAATAGAGCTCATGCAGAAAGGATGAAATTTGCAGCTTATTACTTTCATCTATCATTCTAAATAAAGCAAACATCCCTGTATCTGCATGTTTTACTAAAGGCAGCCAGGATCAACAGCGCACTTGGTAGGAACACGTGCAGGGGACAGATTTCATGCATTCTCCTGTAGTGTATAAGGCTGTAGAGAGGATAAATGCGGAGAAGACCCAATTGCACACCCATTGGTTTTTAACTGAGAAACAGCCATGCTTGATTTCTAGCTTCCCGTGGATCCAGAGTTTTCCAGATTTAAGCTGGATCACTAGCAGCGGGCTGTTGTGATACTTTATCTAGGGAGGGGAGCGCGTGAGACGAACGGGTGCCACGGTGCCTTGGGAGCTCGCTGGATGCATCAGTTGTGGATCAGCAGTCTGGTATTCAAACGTGGCGCTTCCAACCCACTGTCTGCTCAGCGCCGCCCGGTCCCGTGTCCAGGTCCTTGGGGCCAGATGACATTGCTGAGGCATGAGCCACAGCCCCCGAACGGCTACTGAGGGGCCTGGGGAGGAACCGGCTCGGACGGCTCCGTTGCAGAGAGCTTAAAATGGCAGGTGGCCCCGCACGCACTGCCTTGTTAAAGCTTAGAAAAACAGGCTCTGCCTGGCGCACGGGCCTGCGTTGGGTGGGCTCCAGAAATGCCATGATGATCATGTTATTTTCTCTTGGGTTTGTGGCATTTCTACTTTTGGTCCTTGGCAAAACAGAGGGAGTGTTGTCCAACAAATATAGCATGGGGGAAAAAAAATTAGGCTGAGGTAAGGCACTGTGGGTTTGTCTGGAAGTGCCAATGTGATCACGGGAGGCTTTGCTTCACATGTGATTGTCAAGTGCTTTGGAAAGCCTCCTCAGAGGTTCAAGAGATGTCAGTCCTTCACATAAATACTCGATCAACTCAATAATGTAAAAGGTCTTTTTTGACTGCTCTGTCATCTACAGATCCCATTAGAAGCGAGCTCTGACCAGGCAGCCTCAGATGTCTTTGCAAACCATAGGATTTTGGCTCCTGCTGCCCAGGCAGCCTGGCCATCCTCAGCAGGGCTCTCCATCACTCTTGGAAACTTCTCCTGGCACTAACCTGTGACTTTCTATCTTATCTGCTTCAGCCAGCCTGGCCTGCCTTGGGCCCTTGGGGTGGCGGTGTGAAGGGTTTGCTCTGCCAGCTGATAACGTCTTGTTTTACAAACCACAGGGTGAACAAGGACAAGCAGGGATCCAAGGTCCCCCAGGGCCCCCCGGACCACCAGGGCCCGCTGGACCTGAGGGAACCCCAGGACGTCCTGGGCCAATCGGACCCCCTGTAAGTCCAATTATTGAAGAACAAATTCCTCTGCTTCTCCATCCCATGGGGCACAGGCAATTTCCTCTGGCCTCTCTTGCCTCTGCTGAAGGTGAGATAGTCAGGAGACTTGCAGAGGATATGGATGTCTGGAGAGGATGAAGTTCCCGGGAGGCAGGAGGGAAGGCGGAGGTGTGCGCTGGGCACTGCTGCTATCTGGGCACACAGTGGGTGACTCCAGGCTCATTTCCTCCTCCTCAGACCCTGCAGACAGCCCCCGGGGAGGAAGTAACACGAGGGGTGTAATTGTTGTGCTCAGAGCAGAAACCTGACTGATAAGAATCCCTGCCACCCCTTTGAAGTCTTGTCCTTCTCCTTGCAAGGAGTCAAGGAGGGCAGGAACAGAAGCACCACTTATAAAATAATACTATTCCTAAACGGCAGGGGACAGGGCAGCAAATCCTGCTAATGCACCTCTCTCTTGCAACAGGGCAGAGCAGGAGAGCCTGGGAAGCCTGGCAGAGATGGAAAGGTGGGTACCAGAAACCAGCTCTGTTCCTGGGAGCTGCAGGGGGAGATGTGGCACGCTGGCTCAGCAGCTTCTGTGGGTTCAAAGGAGGTTCCTACTCAGAGAGCTTTCAAGGCCTGCTAGCAGGACGAGCAGGTCCTGTCCCCAGAGGCAAAGGCACCTCTCCACACATAGTACAGGGGTCAGGGATCCTGTAAGTATCCTCGTCTCTCTCTGAGCTCCGAGGAGCCAAGGATAGGATGGCTAAACACTCCAATTGGCATAAGCAGGCAACATAAAGTGTGACATAGGCATCAAAGGATATCTAGAATAGTTTTCCCCTTCTGTCTGCTCACATGCAGCTCCTGCATGGATATTTTGTTTATTTATATTTACACACACACACATATCTGGTATGCTTCATGGTTCATACCGGGTAAATTGTTTGGTTATTTCTCATTTAAAGACATGAGTGGTTTGTTTGTTAATATATTCTCTCTACTTAGCTTGTCAGAGGAAACTGCAATTGCCTGATTTACTCCAGAGCTGCACACTGGATACAAGTTTCTCAAGCAAGACAGAGAGGCAGAAAAGATTCTGGAGCGTAATGCATAAGGCAAAGCAGATTTTTAGTCTTCAGATTCAGTGAGATCAAACCTAGGGGAATGGAGCACTACAGAGATGAATTTATTTGCATTTATGGGTTCAGATAGTATTTATCTACATCAAGCATAAATCAGGGGTGTGTGAGCTCACCAGTGTAAATCAGCTCTGTGAAGGGGTGTTTCATAGAATCATAGAATCATAGAATTGATTGGGTTGGAAAAGACCTCAGAGATCATCAAGTCCAACCCTTGGTCCAACTCTAGTCAGTTTACTAGATCATGGCACCCAGTGCCACGTCCAATCTCAGTTTAAAAACCTCCAGGGACGGTGAATCTACCACCTCTCCGGGCAGGCCATTCCAATGCCTGATTACTCTCTCTGTAAAGAATTTTTTTCTAATATCCAACCTAAACTTCCCCTGGCAGAGCTTAAGCCCATGCCCCCTTGTCCTATTGCTGAGTGCCTGGGAGAAGAGACCGCCCCCCACCTGGCTATAACCTCCCTTCAGGTAGTTATAGAGAGTGATGAGGTCACCTCTAAGCCTCCTCTTCTCCAGACTAAACAACCCCAGCTCCCTCAGCCTCTCCCCATAGGACTTGTGCTCCAGTCCCTTCACCAGCCTTGTTGCTCTTCTCTGGACCCGCTCCAGCACCTCAATATCTTTCTTGAACTGAGGGGCCCAGAACTGAACACAATACTCCAGGTGTGGCCTCACCAACGCAGAGTACAGGGGAAGGATCACTTCCCTGGTCCTGCTGGCCACGCTGTTTTTAATACAGGACAGAATACCATTGGCCTTCTTGGCCACCTGGGCACACTGCTGGCTCATATTGAGCTTCCTGTCAATTAGTACCCCCAGGTCCCTTTCTGCCTGGCTGCTCTCCAGCCACTCTGTCCCCAGCCTGTAGTGCTCAAACCAAAGCAGCCCGCATCCCCCATCACCCTGCAGTCCATGCAATGTCTACATTTGCCAACCCCAGTGTCTGTTTTCATTTTATCCACAGGGCTTACCTGGGCCTCCTGGACCAAAGGTGAGACATCTCACCTCGTTTAGAGGTGTAGCATGGTGATAAACAGAGATGGACGCTCCTGGCAAGGACAGATGTGTACATTTTGATGGGGGAAAGCAGGTTACATCAAACAGCTGAGAAAGATTTCTAACCCAGCTCAGCATTGCCTCGGGGGCCAGCCCGTGTGCTGACTCATGGGTTTTGTCCAGGCGACACCTCTGAGTTGCATCTTGACTGAGCCAGGCACGCCTCATCAGCCTGTCTTGCAAAATTGTTTGCCACACACAGCTTTATTGGCTTCTTCCATTCTCAAAGCGTTTCCCGGTGCTTCAGGAATGGATTTTGCAATGCTATTGTTAACTCCGCCAGGGCTTCCCATTTATTCACTTGCCAAAGTGCGAGGTNGGGGGGGGTAGTTGTTGTTGTTTTTCAGCTGCAGACACCCACCCTAATTTGTTTTTATCTGAGATATGTAGGCAGGGTGAGGGGATGGGAGCAGTGGAGCTGGGGCACAGAGCTGGTGCGTGTTCTCTGGCTGCCAGGGCTTATTGTGCCTTTCCTGCCAGGGCTCAGCCCAGGGCGGGTAATGGTGACCCGTGGGCCTGATGGGTCAGGAGCTCAGTGTTGTCACTCTGAGCAAAAGGTGAATTTTCCCCATGGAATGCCCTCCCATCCCATCAGTAACCCAGGGAAAAGGGCAGAGATTTGTCCTTCTGAGGCCAAGCCTCACTTACTTTTGTCTTTTTGCAGGGAGATGCTGGGATTCAGGGATACCCTGGCAGAAAGGTAAGAAAAGGAGCTGCAGCGTTGCTAAATGAATTAGGTGCAGTGATGCCTCCTAGAGTCATGGCTGCAAATCTGTGCACTGCTCTAGAGCCTCTGTGGAGCTCTGCTCCCACTGGATGTGGGGCTCTGCCAAGCCCACAGATATCCTGCTGTCACCCATGTAAGGAGAGCCTGGGCTCAGAGGTGTCCTTAGCTCTCCAGCAGCTATGGAACAGGTGTCTTCCCATGTCTGTGTGTGCCCCTCTACACCCACTTCCAGGCTGAAATGCAAGTCTTGTGCCTCCAGACCTGAACAGGAAGCTGGAAAGGGCCAAATCCCTGGCTCTGGAAAGAGTCCTTACCCTGCACCAGGTTAAGAGGCAAAAGCTGGCAATGCCTGAGTGCCTTCAGTAGCTGCTGATTAGCAGTAGGGTTGTCAAGCCCGGAGGGTGTAATGAAGAGACAGAAAGAAAGACAGGGGAAAGACACAAAGGAAGATCAAAGGGGAGAGGGGGAGTGAAGAGGTACTGCTAAAGAGATGTCAGCTGGAGAAGGGGAAGGTGAATGGTCATGGTAGGCAGGAGCCCTGTGTCCCCTGTTATCTCCACATTGCTTTATGGGTGCTCTGTGAGTAAAATGACAAGACCTGAGAGCTTTTTAATTAGCTCCGTATAAACTAAGAAGTTTTTGTTATGTCAGGAAGTGGAAATTATAGCCCCTGCAGACCACAGCCCACTCCTGCAGACAGACACAATTTATTGCCCCTTCTCCCAGGGAACCGTTGGATTTTCCATTAGGAGCCCATCCTGTTCCGTGTGCGCTGGGCGGGCGGTCCCTGCAGCGACCTCACAGCGAGGGCCTCTCCTGCCAGCTCCTCTTACATGAAATAACTTGTCTGGCTAATTTACTTCCGAGCAGAGAGCCTGCACTGATCTTGGAGAAAGGAGCCCAAGGCTGTGACCTTTCTCTGGGAAAGGTGGAAGGAGTGGATGAAAGTAGGAGAGCAAATCCTAAGGGAAAAGAGGGCAAAATGTTGAGGAAACTTGTTAACTCAGATATGATACAGGATATGGGGCCACTCCCTTCCATACGTTTCTTGATGCCGAATGGTGCTCCTCTCCCAGAGAGACCCAGGTGGTAGGTTGGTGTGTGGGGGCACCTGAGTGTGGGGCATCCCTCGCACACCTCTGCTGATCTTTCTGGCAACCCACAGCTCCTTTTCTCGCTGCTGTGTTTGCTTCTTCCTCCCTTTTCTTCTCTTCCTCAGGGTGAGGTGGGCGAGTCAGGCCTGCCCGGTGCCCATGGCCTCCCTGGAGCCTCTGGCCCCAAGGTAACCCCGAAACTCGAGTCAGTGGGGGCATCTCCCAAGGGCAGAAAGGTGGCCCGCAAGCCTAGAGACACACGAAAGGATGTCAAAGGCTGGGACTGGAGGCTGTTCTAAAGAGCCTGGACTGGGCCATGTAACCAGGAACACTCACTCCTCTGTGGCAATTGCTGGCCAAGGTGGCTTCATGCTGTCCTGAACCAGTAGCTGCCCATTATAGAATCAAACTGACCCAGCCTTTAGAGGCTTTTGCACCAGGGCTGGGAGAATGAGGGTACTCTGGGCCATGAAACGTTTTGATGGTTTCTACACCCAAATCCTGTGGAAGAACATTAGTGTGGATGACCTCCAGCATCCACTCCAGGGACCAGCACTGCCTGGCACTCCTGGGAGGGGTGGGCTGCAGCCAGTGCTTGGGCTGGTACCGTGTTGCTGTCAGGAGAACCAGAGGTTGCATTTATCACACCCATCTTTTGGCTGCTTTCTCTTTGTCCCTCACTGTTATGATTGTACTGTTTGCTCAGTTTCTCTTTATGTTCACTGTCCCTCTCTCTGTTCCCCTCCCCTCTTTCTCTCTCCTTTGCCGGGCAGGGTGAAAAAGGGGATACTGGCATAAAGGTAGGCCTGAGGAATGTGGTTTTTTAAGGCACGGTAGTTCACCTTTGAGAAACTGCTCTTTGGGCTGATGGATTGGAAGGGGAAGTTGGGTCCGAGGCAGCTCTGTGGGGTATTTAATGGAGTGCACATCTGTGCTCTGATTAACCACAGACAGGCACTCCGAGCTCAGGCAATAAAAGCAGCCTTTATCCATTCAGTGGAATTCGATTCTTACCAAAGGCATTTCTCTTGACTATGAAGCTTGCTAGTGATTTGTTGCATCTCTCTATTTGATGGGCTAGGTTGGGGTTTCCTCATAAAATCTGGTTAGCTGACGCATCAAATCCACTCAAACTCCGCGACTCAGGCTGAGGTTTGGCACCAGGCATTTCTGTCTTTTTCTGGACCCTTTTTACAAGCTCATATGGTCTGTGTCCAGATGTTATCTATTTGACTGAAATTTACTGTCCCCACATATTTAAAGTATATTACTCAATGTAGACTGTGCTTAAAACATTACAACATTGGCAAGTGTTCATGGCAGTCGGAGCACACTGTGTCATGCCATACATCTTAAACATCATGAGGAAAGACTGGTCCTCTAATGTTTGGAAAGGCATTAACAGTGACACGTACATTTCAAGTATTTAGTGTGTGGCATGCAGCTCATTTATCGTGCAGCACATACACTTTCTATATATTTTCCATCTGGGTGGATTACTGTTTGAAGGGAGAAAAGGCCCCCTCAGAGCTTACCAGGGATGTGTTACATGGAGTTTAAAGAAATGTTCTTTGGGAATGCAGGATCTGGGTTCATAGTTGAATAGAACAACAGTGATCGTCTTCCTACAAGAAAATTGTATCTCCTCAGACATACTGCAATCCATTCAGAGGCCAAAGGTTCCTTGTGCCTATCTGCACATCAGTGTCATTCCATCAAGCACAAAGGCATCCCTCCTGGTTTGTGCCAATGTGAATAAAGGTGGAATTGCATCCCGAACTGATGTGTTTTGAGGGCTCAGTTTGTTTTCAGCTATCCCGTTAATATGAACTGGAGGACTGAAGTCAGTGTAGCCTGGGGGGAAGAGAGGGCTGGAAAGAGTAGTTGTGTTTCACCCCTGCTCACACTCCCATGTTTCACTGCTATCAGACACCTGCTCTCCTTGTGCCCGTGTACAAGGATTAACCGGCCCTTCATTAGAGCTCTGGCCAAGGGGAAGTCTCCAGGTATTACAGTGATGTCTCAGGGTCATCCACAGGTGAGAGCCTTCCCTGACTCGAGGTCACCCTGCAGACACACTCTTGCTACTTAACCTCTTACTCATCCTTTACTCATCCCATGTCAGGAAGAGCAGAGATGAAACCCACCACACTATGTGATACTAAATTGCAGCTCCAAAGGGGCACCTCCGGAGTCCCATAGTGGCGTTTTCTTTCACACACAGACTTTTTTTATTGCCAAGCTCACTTTTCTCTTGACTTCCTTTGTTTTTGTTCAGAGGAGTTGGAAGGGAGGTGCAGGGGTACCCTTAAATCAGGAGCCAGACCTCACCCAGTAGCAGCTCCTGAGCATTCGACCGCATGTGCTTTTGTTGCCTTTGGAAATTGTTTCTTTCTGTTGTCCTCCCACCTAAGAGGATTGATTTAGACTCTGGAAGACTTTTAATGCTTCCGACTTTGGGTCCAATTACCTGGGCTAGATTCTGCCTTCTCTTTGCTTTGAGGAGCCCTGGACAAACACCATAATTCATAGCTTAGCTGCAGTGACCAATTTTGTGTGGGATATCACTGCTTTGTCTGGCAGTGAAGAAAACGTCAGGCCTGAAGAGGTTTGCTACTATCACACAGAACCCTTTTCATCTGACCACCCCTCCCCACCCAGTGACAGATGCAATACAGCCTAGATTCTCTGTCAGCTATTTTCTTCTGTGGCCACCATTTGTACTTCGATCGTTTGGGGACCTGTGTCCCATAAAGGTAATTAGATGACCAGTGATTGTGATCACCTGGGCCACTTGAATGAGCATTTCAGTGACTGCCCCCAGCCTGTCACATTCAGCTTCACTGATGATTTCTTCCTTTTTTTTTTCTGGAAGGTCTGTAGTATGGGGCTTTTTCTCATGTTCTGAGGAAGGAGCAATAAATAACCCTCGCATAATCTGCCTCTCCACAGCAAGGAGCAAAAAGGAGGGGTGTCTGCTTTAATTGGCAGCTAATGAGCTGATCAGCATGGGGCATCCGTGGCACCCAGTGGGGATAAAGCTGCTGACACCAGTTGGACAATAAGGGAGTGTGAGGGTCTCCTCTGGGTGCCCTGTGCAGCTCCGAGGGCACTGGGCATTGCAGAGGCATCAGCCCAGCGGGTGCTCGCTGTGCTACAATGGCTTTCAAGCACATAAGGGTTTAAAGATGTTCCCGAGAGTTGTTTTTCTCTGCTTTTTCTCTGGCTCTAGGGTTTCTTTCTGCTCTTCAGTGGCGCAGTGTCACGTTTGTTGCTCCCACTCTCTAATTAGTGCGTGTGTGATGGTGCCGGGGCTGTGTCCTCAGAAAACACAGGTTGCTCTGTGACTTTCCCCCCGTGGGGGGCTTACCCTGCTCCCCCTCCCCGAGGGGGCTCTGCTTCTGCAGGGCGAAATAATTAAACAGGCAGGCAGTTCTTCCAGGAAGGTCTCTGGGATGGGGAGTTGCAGTCACAGGCAGGGCTGCCCCGTGGGGGTGGTCTCTGCAAGCAGGATGGGTGCCTCCCAGCAGAAAGCATCGGTCTTCTTTGCTTGGTCTCCTTGAAGGAAAACAAACCAGGGAGTGTAATTGGGAAGGAGAGTGAGAGTGGCCTCCATTCTCCAGTACAAAGATTCATAATTATTGCTTTACTTTTGTTACAGCAGGAAATAGGATAGTTAAGTATATTGTGTAGGGCAGGAGGTGCCCACACTGCCTCAATTATGTATATTATGGTATTAGAAGGTATTTACTAAATACAGTTCACAGGATGGCACAGTTACAAAAAGTGCTTTCTGAAAAGGGATACCCATATATTCCCTGCTGAATAGTCCTTCCGTGCAAGGGCTAAGCACCCAGAACAAAACAGCAGCAGCATGCAGAATGCCTGAGGAGGTTTTATTTTACAGTTATTACCAGACAAAATTTAGGCTAACAGCACAAAGCAACCCTGGGATTCTCTGCTTCTCCAGATAAGTTTGTTCACCTGTAGTCATTCCTGACTGAGTGACTCCCAGTGCCCTGCAGTGTGCCATGACATGGGATGTGGCACTCTGGTGGGGTTGGCCATGCTGTGAGCAAGAGGCTGGAGAGTAGCCGCTGAAGGGAAATGGCCCTGGCTAGGACAGTTGGCTTAGTGAGAGCCAGGTGGGGAAAACAGGCTGTGCCTCCTCTCACCCAGGAGGTTTTCTTGTCACCTGTGCCCTGGGCACTCCGCACGGAGCCCTGGGAGGACTCATCTGCTGTCTCTTGCTCTTTTTCTCTGTATGTCTTGCTCTGCTTCCAGGGGGAGAGAGGCATGCCAGGGCTGCCAGGAAGACATGGCACGAAGGTACCTTGTAACCAGAGGAGTGATGCTTGTCTGCCTGATCTCACCCATAGCACTCAACTGTCCCTGATGCGCAAGCATCGCCTGGAGTTGCGTGTGTGTCTGTTAGTCAGTGACTGTCCTCAGCTGAATTATTTCTGCTTCTAAATTGCAAAATATGGGGCCTAATTTATGCAGGGGATGATGGGGGAAGAATTTTTTTACAAAGTAAATGGCATGCCTGGCCTGATGCTGACTTGCAACATCAGGATCTTAATGCTTTACGCCAGCAAAAGTGGCCAGTGCTGATGTTTGCAGGGAATTGGCATTTTGTAAATTGGGGGTCCCAGGTGACCACAGCAAATGTGTGTTATCCCCTGGGCTCAGCAGGGCGAACCCGGACTAATGCAGTGGTGAATCAGGGTCAGTGTGTGAACAACCTGCATGTCTGTGCATTGCAGTTTAAGGATAAGTACCAGAAAATAACCTCATCACATTCACTGCCACCTGAAGGCAGAAGAATGAGGAACAGGCATCCCACCCGCACTGCGAAAGCCTAACCCAAAGTCACTTGCTGCATGTTATCCCTTTCATGGCTCCAGCCCATATTCACTAAAACCTGCTGACCCTGAGATGATCTGGAATGCTTTCCCCCCCCATTTATTGCATAGAATCCCTGATCTCCATCTTCTGTCCTTGTGTTTTTTAGCTTTTGTCCCCGATTTCTGTTTCAGAAAGCTGAGAGGTATGATCCTGCTGCTCTCTGGCTCCCCATTCCTCCTTGTTTGAACTTTTCCAAGCTCTTTTCACTTTCAACTTGGCTCCCAGTCCTCCTCTTTGCCTCGTGCTACATCCCAAGCCCTCACATTTCCCAGCTTCTAACACCATTTCACCCCCTTCCCTCTCCTTAGTTGTCCCTCATACTTGCTTTTGTAACTGGACCTTTTCACCAGGACCTAACTGGTACTAACACAGGGCATACAGGCATTTCAGAGCTGAGGGTTGATAGGGATGACCTGCTTTTTGCATCAGTGCTGTCGAGGGTGATGTGACAGTTCCTGTGGGAGCAGCTGCCTGGGGACTCCGAGGCTCCTGTCTGGGATGGCAGGGCAGGCTGGACTCCATGGTCCTGTGCTGGTGGCTTGCTCTGTGCTGCAGAAAGACACCTGAATGGCAGTGCTTGGTAGGCTGGTTTTTCCCCTGAGGTGTCTGGCTTCAGAGCTCTCCTAAAAATGTTTTACTGCAGGGTTTATCTTCTGTGATAAAAACAGAATAAGGGGGAACATCAAGGCTAAAGCTCTGGGGTATGAGCTGGTCTTTCTCGGGATGCTTGAGCTGATGTGTCTGGGCTCAAGCATTGAACTGGGGGGTTTGGTCCTTGGTCTTCGCATTCCTCTGTTACTTGACACTGTTCTGCTTGTTGGCCTTTGCTTCACTTGCAAGACTAAAACAAGGGTGGGGGTGGAAATCTGGTTGTCTTGATGGGGTTGTGCTTTGGAGGAGCTTTGTGGAACACAGAGCCACTGCCACAGGTGAAGGACCTGCGTGGGGAGGTGCTATGGTGTTACTTCTGAGCTGTGGAAAGGAAAAGATGTGGACTTTTGCCTTTTTTGTTCCGCCTGGTTGATACAGTTTTGGTTGTTTTTTTTTAATTTTGTGTCCGACTCATTTCAAACAAGGTGTTCCTGTCTTCCCTCTCTCTACCAGGGCGCTCCTGGGATGTCCGCCGCAGGGATGAAGGTCAGTTCTGCCCTGCAGTGCCTTGAGTAGGGATGGGCTGGGGCTGGGAGAGCACACGGCGCTGGAAAATGGTCGGACAGCTCCCACTAAAGGGGAATATCCGAACTGCCGTGCCTTTGGCAGAGATGCAGGACCTGTCCCCAGCAGCAGCCCTGCTCTGGGCAGAGATGGGGGAACTCGGATCATCACCAGCCTCCCCCAGCCCCAGCTGCACCCGCAGCCTTGCTCTGCTTCTGTGCACACAATGCTCGGAGCAGGCAAATTCCGGAGGATGAGTCTTATCTTACTATGCTTGGTTGTATCTGGTAAGCCCCTGGAAGTACTGCAAGATGGTTGCTTAGTGTTACAGAAGCCATTAGTCTCAGCTTTGCTGGTTTCTTACAGCAGCCTGGGAACTGTCTAATGAAGATAAAACAAACTCCAGGCACAAAATACTCACCTAAAGCATTCTCATGCCTTTACTTACAAGCCCAAGGGCCCCACAGATGAATGTTCTTTTCTCCACTCTGATGGCTCTGTGAGGATTTGTACTCTCTTCTCTGGATTTTCATTTTATTTTCCTGTCTCTTTCTCACCAGGGCGAGCCTGGGACTCCAGGAGAAAAGGTACTCTCAGAAGGCTTTGCTCTGAGCCTGCACTTCTGGTTGGTTTGTCTTTCCCCCTCCCCTCCTAGAGGAGCTGCAGGATGGCTCTGTACTTCCCAGTGCCCAAATCCAGGCCCTAATGGCACCTGCCAGTGTAAGCAAAATGCTAGTGGGACACAGTGATACCAAGTGAGAGAGGGACCATACTGCAAACGTTCCCTCCTTCCTGCTCGTGTCTGTGTTGATGGGAAATACCCTCCAGCTGCCTTCCTTCTCTCCTCCCTAGTCCACAAAATATGCACAGTGCACTTTGGTTGGCAAGTATGTTCCCTCTGCCCCTTCCCCCTCCCCTTCTGCCTCGCAGTGCTTCTGTGCCCACCAGAAGCCCTCCCCTGTCCCTGCAGGGGACTGTCTGCCGTGCTCTATACGACCTGCCTGGTGCAGTCCCCCATCTCAGTGTAGCATGACCTGGCTTGAGTTCCCCGGGCAAAAGTAGCCCATCCCTGAGCTCTCCATCCCTGAGCAGCCGGCTCTGTTTGGGAGCAGCTGGCCCCTCTCGTGTGAGGCTGGCTGGGTTATGTTACAGCATGCAACAGCCACGTAACAGACACATTCTCTGTCTCTTTTCTTCCCCACGAAGGGAGATCCTGGAGTCCCAGGGAGGATGGGCCCCCCAGGTTTGCCAGGGAAGAGGGGGCAGCGGGTAGGACATTGTGTGTTTGGGCTGGGTGTCCTGGCAGTGCTGTGCTGTGTTCCCTGCGAGCGGGAGCTGCGGGAGCCTGCTGCGTGTTGCATTGTTGTGCTTGCAGGGGATTATGTGTCCTTTGCTGGCTCTTGCCCCCTTGGTGAAGTGTGTTTGTGTGTTCCCGCTTGCAGGAGGCAGGGCTGGTGGCAGGCAGGGCAGCATGAGATGCCTGGGGTGTAGTCTCGTCCTGGGAACGATTAAGGACAGTGCCGTGTCTTTGGACTCCAGAAATAACACCCTAAACAGGGACTCAGTAATCTGACCTCCCTTCTCAAGAAACCTGCTGCTTTACACCGTAGTTCCTCCAGCACAGGATGTTTTCAGTAGCCCTTATGGACATGTGTATCCAAAACTAGCCCTTGAATGAAAAGTGGGATACCAAGGCAGAACCAGGGATTCACAGAAGTCTGGGATGGGATTATAGCCATTATCTCTACAAAACCCCCAAATATCAAACCTTTTCCTTGGGTATGAGGTCCTGCAAGTGTTTTCTTTCTTTCCAGGGAGAGAAGCATTAATTTCAGGCAGCAATGTGCATGTTCCAGCAGGGGAGGAAAGCCGGGGGGGGCCTTACAGGTGGCTGGAGGGCAAATTACCTTGGAGAAAGGGGTCACTGCACTCTAAAATTGCCTGAAAAAAAGATTGCCTGCTAGTTAATTATTTTCCACAGAGCCACCAGTGCATGTCTGTTCTTGGAGCATGGATGCAAGTCCCCTGCATGTCAGATGTGTGCCCTTGAGTCTCACCAGCCTCTACAGGCAGCTGCAGGGCTCTGGGAGCCATTGTGGAGTGAGCTGGGCACCTGTGGGGGAAAAAAAGGGTATGAATTGTTCTGTGTAATCTGTACAAGTTGCTAAGTCTTGAAGTGTGAGGATTGCAGGTAAGAACATGCCTTCCCTGGTGATGCATTTGAAACATCTTTTCAGGGTAACAGAAACCTTTGATACCTCTTTCTGTCCTGGAAAAATTCAGACTCCCAAACAGGGCACTGTACCTGGAAACCATGGATTTAGCAGCTGGATGGAGTTGGCTGAATAGAGCGTCACTTCAACACAGAGACCACTAATTGAGCTCCAGTATTCAAAATATGGCCCAGGTGTCAGGGTGAACTAAGCAAAGCCACTTCACCAAGGAAATGCTGGATGCCCTCCACTGCTCAGTGCCCGTGGCATCCTCCGTGGTGCCTCACGCAGCTCAGCCTGCAGCCCTTGCTCTCCAGGCATCATCTTACACCATCAGCTGCTGTCTATGCCATTTTTGCCACTCTTGCCTTCACTGCTTTTCACGACCGGTGCGTGTCGCAGAGCTTGGCTGCCAGCTGAGATGCTGCACTGCTTGATGTTTTTTAAGTGCACAATGAGACTGTCATTTGGAGTTAGGGAGGAGGAGCAGGGCACGGAGAAGGTCCTGTGCGCCAAATAAAATTTGCCCTGGGCAACACCTTCTCTGGGTATATGAAACAGGGCAACCCTGTGCTGAAGAACTGACAAGTAAGAGGGTTTAGCAGACCAGGGGGATAAGGAAGATGCACAGGGGAATGCTGGTTCCCTTTGCCACTCACCTTCCTTTGGAGAGAAATGGCAGTGATGTGCAGAGAGTGTCAAAAGGACAGGTGAAAATATTCACTGTCCTGAGCAGGTACTGCTGGGAGGATGCCTTGTCTGTGCCTAAAGTCAAATCCCTGGGAAAGGGAAAGAGGGTTTGAAACCAGGAGCGGTGCACCCTTTGGCTGCTCCTCCAGGTTGGAGAGCCTGCAGAGTCAGCCCTGACTGTGTCTGCTTTGCCAACAGGGTGAGAAGGGACGAGCTGGTGACCCTGGGCTTCCCGGACTCCCTGGGCCAAAGGTTTGTCTCTTCCCTGTTAGTTTTGGGGTTTTTTTAATTTGGTTGGTTTTGGTTTTTTGTTTTGTTTTTGGTTTGGTTTGTTGTTGTTTTTTGTTTTTTGTTTTTGAGGGTAGAGCCACTCTCACCCCCTTTCCTCCCTGCCTCCCATGCGCAGCTCCCGCGCTCTTAGGTGGCTGTGGCAGCGTGTTCTGCAGCACTCAGCTGGGTGTCACCCCCAGCCAGGGGTGTGAGGGGGGCCTTTTGGTGAGGAATGTCATGCCCTCAGTGCAGTGAGGGGCAGGTTGTGATCTTGAAAACTGAACCGTGGAATTGCATTATAGTAATTCCGCATTAAAAGCATGACCTCAGGTGTAACGTGGCATTCCAGTATCCCTTCTGCTCCAAGGGCCACGTGTGATGAGGAGATGGGCTTTTTGGGAGAGGGTCAGTGCAGGTCAGCAAAAACTAAGCCTTGAAACTGGCTTTATCCCTGTGCTCTGAGATTTTTAGATAAGAATCACACCTTTCAAATAAGACTTTCATGGAGTGTTTTTCCTTTGGGAAAGGGGCCAGTGCACTGAGTGACAGTGGCCATTTCAGGAAGGGATGAGGGTGTAATGGCAAAGCTTTCCTGTTACTCCCTTTTCATCAGCATTTGTGCAAAGGATGTGCAGGTCTGACTGGCTGATGGCTACAGGTGCAGAGGGAGACGGTGCAAAGGAAACCATCGTCAGGTGGTTTTATCAGCTCAGTTTCAACAACAGAACACAGCTGTGTTCAAACTGGAGGCCAGGGATGAGGTCTGTGCACAGGCCCAGTGGAGTGAGTGCTGAGCAGCCACAGGGATGAGGGTGCCTGTGGCTGCTGGCAGGTTCCAGTTGGATCTCCAGCAGGACTGGCCTTGTTCCTGGCCAGCCCCTGGCTATGGAGCAGTGCCTTTCTGGACTGTCAAGGGTCCAGCTGGTGGACATTGTCTTGGACTGTGGCTCTTTAGGCCAGCAGAGTGAAATTACAGAGATGGAGAGTCTGATCTGTGACACGTGGCTTGTTCTTCTTTGCAAACAGGGAGAGAAGGGAATTGCTGAGAATGCCTTGGTGGGAGCTAAAGGAGAACCTGGCCCTCCAGGTCTGCCTGGACCCCCTGGACCAAAGGTGAGAGATTTTTCCTTCAGGGGGTTGTGTGTTGTGGGGGATTGTGCCCAGCGCAAGGTATGAAGGAAGGAGCAAAGGTTGCATTTATCTGTGCCCACCTCTGATTACTTGGTGAAGGGATATTGAGTTCTGATGGGTATTTTAGTACTGTTGTTCTGAATGTTTAAAGTGAGAGAATTTGTGAATTGTATTTCTGGAAGAAAAATACCCTCCTTGTGCTCAAGTAACTCCTCTTTAGGTTCTGTGAGAACAGTCTGAACACTCCCTTTGCATTGAGTATGACAGAAAGGTGCCTTGTGGGAAGCTGTGGCAGGAGATAGGGGCTGCCTGAGGAGAAGGAGGCACAGCAGGGGTATTTGTCTGGTGCTGTTCTTCCTCCTAGAAATGCAAAGCCAGCAGTGGAGCCACCCCTGCTCAGCACAACACAAACCCACTCCTTTCCCTTTTTCTTTCTGCCAGGGAGAAGCTGGTGACGTTGGCCAGCCCGGTGCTGCAGGGTCACAGGGAGAAAAGGTAGGGAGTGCTTCTCCACAAACCAGCTCCGAGTTCAGAGCTTCAGTAGATGCAAGTTTGTTCTTAGGTGTACAAAATCTACCTGAAAAGGAGAATTTTAAAATTAAGCTATCTAGCCCACACTGTTCCAAAGCACCAGCAGAGAATGATCCCTGAAGTCTGAGCAAGTGAAGGGACAGGCTTTGTTAACAGCATGTTCTTGTTACAGGGGGAACGTGGTTCACCAGGAGACCAGGGACCCATGGGCCCAAGGGTAGGTGTTCCTTCACTAACAAAGAGTTTGGGCCCTTCAGAGGGGTCTAAGTGGGACCACACTGACAGTCCAAGTAGGGTCTTACTGTCACTGGAAGGGCTCATAGCTGGGCAATGGCCAAGTTTGAGACAGTCTGTTTCTCCACTCCATACTCCCACCTCCCCCATTAGAGGGAAAAAATCTTCCAAGCCATCTCAGGGTGGATCATTAGTAGGAGGAGGTGGATTTGGACATCCCAGTCTGAACTCAGGCCCTTGGCCTATAAAAAAAGGGCAGAGGAGGGTGTTTGGTGCAACCCCAAATCCAACAATTGGTCAAACAATCCAGTTCCTGGATTCTGGCTTCAACTTCACCTCCTCCCAGACCTGTCAGTTTTGATGGTCATGGCATGGTGATCTGGCCTGGGCTGGCTGCACTTCTGTAGTATTTCCTATGCTACAGAAGTTCTGTTTAATAAATGAAAAACTGGACACTCAAGAAACGAGTCCCTCTGAGCCCCGTTTTTTAGGGTGAACCCCAGCTCTGTGCCCAAGGGAAGGACAATCCCAGCCCCTGGCTAAAGAGCTGGTATTTTGCAGGGCCCCAAAGGAGAGCCTGGGAAGGACGAAATGATGGATTATGATGGGAATATCAGTGAAGCTCTCCAGGTGAGCAACTGCCCTCCTGTCCTGACCCCCTATTTCCCAGGGGATGCAGACAGCTGGGAGCAATGTAGATCTGCCTCCTCAGCAGGAGCAGGAAAGGGAAGCACTTGGTTGTGCCATAGTCCCCTCCATCACACAGCTCCTGCAGTGTTTTGGGCTGTGTGCCTTTCTGGGCTGATGCACTAACACTGGTATATGCAGAGGTCATGCGAGTCCCCTGGCATGGGGTAGGTGGTGAGTGAAGGTCACCAAAGCTTCCTGGGAAGTGTGCACTGAGGATGTGGAGTGAGTGAATGGCTGTGTCCAGCTCTGGGTTAGCCTCAGTTCTGCTTGGGAAAAGGGGAATTTGTGGAATAACAGCTCCGTGGGACTCAGAGCCAGGTTTTTTTGCTCTTGTTAATTCTGTAGATTCCTTGCTCGTTTGGGCCAGTGTTACATTAGCAATGAAAAGACCACCTCCAGGAAAAAGCATAGTTTTCTGATGACTGTTTTCCTTTTTGATTTAAAATTATTTTTTTTTAAAACTTTTTTTCCCTAGGAAATACGAACTTTGGCCTTGATGGTGAGTTCCTATCTTTGCTGTGGGGTTTTACATGAATGGCAATATGTCCATCCTAAGCAGAAGGCCTGACAACTTAGGTGCAGCTAAAACATTTGGCCTTTGCTGTTGGGGGCTAAAGCTGGGGCAGCCGACAGCTGAAGGAAGGGCTCATCTTGCCTTCTGAGCTTGGCACTTGAATTCTAGTCAGGACTTCGATCTCTCTAAGAGGTAATAATGCTGCCCAGAACAGGGAGTGCTCAAAAGGAGCAGGGGACAGCAACTCTCAGGACTTTCCATTGCTTGACTGCCCAGCCAAACAGGATTTTAAGAATCCCATGGAAAATTTCCTGCAATTTCCCCTTAAACTCAGGAGAGCCATTGGGTTTCAAAACACACACACACAAAAAAAAGCCCTGAAAATATGAAAATACTTTTTTCTTTATCTAGGGACCCCCAGGACTTCCAGGTGTGGCTGGACCTCCAGGGCCACCAGGACAGAAGGTACTGGCTCAGTTCAGCACTTGCAGAGCTCAGGGAAACACAGGAGCAGCCCAGGCAGAATTCCCACCCACAACTCTCCCCAGTGCTCCTGTTCTCCCTGTCCAACACTGACTGTCGTGCTGGCCTCTCCCGCTCACTCTCATGCACCATATCCTGAATCTCTTTTCCCACAATGATAATGCCTTATCTGAAAGATGAAGGATCCTTTCTACTTACTCTCCTCTTCAGGAAGCAGCTTGTGGGAGCTGCAGTCTGCATGGGACTGTGTTGGTTGGGGACTGTGTTATAGCACTGGGGCTCTGAACATGCACTCAGGATCAACAAGACCTGGAAAATTCTCCAGTAGTCACACAATATATTGTTTCAACAGAGACTTCCATGCTTTGTTTTCTATGACTACAGAAACCCCGGGGTTTTCCCTGTGACTGGTCCCTGCAGACTATTTCTGCAATGCCTTTCCTTCTTTTTCTTAGTGAAGGAGTCAGAACAGCTGCTTTCAAACTGCCAGAGTAACAATTCTGTGTTTCAGGGTGAAATTGGCTTGCCAGGTCCTCCAGGTCATGATGGAGAAAAGGTAAGGCACGATGCTCTTCCATTCAGTTGTCTTACCTGGAGTCAGTGTCTTCCACCCCTGCTGCTGACATAGCACAGTTGCTTTTCCCACAGGGGAAAACAGTGTTTTTCTTCACAAAAGTGATCATTAGTGGTTTATCAATGTCCTAACATTTGTCATTACAATGCTGCTTTGTCCTGTCTCCAGAGGGTACAGCCATGAGGGACAGGATGAGCAGTGGGAGAGGCTCTGGGCCAGGCAGGAGTAAACTTACTCTTATCTGCAAATGTTTCACTTTGTGTTGTGTGAATTTCATTTAGGGACCACGTGGCAAGCCTGGAGAAATGGGTCCCCCTGGCCCTCATGGACTGCCAGGAAAGGAAGGACCACCTGGAATAAAGGGAGAGCCAGGCCATATTGGTATCAGAGGAGAGAAGGGCGACAAGGGAGAGCCAGGACAAGTGGGCTCACCGGTGAGTAAACCAAAGCCTCTCAGAGTACTGGTGGCTACCCAGGTTATGGGGAAAGGCCCTGGGACTCCTTGTGTACCTCAGAGCCCCTCCAAGGTGGGTGCTGCAGTGTGAGGTGTGACACTGTGGAAGTGAGATCCTGGCTTTGTGGCAGATGTGCTGTCCCTTGTGCTGGAGTGGCTGTCCCCGGCTGCCTGCCCTGTGTCACTTCCTCAGCTTGCTCCCTGGTGTGTTGCTGGCACTGAAGCATTGCTGGAAGTGAGCAGACCTGACTGCGGGCGAGGAGGCTGAGGCAGGGAGGGCACCTGCATGGGGTAACCCCTGACATCCCAGCCACTAACTGGGGCACAGTGCCCATGCTCCCAGCTTCAGTCGGTTACAGCTTCTGTGTCCTCAGCACTGCTCAGGGGGGTTTTATGCAATGGCTTCCTGCCTCTCTGCAAGATGACTCGCATAAAACTCCTGCTGTCCCAGCAGTGGCTGTTGGGGAGTGATTCCTGGCACCGACTCCAGCAAACTGCATAACCATGAGCACACCGTGGGGGCAGGAAAGCAGTATCCCATCCCTGCTCTGGGCACTGGCACATCCACGATGGCAGAAGGATGTTTGGCCATTTGCCTGTCCACTTTCAGTACTAGTGAAGCCCTGCATTTCCCGCGGCACCTGATGGATGTCTGGGGTTTTCAGAATGCTCCTGGGACGACCAGAGCCAGTCTTGACTCTTGCAATGTCTTTTATGTCTGCCTGACTTGGTCTTGTCAAAAATCCACAAATCTTTCTTGATCCATAGGGTCTAGATGGCCCCACTGGAGAGAAAGGTGAACGAGGTGACCAAGGGATGCCAGGACCACCAGGATTGCCAGGTCCCATTGGACTTCCAGGATTGACAGTAAGAATGGAAAAGAAAGGCTGGGTAAAGAGAAAACAGCACAGAGCAGCACAGAAGGGTTCATTTCCCAAAGTGCTGAGTATCCTGGGAGCCTCAGAGCCCTACCCCTTAATTAAGTGTCACAGAATGTCCGTCCAGTCTCCAGAAACAGGCAGGGAATGTGAAATACATGGTCTGCTCCCACTCCTCCCTGGGGGAGCTGCTGCTTGCCAGCACATGGGTGGTTCACAGGCGGCTTCTGATGGAGGGAGACTCCAGAGCACAGCCGGTGGTGACAGGGTCTGTTGTTGTGTGCAGGGAGAGAAGGGTGAGCCTGGGGAACATGGAGACAAAGGAAGTCCAGGAGAATCGGTAGGTCACCTTTTTCGTGTTCCTTCTGCAATCTGGGCAGCAGGGGAGGGATGATTTTTCAGCAGAGATGCTGGAAGCAGACACATCCCGCGCTCTGGTGACACCACCCTCACTGAGGACAGCAAGCCTTGTCTCGTGGGACTGGATTGCCAGCCACCTCTAGCTCCTGATGCCCTCCTTTCCCTGACACAAGAACTATGTGTCTCACAAGCAGCAATCAAGAAGAAATGCTTAGGAAGAACAGAAGATCTTGGAAAGCATAACAAGTATTTTCCTCGGCATTTGCAGTACAGGGGTTTCCTAGCAATACTTGAATGTGAATATATACATGTATATTTTTTTCCAATAAGGTTTTAGGGTTCTTCAGTTTGCTCATTTTCCCCTCAAAGCTCACCCCTAGCTTTTGGGGTGCCCTGCAGCAAGGAGTCCCACAGGCTATTGACACATGTGTGGAGCCAGCCACCTTCTTCCCTGTCTTTTGCTCTATGACCCTGTGCCTCCTTGCAGGAGTGGTGGCAGAGTAGTGGAAGTGGACCTCTCTTTGGAAAAAAAAGTCGCTGCTTTCCCTCCTCTTAAATATTTGCTGCTGGTGCATAACCCTGCCCAGAGTCCTGCTGCTGCTTCCCAGCCACTGTCCTGGATTGCTGCTGCTTCCTAATGCAGTCCTTAGGGGCAGCCCAGGTTTCCCAGCCCAGCAGAGCTCTGGGGCACCCTGTACCCTGTCTCCCTTTGCCTCTGAGAGCAGCTCACTGACAGTGACTTCTCTTGCATTGCTTTCTAGATATCCGGTCCCCCTGGACCCCAAGGCCCTCCAGGACCTCCAGTAAGTTTTGAGGGATTCGCCCAAGGAGCAAGGCACTAGGAATGGGGATAGAGTGGGAAGTGGCTGGGGAGGATTGTGTGTGGTGAAAACAGGCAGAACCACTGCAGGGTTGAAATGGGAACATGGAGGCATCACTTCCAAACCCACCTCCAGGGTAGGTCAGAGCTGTGGTGGGCTGGGTGGGCAAAGGGAGAAGGTTATGTTAGTCTGAGATGAAAGGGAAGAAAGTAGTAAGATGGGATGGATGGGATTAAAGGGATCAACTGCAGAAATGGTCTTAAAAGCACACCTGGCCCCCTGCCAGGGTGTGCTTGGCAAGAGCCTCCTTGTTACCAGATGAGAACGGCACATGAAGTGCCCGTGACACAAATAAAGAGGCCTTTGGGCTGAGTGTTTATGCCCTCAGAAAGTGAAAGCTCTGTCCTGCACACTGCGCTGGAATACCTGCAGTTTAAAGCCCATCTTGAAACATTACTCATATCTTACCTCTCATCCCAAATACAGGGTCTTCAGGGTGTCCCAGGACCTAAGGTAAGGCTGCAAAATATTACATCCTGAAATCTAACTGGAGTTGTCCTAGGGGCTAGAATTCCCTTCAATAATAATTTCCTGGCATTCAAATGGTACTTTTCTTCCATCTTGGTAAGAGGACCAATCCTTATGGATGTTTTTTTGAAGGAAGTGGAGCAGCAGCTCTCACTTTAGGATGCAGTTTTCACCCAGAGAAGTGGGAATTCACTGGTCCATGTAAATTTTCCCATGAGCACACAGTTGAAATCTTTGTCTGAAGGGTGAATGTCTGTACCATCAGGATAAACATCCAGCATACAGCCCTAAGGAACCGAACTCTAGCTTAAAATGAGCCTTGAAATTACCCTGTATATTCTGCTGTAAAGCTTGTGAGAGCTTCACTGTCCTTGATGGTGAGAATCTTTCATATTTCCATCTAAATGCTCAGTCCACAGCATTGGTTTCCCTGCTGTAGAACAGCTCCTAGACAAAAATAAAAAAAAAAAGGAGGGGGGGAGGGGAAATATTCAAGGAAAGCTGCACCTTTCTTCTGACATTCTGAGCAAAGGTCAGAAAATGTGGAAAGTATCTTAATTCTTCTGGTTATGCTCAGTATTTGGCCACCAGCTAGGTGCTGAAGGGGATGGTGTCCTTATCCTGATTCCCCTTTTCTCCAACTGTTATTACAGACACCGTTATCTGTCTTGTGTGTAGCTCAGTAGCCACTGCGAGTGGCTGCCTGGACGACCTGGGTGAGATGCCCTTGTCTTTGGAGTACGTGCCAGACAAATGCAGTGAGAGTCTGGCACAGCCCAGCCTGGATCAGGGGCACAGGAAGTACCACACCAGTTTCTCCCTGAGCAGAAGATCCGCTTAGGCTTAATTAGCAGGTGCAACGTGATGTCCTGAGTGTGGAAGTTTTTCTTCCATCCCTGCAAACCTGTAATGAGGCTTTTGGTAGTGGGGAGGAAGAGCATTTAATACCCTATGCAGGGTATACGCTCTTCCAGGTGTGTGCTCAGGCCAAGTGGTGTTGTAGGGCAGTGAAGTGTGGAACTGCCAGCAGGCTTATGGTTTCTGTGAAAACTGGGTTCTTCTGACACTTCTGTTTCAAAACACAACCAAAATAATATTTAAAAATGCCTCATGAACAGGAATGAGGGGAAAAAAGGTTTGGGTTACGCTTTGAATTTTTGGAAAAAAAAGTGTATATTTATTATATGGTATTTTGTTCAATATTGCTTTATTGTTCATAATAGAGAATTTAAAAAGTACAGTTGGGAAAGGAATGATGAAATTATTTTCCCCCCAAATGTTGAAACTGATGCATTTGAATTTCCAAAAGTCTTTCTAAAGGTGATTTCTGTATAATTTTTCTTAAAAGCTTGTAGACACCTGTCATTCACTTTCAGTGAACTTGCATCTTAAAATGTAAACCCACCCTATCAGATAACTTCTGGATATTTATCTTTAAATATATACATACAGCAACAACAGCAGGGAGAGCAGCACAGGAGTGAGCCCAGTTCCCCCTGGAACATCTTTATCCACAGGGCTTGAGGCTCCTGTTACTGCCATTGACTTAAAACAGGTGCTCACTCAGGGGGAATTTGACTGACAGTGGTTTTCTACGAACTGGACTAAAGCATGGCTCTGGTGCCTCTTTATTCCCCCCAGTGCTCCGGCGCTCTCTGAGGGGAGGAATGTTTGTTATATAAGTGCTGTTATGGTGGGTTTATTTTCTGCTCCATCCTTCCTTTAGGGGGAAGCAGGGATTGATGGAATGAAAGGAGAGAAGGGTGCCCAGGGTGAAAAAGGAGACAGAGGGCCACTGGGATTACCCGTAAGTATCCAGGAAGCAAGCAGCACTTTGTGAGCCAAACTTGTATCAGCTGTAAAAAGATCCCTCAATAGGAGACGCACGCGGGGATTTGATACATAAAGTCAGATGGTCTATAAATAAGTGTTCCTTTGCTCTGTACAGAGCCTTCAGTTTTAGATCTCTTGAATAGATCAGTGATCACTTAATTTCTTCCTGCTTCTGGGAGGATTGGGAAAAACAAGCAGTAGCTTTCCTGGGGATTCTCTGCACTTCAGGGCAAAGGGGCAAGACCAGAAACAGAAGTCAGAGACGTGGAAAAGGAAAGGCCTTCCCAGCCATTTGTCACCTGAGCCAAGCTTTGTACGAAGCGTGGTGGTTCTCAGTGCAGTCAGCTTCTTCAATAGCCAAAACATTCCTGTCACTTCTGCCATGGAATCGGTGCTTTCCCTGCTGTGTGTGAACTCAGTGCCCTTAGCCTGGTGTTACTGCACTGCTTGGCAGCCAGAGGAATTGGGGCACAACATATTATAGAGAAGTAGCAGGAGCTTTAGATAGAAACCTGGAGACTTGGTGAAGCTCTTAGCTCACATCTGCCAGAACCCATTGTCTGAGCTGACAGCTGATAATGAGTTAGTGGTAACTTAGTCCCACCCAGTTGCTCCACCAGCCCCCAGGTTCTGTCCTCATAAAAAGCACTGGTGGCACAGCATACCCTCTCACTTTCCCAAATGTTCTGTCTGGAACGAGCAGTGCAGAGTGCCTCTCATGTACCGTGTGACTTTGTTGTCCTGTGTTCAACTTTGGCTGAAATGTGCGTGTCTTTGTTTGCAAAATGCTTTTCTCCTTTAGTTGTGCTGTACAGCAGTTCCCTTCCAGGGCCTGCATGCATGCCTTCTAACTCTGGGCCCGCAAGTGAGCTCACATGACTGTATTCCTGTGGCTCCAGGCAGAGCCAGTGGGGAGAAAGTGGTGCTTTGGGAAGGCTCAGATGCAGAGGATTGTGCCTCAGTGATGCAGTGAGAAATCAGAGCCCACTCCCCTGAGAAATGCAAACAGAGGCTTTCTGTGTAAATGGTTATTCCCTCAAGCCTGAGGGGTATCTGGACAGGGGAGGGAGGTCCTTGTGACAGTCTGAGAAGATGCAGCAGCAATTATCCCAACAAGCTCATCAGTGTGGCTGGGAATGTGCTGGCTGCTTCTCCTACAGCAGTTAGCCCCAGGAGGCCCCAGGGGCCCTTGGCTTTTCACAACACTCTTCCCCACTCCGTGGAGGGGGGAAGGCTCAGAAGTGTCCTCTTGGAAATGGTTTGTGTTTGGATCAGCAATATCAGCTGGCCAACCAGGAGGCACAGTTACTGAGCTGCTGGTAAGGTCAGATATTGTGGACCTTGTATCCCTCCTCAGAGCCACCAAACTCTGTTCCTAAGCTTTTCCATGCCTGATCCAGTGTGTTTTCAGCCTGTCAAACTAAATGCAGTGCCAAACAGGTGCTGAAATACTTCAGACTCTGTAGAATCCTGCAGCTGGATCTGATGCTTTTTCCTCTATGACTTGGGGCTTGACATTATGCCAGAATTTCTGCACTGATTGTCTGCAGTAGCCTTGGGCTTCTCTATGGCAATGCAGGTTCCAGCTCTACTGTCACATTGTCCTTTTCACACCGTGTTCACAGAACAGCTGCTTCCCCAGGTGTTTCCTTGGTGGCACTGAGAGAAAGAAATTTTCACTCTTAAGAGAATCTAAAAGTTGCAGGTCAACATTATATGTATTGTGTTTCTATGTTTTTGTTGGTTTGCTTGTAAGTACCATCACCTGTCCTTGAGATCTTGATTTTTGTTAATTGGAAGCATATGTTTGTCTCAAGTCACGCTTCACTCACCTCTCCCCTCCCCTCTCCTCCTGCCTTGTTTTTTGTGGACCCTCCCCATCTGTTCAGGGTGCTTCAGGTTTAGACGGCAGGCCTGGACCACCGGTGAGTTTTTTTCTCCATTGTCCTATGTTCCTCCTCCCCAGTACTGTGATTTGTTTTGTGTCTTCCACCTGAGTCTTGTTTACACAAGGAATAACCTTTTTTTTTCCAAAGCAGGCTTGGGAGGGGGGCTAAACTCAGACTGCGGAATGGTGTCACACGCTTGTCTTATTTTGATGCTCTGAGTCTGTCTGGATCCTGGGATCACAGCCTATTTATTCCACTTTGTCTCAGTAACAAGATGAATGAAACCTCTGCATGGTTCCATGATGTTTTGTTCTCCTGTCCTCTCTATCCTGAGGGGTCTCCATCCTGTGGTAGCCCTGCTTCCTGCCTTTACACGACAGTAGCTCTTTGCTTTTGTCTGAGGTGTAATATTATCACCGGGGTGTTTTGTCCTGTGAGCAGGAAGCTTTGTATGAGCTGCTCTGACTTCTGAACAGAACCTGAATGGCAGCTTATACACTCACTTGTTAGGGGAAATTGTAGATTTAACTTTCTAGATGTGCAGGGGAGACCTCAGTGTATTCCAAGGCACTAAATGATGCATCGGTGCAGGCACTTAAGGTTTCTATGATTGTATGAATCTAAGGAGAGCCTGGTTTTTCTCACTTCCTTCACCATGCTGAAGTTGTGTGCTGCATGAGCTACTCCTGTGCTTGGATTCTGCAGATCTCAACGTGTCTGAAAACCTCTCCTGATCCACAGAAACCACCCTGCTCACATCTGAGGGGTTACTTCAGTGATTAAGGATTGGGAGGCTGACATTAAAATGTGCAAAACCCTTTGCCTTAAGGCTCTTTAAAAAAAAGACTTCTGAGCTTCCTCCTTGGTTCCTCCTAGGAGGCAGGTAATGTGCCTCAAAAGTATCCCTTTATTGAGGCTTCATGAAGGAATTGTAGATCCATACCCTTTGTATAGCAAAGTATTGATGGCGTTCAAGAGTCTAAACAGAGCTGGAAGTGCCCGAATCCTGCTCTTAGGCAGGACCATTGCTGAACTGCTACACTGCCCACGTTAAAGATCAGCTTTGGCTGATTGATTTCCCAAAGCCCCAGCAAGTCTCAGGAGCACTGGGAAGAAAGTTTGGTATCCTGATGGGAGATGGCCCCTGTGTCAGAGGGTTAGGAATGACACTGGGCTTTCCTGTTGGCAGGACTGGGAGCCTGGTGGAGTGACAGGAATGGTAAAGAGGGAACAGAGGGACTGAAGGATACCCCTCTTAGTTCACATCTGTGCCTGTTCACCCCTGCATTCCTTGCAGCACCATGGGGTCTCTGATCTTGCATGCACGACTCACTGGCTGCCTGCCACCACATAACCAAACACTTTCCACTTCGCTCAACTCAGCTGATTCAGGGGAGGGGAGAAAATGAGGAAATAAAAAGAGAATTGCTTAACCTATGTCTAAATGGCCTTTATTCTGCTACAGCTTTCAGCCTTGTCTGATACGAACTAGAGAGGAAGAATTCCTCTCTGTGGATTTGGTAGAAATGCCTGCTAAAACAATTGTCAAGGGGAAGCTTATTATTTAAAAATAAGGCTCTGTACAGTGGTGCTGATGTGATCTAATTCAGCAGTTCCCATGCTGTCCAAATGGCCTGTACCAAGCAGTTCAGATCCATCGCCACCAACACTGAAAGCTGTAGTGGTGCGAGGTGCCTTCTGCCACCAGACTGTCCTTCCAAGCTGTGCTTTTCCTAAGGGAGCAGAAGGGTCTCCTGCCTTTAGTGAGGCCCGAGAATAAAAACATCCTGATGTGTTTTCCTTCCTATAACTGCAGGGTACTCCAGGACCAAGTGGGGTTTCGGGACCAGCAGGACCAAAAGGAGAAAGGGTGAGTTTGCATCAGAACTGACTGATGCTCTGGGATTTCTCTAAAGATACGATACCTCTGAGGGCTAGAGGAGCTCTAGGCTCTTCCAGAGGTGGAACTGCCCTCTCCTTGTGCATACAAGACCCTCAGCTGGGCTTCTTGGATGTCTCAGTATCTCATCCTTGGGGTTTTTAGGTGCTTTGAAATGTGTCCTTTGCTTTTCTTCTCTAGTACTCTGCTGCCTGTTTGTACTGAATAGAAATGTAGCAATTACTACTCTTTTGTCTTCATTTCAGGGCAGTAAAGGAGATCCTGGAGTTGCAGGACCAATGGGGCCAGCAGGCCTTCCTGTAAGTATGGGGATACAAGGGATTTATCCACAGAACCTGTATCCTTGCATCAGCTGGCAGCTGAAGATGCCGCAGAAATCCAGTGTTTGCAACCACAGCTGGGTGGGGGTTACCTCGAGTTACAAACTTTTGTACACTATGGGAGCAACAGAAAGAGCTCAAGAGCAATGACTCAGAGGGAGTGAAGGGAAACTTAATTATCTTTGGTCCTCAAACGACCAAAGGAAACTACATGGGGCTCCCAGGACATGTGTCTTAGTCCAAAATGCTGCTTTTGAGCCCCTCTGCTCCCTTCACCTTTCCCAGCCTGGCCGCCTCTCACCTGTCGTCTCACAGGAGAGCCGTGTCCTGTCATTGCAGGGACAAAAGCTGCCTTCAGTGAGGTTAATTAATTCTGCTGTTGTAGTCTAATGTAATCATGAAGCTGCTTTGTTATTTAACACAAAAAAGGAAGTTTGCTGCTCCTTTCAGAGCCTGCTTTCTCTAAACTAGGCTGGTTTTTATCTGAAGAACCCTTAGAGTAGTAGTGGTATTACTGGATGGTCTGATGGAGAGGTTGTCTGCTGGAAATGTTTTGTTTGTTTGTAACGTAGGTGGAAAAAAACTCCTGAATACACATTCTTCTTTTTGAGTGAGAATACAGTGGGACCTGCTCATTTTAAAATACTTTGTTTTGTGTTGATGCATTTCAGGGTTTACAAGGTCTGCCTGGTGACAAGGGAATCCGGGTAAGTTACCAGGCAAACTTCTTTTATTTAAATACTAACACCTTTATGCAGTGACAGCCCAGTTAACTCTGAGCACCTCTAGTAGCCAGCATGTGTTTCTGTCTGCTAGACCGTCACACAAGTGACTTTACACACGTGTATATTGGAAGGTGATACCTGTAGCTCGTCCCATCCCCTGGGACATTGTGGCACATCTATCTGAAGGCTGTAGAAGGGATTTTCTAATGGGTTCGTTGTGGTCATAGTTCTGTTCTCACTGAAGCACGGAACTTCCTGTGTAGTTCAGTTGGAGCAGTATGATGTGATTTAGGAAATCCTGCTTTTCTGCTTACTGATGTGTGTAGGGATTCCCATGAGAATTAGCCGAGGGGCAGCCAGCAAATCTTCTTTTGCTACTTCTAAATTCCCCCTGAAGCATGAAAAAGAAGGTTGTCCTCTTGCAAACAATCCTCCAGAGAATTTGGAAGATGGAAATTTGGAAAAGATAAATTAAATTTGCCTGCCTTAAAGAATCAGACATGAAGTCTCTTCAGGCATTGTCCTGAATGGATGAAGAGTTGGGTCAGAATCAGTAACACAAAAGGCAGCATTTCCATTGTACGACCTGTGTTATAGAAAGGTAAATGTTATCAAGAAGTGCATGCTGAGAAGCTCCTTCTTTTTCATCAGGTTTTCTTGCCTGTTAAGGGTCTGAATCTTCTTGATAAAAACATTTGAGAGCTATAATTGAATATAATCTGTATTTTGAAATAGAAATGACTTCTGGATTTGAGTCTTTGTAAGATTACAGTTGTATCAATGTCAGACAGTTCAATGCAGTACAGGTGTGCAATCACACACATACCTTTTCATAAGACTCTGGTATCACCTAAATTTATCTGAAAATGTAAATTTTTATAGTGCATGTGCCCGTGAGATGATTTCATTATACGGATTTGCTTTTGATGCGTAGTGAGTGTTCTCTGTCCTTATTTTGGAACGGATTTCTGACCTTACTCTGCACAGAGAGGGCAGTTTTGTAAAGCAGCAGCCAACTGGCATCTTAAACTAGGGGAGAAAGGTTCAAAGTTCATGGGAGCCCCAAAGTTCTCCCCTTTTTTAATCATTGCTTTACTGGCTTTGCTTCTTAACTTCCTCTACACTAACATGTGTTTTCTTTTGTTTTGTGTGGCTTCTAAACCAAAAGTAACTTTTAATTCCCAGACTTTTTCAGTTGGCTTTTAAACTGGGTGTCTTAGTTAAAAGAAAGGATTTTTCATTAGCTGTAAGGATTTCTCTGAAGCTCTAGCATAAAAGCAAGTGAAACTGGGGGAAATTGCAACTCCCTGTAGAGCATGAGTTGGAAAGCACGAGTGGGAAGTTCTGCAGGCCCATTGAAGAGTGCATGCACTTTGCCTCACTGTAACCCATAGTTTGCAATGAAAAAATCATGAGAAACTTGAGAGTGGAAATGGGCAAGTGCAATATGTTAGCAGGTGGATCCTAGAAAATAACCCTTTTCCCACTGCTACTGCTTCAAAAGTCCCGGACAGTTTGCCAAAATTCTGTTCTTTAGGCAGAGCAGGGCTTTTTAAATCCCAGAAATGTCCCTGCTGCCCTGTGCTCAGAGCAGGTGAGCATAGCTGTGCCTGGGGTTGTGGCGCTGGGTAGGGGTGGGAACAGGCAGCGTTCCGTGTAACCCAGCTGGAAAAATGTGACGCCTGAACTTGACTGATGCCTTCACTCTTGTTTTAATGCCTGTGGTTTTTTTTCTTGTATGTGCATCTTCCTCGCTCCTACAGGTCCACCTTTGTCCCTTTTATCCCTTTGTCCTCTTCTGCCTCTCTTCCTGGTTCCTTCCTCCTTTCTCCAGAGCAACCCATGCCGCACTTTTCCTGGATTATCCTCTCCATTCCTATGCTTGGCTCTGGGTGACTTCTCCTCATTGCCTCTCCTCTCCCATCCATTTCTCTTGCCAGCTTTGGGTTTAACACCATTTTATTTTTTTTTTTAAAGAAGAAACAGCCTGTGCTGTCTGCCTTGATCCCTTAATTCCTTTAACGCTCCCCACGAGGACCTGGGTTGAGTTCCCTGTGCAGCAGCCCCTTCCCCTGTTTCACACTCAGCAGCTCTGAGAATTTTGTGTCACGTAGAAAGATTTGGCATAGATGTAACTGGCAGATACCACACTATACCCTGCCTGGTGCTGCCAGGTAAGAGAGTCAGGGAGCAGCTGCTGCTAGTCCCTGGTCTAACAGGTTTTTTGGGAGAGCACTGCTCACATCATCCCAAAGGGCATCCAGGCTGGACGGACTCTCAGGGCTGAGTACTTCCCTGGCTGAGAGTTCTCTGAGTGAGACTTTCTTTAAGAATGAGAATTCAGAGTGGTAAGAAAAGCATCTTGGTGCTATCCCAGAGCTTCTGTGGCAGGGGAGGGACCTTCCCAGCCAGCTGCACATTGAGATGGGGAGGCACACTGCTGGCCAGAGGGGTGCTCTCCCATCTTGTGTGCCTGGGGTCAGCCCCTTCCTGGAGGTTCCTCTCTCTGATGTGTGGGGAGCCCTGAGAAGTCCTCTTGGGGGTGCCTTTGATGCTGAGCCCTCACGATCTGTCAGTGTGGGACTGCAGCCACAGCCAGTGTGTTTACGCAGCTCAGTTACAGCTCAGCAGCTCCATACGTTGATCTTCACTTAACATCTCAAAGGGAGATTTCGCTTATTTTAAAATGTTTCCTAAATGTTTATCCTTTTTTTAAACTATCGCTGACATGTGTTTGAAATGGATGATCCTAAAGCTTTTGTGTATTCTTTTTTTCTTGGACTAAACTATTATTTACAGGGGGAGAGGGGCAAGAAAGGCTCTAGAGGGTCTAAAGGGGATAAGGGAGACCAAGGAGCGCCTGGATTAGATGCACCCTGTCCGTTGGTATGTTCTGTTTCATCGAATGTATTGTTTTAAGATGTGTTGATGGGGAAGACAGAAGGAAATCATAACATAAATAATGGTCTTGCAAAAGTACAACACTCGGATAAGACCTGGCCTGGTTCCCACCGCAGCCTGTGGCAAAGCTGCTTTCTCCAGGGGGAAAGCCCTGATCCTCTGAGCGATCAGGCTGCTGAGTGACCACAGTTATGTTCCTTCCTCTTCCAGAGCCCACAACGGTTTGGGGCACATGGGGCTGTCCCATGTGCTGGGAGCCCAGGGCTTTCTCCTTTGTGGATAGAGCCCTGTCTCCTTTGCTGCCGGTTGCAGCTCTTCTCTGAGATGTTCGATGTGATCCTGTCTATGTGGCGGCAAAACCAGAACACTGGTTGATATTCCCTGCCTTGGAATAGTGGCCAGCTGATGGGATGGCCTGAGAGCACACAGGGCACTCGAGCTGCATCACCCAGAGGGAAAACAAGTCTCATCCTAAATGGGATGCGTTTCTATTGAAAGAGATTGGCTGTAAATCTAGGCAAAGGAATAAATGTAGGAATATTTGTACATTTTTATCTAAACTCATATGCTGCAGCAAACTGTGTCAAAATTCTGTAGCAGTGCTACAAATCCCAGGAGTACTTGTAGATCATGCATCTAGAAATCCAGCTGCTGGGTTTCCTAGTGAGGATCAGAGGAATGGAAGGTTCTGAAACTGAGGAAACACCATTCCCATCCTCTCAGCTTTAGCTCAGAGAAGCATCTCCTGGCTCAGAGATCACAGAAAACCCAAAAGGAAACGGCTGTTGATGCAGCCAAGCCTAAACGTGCGGGCAGGGGGTCTGTGCTGGGTGTGCAGCAGAGTGCCCTGCGACGGTCCCGGCGGGGACTCGGCCTCTCCCTGTGCCACAGAGCTGGCTGGCAGTGACTGAAATAACGACAGCGGTTGATTTCATGAACAGGGCCTCCGAGGTTATAAAGGCGAGAAGGGTGAGCCGGGGTTACCTGGGCTGGACGGCCTGGATGCCCCATGCCCATTGGTATGGCGTACCTTCCCTTTCCTGCATGCTTGTTTGCTTTGTGGGTCTTGGGTGCTATTTCTGATACCCCCAAATAGCTGCATGCCCTAGAAACACCTGGCAAGTTCCTTCCTTCCCTGTCTCCATCCTCCCTTCCTCACACTGCTGCTGTCAGAAACCAGGCCCTTCCCTTCATGCCGTGATTCCCAGCTTGTGCCAGCGCTACTCTGCAGCATGAGGAAAAATAGAGTGGGAATGCAGACCTATTTACAACTGCTTCACTTCTTCCTTTGCCTTCCCTTTGACAACTTCCACTAAACCAACCTATGCAGACCCAGCTCTGCACTGGCTTGGCTTCCTCGCAAGGAGCTGCAATGCTCATGTCCTTCATTAACTCTATTTTTAAGTGCTTGTGTGTGGTGAGCACAGCCTGACATGGCTCTGTATTGCCTCAGTCAGCCCATATAATAAGATGACTGAAAATAATATTTATCCTGTCAGCAAGCCCTTTTGAAACATATTAAACGGACACTTTGCCTCCCTGCTAGATAATTCCTATTTATGACTCTCCCCGGAAGTCCAGATTATATCCATAGCACCCAAAACACTTGAATTTGGAATTGCCTGTTTCCCCATATCCATTTTGTTTAAGTAATAAAAAGATTATTGTATTAGTGCTTGATCTAGTCCAACTATTGTAAGACAAAGTTCTTCAGGAACACTTAATCTCAACTGATTTCTAAGTCTCCCAATAAGCATCACCAATTTATTCATTTTCTCTGAGATTTTCTGGAGATGCAGCATTCAGGTGAGGTTTTTGCTCCCTACAGCAGTCTCAGCATCTCCATGACACACAGAAACTCATAGTCCCCTGCCCTTTTGGCTCTGTTTGGCATGACAAAGTTTGCATGAGGTTGATCCTTCCAAGCTCACTTTAGAATGTTTGATGCCATTTACAGGGGATAGGATGTCCCTAAGTTCAACAAGCTGAAAAAATGCATCCCTAAGCAAAAAGCCACATTTAGTTTAGAAGGTTTTCTTAGTTTCCTGGGGAGCAAAAAAAAAAGGTGTGAAATTGCCACTAAAAGCCATTATTTGAGCTTTGTGAAGAGCTTAAGAGAGTTTTCCTTCCAGCATTCCCTCTTTTGGACACTGCCTTTGCCTCTTTGAGGCGGTGACTCTAACAGTGGCCACTGGTAAAGTCTCAGTTGCTGCTCTGTAAATTCTGGGTAGTAGAAAGAAACTTCTTCCAGTCCCAGAGCTGAAACCATACCTGCCCAGAACGAAGTGCACGAAGAAGGAAAACCCCAGAGCCATGTGTTCTTGCCTCCTGATGATTGTAGCCAGGTTTCTGTGGAGTAAGTTTTGGCCCCTAACTTCCCAGGTGCAAGGATTCCACCGGAGCCCTGTCAGACCACCCTTGTGTTTGTGTCGCTGCTCCTGGTGAGGATTCACCCCACACGGCCACATTGGAACGCAAAGTTCTTTTCATTCCTATTTTTGTTAAGGGAAACTTGCCAGAAAAATCTGATGAAATACAGATGCCATTATTTTTTATATATAGTGTTCTGGCATGCGAGCTAGCTTGGGAACGTGAATAAGCATGTTTTTTGATCCAACTAGGTTAAAAGCTTAGCATCCAGCTGACACATCCATGTGTGTAACTTAGAGAGGCCGTGAACTAACGCTTTGCACATCTGAGATATGTGGAAGGAGATCCTTGGTGCTAATAAGCATGTCGTGTTTCCGTTCTCGGCACATTCACCCGCAACAAACACTTCCTTGTGACCCTGGTCTTCCTTTGATCCCTAAGCTGTAACTCCTTGGCCTCCCATTCCTTCATACACCTAACTCCCCATCTCCTCCTGCAATGCACTACACCAGTCATTCCTACCACCACCAGAGTACCAATGGGAACGCCACAATATACCCAGTAATTAACTGGTAATTCTGTATTTCCACATAGTGGGGGGGGAAAGGGAAGAAAACAGCACAAGGAGACCACAGTCCAAAAAATGCATTTGAAAAGCAATGTTGTTGTAGCATCATGGCCGCTGAAAGTGCATCTGTTAAATGGTTCATTTCTCAATATACTGCTGTGTATTTGCTTTTCTGTTTGTATTTTTTTGGTTTTTCCTGGGGAATAGCGATAGCCCACGAATGTGCCATGTGGACACAGCACAAGTGTTTGATTTCTCATGTCAGAGATGTATCTCCTTACATCTGACTTTATCTTCTGCTCAAGAGCACCTTAGCACTGACATGACATCCTGTTTTCTCCCATCAGACAGGGCTGTAAGGAGATAATATGAATGGCATTCATGTTATTCATTCACAAAAGCCTTTCCCAGCTGTGGAGCCTCCATCTTTTAGTAGCACGGCCCTTAAAGCATCTAAACTTCTTCATTAATAAAAAAAAATAAACAATAACAACACAGCCCAAGACATCAGGGTTGCAGAAGTGCTGGGGGAATTTCACAGATATCCCACTGTCATTATTGAAGCCAAAGCCCCTTTTCAGGGAGTCAGCTGAGACATCCTGACCCGGCACAGGGGCTGCCCAGCTGCTTGCTTTCCTAATTGCCCCAGAGCGGGATCTCCTCAGAGGCAAGAGGGGACAGCTGGGCAGTGTCTCACATGACAAAGCAAACCCTTTAGCGAATAGGACAGAAAGGAAATGGAGGTTTTTTCCCAGACCCTTCTTGGGATCTGAGGTTAGTGCTGACTCTGGGATTTGCTTGTAACCTCGGCACTACAGAGCCAGGCCTAAGGACACAGAGCCAGGCCTAAGGACACAGACCCACCACCTCATGCTTTCCACTGCCTTCCTTTCTCCTTCCTTCACGGAAGCCTGGATAAACTCCTTCCTTGAGGAAGAATGACAACAAGGCTACACACCTCAAGTGTGTAAGTCCCTTGCAGAGCCTGCAGGCATCTCCCCTCTTCAGCCCCAGCCCTTGCTCCCTTGCTTCAGGCTACCGTGGACTGTCAGCCAGAAGTCCAGGTCACTCCAAAGGGCTGAGGAATATCTCTCAGACTATTCCTCCAGCCCTGGTTCACACTGTTTGTTGCAGCTGTAGTCGTTAACCCACACCTTCTTTCCTCCATCTCTGCGCTACTATCTGTGTCCTAAACTGCTATTTCATCCGTCTCTTCTGCAGGGGGAAGATGGGCTTCCAGTTCAAGGCTGCTGGAATAAGGTAAAATAATCCTGGAAACATGGTTGTGCTGAGGAGTTGGCAGTGCCATGGGGTCTGCAAATGCTCTTCAATGAGTGTGGCTAAGAGCAAAAGAGGTGTGGAGGCATGGACAGGATTTCCAGGACTGTACCCCTGAAAAGCAGCAACCAAAACTCCCTGTTTGTGTATCACTCTTCAGCTCTGTGGGTTACTTAGGAGGGAACTGTGTGTGTGGCCTTCGAGGTGCCTGGCCCCGAAGTGTGCCAATTCTTGCACAAAGATTAGATTTCCACCTGGATTCCCTCAGACCCTCCCAGGGTCTGGCTCACCTTCAGCACCTGCTGTGGGTGTTAATGCCAGGTCCGCAAACCACAGAGCTGGGATGATG
Source organism: Grallaria varia (assembly GCA_013396735.1). Lineage (NCBI taxonomy): Eukaryota > Metazoa > Chordata > Aves > Passeriformes > Formicariidae > Grallaria > Grallaria varia. Next base: position 398,910 of record VWZG01004495.1, on the reverse strand, counting down.
GTGGACAGGCTGAACCTCCCACCCTCACTGCCCAGGGAAGTGGGAAGGATCCCTGCTGAGATCCGTCCCCATTGCTTTTCCTCCTGGAGACCCTGGAGCCAGCTTCCCTAACGCTGTCCTTCCCTGTGGGCTGGCACTAACACTTGGGAGTGAATTGTCACTAACACTCATTTATGTTTTCTTTTGCAGTGATGATTCTAACCCTGGACTGGCCTGTGTGTGTTACTGTACATAGAATATTTATTTTTATACAGTGTTCTTCTCTGAAATGCCAAAAGTTATGCATTTTTACAAATTATCAAAAAGCTGCATATTTTTTTGTACAGAAAATACTAGATCTCCCTTTTCCCCCTGTTTGTCAGTTCTCTGTATGATTCTATGTCTGCATTATGCTTGTTTTGTCATGGAGTACAGCTGTAATATTTACATGATATTTGTGCACACATGATGAATATAGGAACTTAATAAATTATTGCATTAAAAGTGCCCAAAGGAACTGCCTTGTATAGATTTAAAGGTCATTTTCATTTTTCAAGCTGGATCATTCAAGAATATTTCAAAATATTATGTATTTTTTATTAAAGTTATGTATTAACACCTCTTGTGACTGAATTAAAGTGTGATGGTCACCGTGCACTGGGAACATTGAGTCTCTGTGATACATAATTATCTTCCCATGAGCTGGAATAACTCTCATGACAACGAGCCCTGGGTGGCAAGAAATTCTAACCCCTTTTTAAATTGTAGATATGCAAGTAGCTTAATGAAAGCCTTGTTTAAAATTAAGCATAACACAGCATTCCTTGGTGATATCCTAATGAATGTTTGTTAGAGGAATCAATCTACGTGGCTTTTTAAAATGTTAACCAAAGGTTGCATGCGAATTTGCAGTGTGTCATTATGATTTGCATTTGTACATCTTAATTATCCTTCCTGACCTACCTTTATTGATCTCTCAAGTCAAAACTACCCAGAGAGAAAAACACTGGCAGACTAAAGTGAACATCACCATATGCTTTCCTTAGAAAATGAGTGGAAGAGTGGAAGGCTAAATCTGTTCCCCAAAACATGTCCAGTGGCACTGGCCCTTCAGATAAGGGGCAAAGGCAGAGGGGAACCCTGGAGCTTCAAGGGGAAGCCACCAGTGTTTAACAGTCCTAAGGGAGAAACATGAGTGGGCATTCATTGATGAGGCTGATCTACTCAAGCCCTACTCTTTGCATGATGCTGCCACTGCAACAGGAGTTGGGCTTCTGGCTGCAGCTGTGCCAGCTGGAGTGGCCACCACCACCACACCTCTGTACTCAGCTACACTACTCAACTATTCATCTGTTCGTAAACTATTAATTAGTCTTTCTTCCAGATGATCCCATACGGTCTTTTAGCACCATTAAAGTGACAGAGTAAGGGACGTACTTCCCTTGTAAACAGGGACTGCCCAAGGAACCCAGCCCAGCCCAGCCCCTGACTGCTGCACCCCATCTGTCACCTCACCCTCTCAGAAATGTATTGAATTCCATCTAAAACCCAGTGAGGTTTCCACCACCCTGTGTCCCTTCCCTCCCCAGCCCCCAGGCTGTTCCGACTCAAGTGCTCTCGAAGTTAAGAAACTCCTTGCAACTTTCAACCTAAACTAATTCATGGTATTTACAAACATTTCTTCTCATGCCAACATTGTCCTTGGGATGAAACTTTTCCATGCCTGATGTTTTCATGAGATACTTTGGGTACTGGAGCTGAAGCAGCACGGAAAGAAAATGAACCACAGAGCCATGAGGGATTCTTGTTGGTTTTCTCAGTAATAGCTGTTGTTAATATAAGCTCCAGCTCCCCGTTAAAAGGCTTTGCAGCTGTGGAGCTGAGCTAATTGGAACAGGCAATGTTCCAGTTGTGTTTTAACTGCACACCTATTGAACCAAGCAGTTCCTAAAGACCCAGCCACGTACACTGGTGATGCTTTGGGGTTGGAAGGCTGTAGCAGCAGCGAATGTCTACTCTGATATTGAAGCATTCACCTGCAAGATACTTAAGTTTGAGTGCTTCTGCCCCTTCCAAAAATGCTGGCTATCTTTAATTATCAAAATCTTACAGATCTCTAGGAGAACCTGCCAATGCTTCCTGTCCCCTTTGGTCTCTGTAGGGTGTTTCTGTTTTGTAGCTGATGTTTGTGATTGCACTGCATGGGATTGTTGTTGCTCGGTTTTATCTGATCCAAAAGCAAAGTGCACATCTGTTACCTTGTCCTGGCACAGATACTGAAAGGTAAAGGACTCCTGAGGTGGTACTCTATCTGTTCTATTTCCTGAGCTGGTTTTTGACAGATATGTTTGTGAGAAAGCTCCTCCCTGAGGTGCAGGATACCTTGAAATGTAGTTGCCAGAACTCTTGAAATCAATACCTGACTTGGGTCAGCAAAGACTTACTTGTTTTTTTGGGAAATGTGTAAGGTACCTGCTCACCTGTCCTAAAGGTTGGAACCTGGTAACAGGATGCTCCCTGTGGTTGCTGCAGCCACAGCCTGGGATTTTAACTGAAGTAGATGAGAGAACATTTTGGATTGCTGTTCCTACAGCCCCACTGCTGGTAGGGGGGATAGACCACTGGGGATAGACCAGCGGTCAGTGACACCACACTGATCTGCTGCTCTTCCCAAACCTGAGCCCTTTGCATGTCAAGAGAAACCCAGGCGGTGGCAGCTGGGTTTGCACCACCACGGGTGTGACAACTTAGCTTCAGGGTCTGTCCTTACTAAAACCTGTAACCTGATTACCATTAATTCTGCTGCACTGTTTTCATGTGAAACCCTTTGTCTGCCACTTCAAGGGTCAAACTCCTTGGCTGATAGCCAGAAAGTGAGTCTGAGGGTGGAGAAGCTTGGGAAATGGCAGCAGAGTGAAAGGAGGAGGAGGAGGAGGAGGACCTTCCTGAAGATTTGCTGGAGATGTTTTGCAAGTTCCCTCCCTGGAGCATGGGAAGAGTTCTTGAGCTGCGCACCAGGAATGTGCCTGCTGGGGCTGTGGGAGCTCGGCGTGCCAGCGCTTTCTGCTTTGCTCTCTGTCTTCTCCCAGAGGCCAGTGGCAGGGGTTGAAAATGACACCATTTATATTCTTTTCCTTTGGTCATTTTCGCTTCATTCGACTATTGTGGTCAGACTCTTCAGATGAAGAATTAGGCTCATTTTCCAGCAGCGGCTGCATAAATGAGTGCAAGACATAGACAATATTTCTGGGGGGGGGATGCTTTGATCTGAGAGAAATCTTTCTTGAATGATTCTCTTTGGAAGAAGCAGAGAACCTCCGTGTTCAGTTTCAAAGTGCTGCTCAGAGAGGACATGATGACACATTTTGCTTCCGCTTCTGGTTACCAGATGACAGACTTCCACCTGTATCGTTGATGATTCCATCCTTAACCTTTTTGTCACAAACTTTTTCTCCTCTTAAATTATAAGGAAATGACATTGTTTTTTTGGTGGGTTTTTTTAAACCATTCTGGATTTTGAAGGCATGAAATGTGTTGTCAGAGGAGGCAAATGAGGAATGTGGAAAAAGTCTGGTTTCATTAATTCCTTTGCTTCCTGTACTTGGGCTTTGGTCTCCACTGCACACACTGGATGTACTTTGTGTGGAGCCCTCCAGAAGTTTCTGCTGGCCCATTAGCGCCCTTTTGTGGGTGACTCCACAGATGTACTTCCAGATGGCAAACAAGGATCACAGAGGTTCAATTCCACTGTTACATTTTAATACATTCACTGAAGGGAAATGGAGATTTGGCAAGGTACTGAGGGCGTCAGAGGATGTCTCCCAGGTGCCTGAAGGGCAGAATATACAATCCTGGATACTTCCTGCCAACTTCTGTGCAAACCTGGCATTCCTTACTCAGGCCCTGCTGATGAAGATTAAATTCTGTTCACATGTAAGCTCTACTGTCTTTCCACCACAGCTCTTGCAATTAATTAAAAAAAACCCAAACCTAAAATAAATTAAGTATGTATCTTATGACTCATATCTACTTCCCTGAGTGCATTGGGAATCCCGTTTGCTCAAGCACTAAAGCACATATTTAACTTTGAGCATGTGATTCCTGCTGGCCTAAATGATGCCATTTGCATATTGAAGTACTCTGGTGAACCAGGGCCATTGTTATTAGAGCTAATGAATGATATTATCTAAGTCATTAGGCAGAATTAAACGATAAGCAGTTCATGTTACAGTTCAGAGGGAAAGAACTGATTTCAAGCTCAAAGGGATATCTTTAAAGCAGAGCAATTCCAGATTCAAGCACCCTTTGTCAGCCCTGGAATCATCCTGACCTTCTGAGAAGGACACCTGTACCTGATACCCACCTTCTCCTGCACAGGAAGTCTGTGGTTAAAATAATTCCAGGTTTGCAAAGACTGGGGAAAACTTTCAGTTTCATCTGAAGAATTGCAGGGTTTTTTCTTAAGGTTTCAAACAGATGTATTCAAGGAGGGAAGATACTGTTTCAGTTAGGAACCAGGCTGGTGGAAAGGTTAATCCATTTTATTTGCATCTTTTTTATTTTTTTTTTTTTTGGGTGGGGTGGAGGGAGAACCTGACCAGAACTGCTGGCGGTAGTTTTGCTTTTTTTCCTTCTTTTTTATGAAAACAATTATATATATAATTTGATAATACTACTTTTATTTGTATTAATGGTTTTTGGGGCAGTTTGCTCTACTCTCTTTTCCTGTGTTTTCTTCTAGGTGTATTTTTAATGGAGTTTTAAAATAAGTGTGTAAAAGTTCCTCACCCAAAATGTCGTAAGGACATTCCTACTGTGTTTTTTTCCCTCCCTAAATTCAGTAGTAAAACGGTGCTTTGCGTAGGCAAACTAGTTTTCAGTGGGGATAAACATATCCCCACAGGCCACACTGAGGGACCAGGTACCAGTGACCTCTCCCAGACAAAACGCTCTCTCCACGCTCTTCATTTACAGTTACAAAGAGGAAAAGGGCTATGTGAGGGACCAGCCGAGTGGAAATGGTCCCTTCCCACCTCAGGGGGTCTGTCCGGAAGCAGCTGCTCTGGCAAGAGCCGCTGTGTCCTGTCAGCTGCATTCTACAGCCAGGCTAGAAAGCTCTGTAAAATTAAATTAAAAAGTCATGTTTATTTGAAGATGGCAAGTTCTTGGAGGGTACCTGCTAAAATTTGCTGTCTTTTGCTGTTGTTTTCCCTCCTTGGAATCCAGCAACACACTCAAGTTCAAGCTTAGCCTTAGGCTGTGCTTCACTCTGAGCCTACGTGCAAATGCTTTGCTGGATGAGGGTCTCCCCTTCTTTTCCACCTTTTTGTGGGTTTTTTCCCCCCCTTTCCCTGTTTTTGTCCTTATTGCTTCCAGATGTCTTTGTCCTGGACAGAGTAGCTTTCCCCTCCCCCTTCGTTTTCAGAAAATCTCTGTTGATCACATTTTGATCATTTCCCTTTCGCTTTTATTATCCAGCCTTCCTGCTATCCTTCCTCCCTCCCTTGTAGGCCAGCTTTGTTAAACATTTTCATCTGATGAGAACATCATGGCACAACATGAACTAAGACTGTAGATATTTATTTACTGTAAAGCTTCTACTGTTTAAAACGCACGGCAGCAAAACCAGTGTAGCTGTGTAGCTTTCTTGTGATTTTGTTTGTTCTTTTTTAAACAGCATGAGTCAGAATATTGCAATTTTTTTTTCCAAGGAAAACCTGATAAACTTTTATTTTTCCTGCAAAACATGAGTTTGTCGAACTGCTCATGCAAAATTTAGTAGGTTAGACATTAATGGCAGGTATGAGAGGACAGGTTGTGGAGCCTGTGGAGTGCAACTTCTACTCTTGCTTTCCATTATATTCTGTTTGTTGGTCTGTTGTCTCTGGTGGGGGTTTGCTGGGAGTGTGAAATTACATCTTGTCATAATTCCATTGTTTTTTTCACAATCATGTTTCAAAATGTTGCTTCAGTAAATCATCCCTTTTGCTCTCCTGCAAAGATTTGCTTTTGCCCTGATGTTGCACCCCACCAGCAGTGCCACAGACTGAGCAGTTTCACCCTTTGTTGAGCCTTCCAAAGGAAGTGTGTTATCTCCTTAACCTTAGGGAGGCGATGATCCTCCATCCTGGAGACGTGCCCTGCCCAGCGCAGCTGCGTTCTCAGCAGCATGGCCTCAATGCTGGTGACTGCTGCCTGTTCAAGGACAGACACATTGGTCACATAATCAGACCAGTGGATGTTCAGGATAGTGCGGGGGCAGCGCTGATGGAAGCGTTCGAGGAGACGCAGATGGCGGCGGTAGATGACCCACAATTCAGACCCATATAAAAGAGTGGACAGCACAATGGCTTTATAGACACTAATCTTGGTACTTTTCTTCAAGTGTTTATTGTGCCAGACTCTTTTATAGAGTCCGTGCTCTATGGTAAACTTGCCACCGGCTGCCGCAAGAGAGGAGCCCCAAAGAGGAGATACAAGGACGCTCTGAAACAATACCTCAGCCTTGGCCATATTGACTACCATCAATGGTCCACTTTGGCCTCCAATCGGGAGGCGTGGAGACACACCATCCATAACGCTGCTGATTCCTTTGAGAATGCACGCAGAATCAGTCTGGAGGAGAAAAGACAACGCAGAAAGAACCGTGCCTCACCAACACCGCCTATGGAGACTTTCTGCTGTGCCTTTTGCAACCGGACTTGCCTGTCTCGCATTGGCCTCTTCAGCCACCAGCGCGCTTGCAGCAAGCGTGGGGAGAGCCCTGCCCAAATCTTCGTTCGCGAAGCCTGGCCATGATGATGATGATGATGATGATGATGATGATGATGATCTCCTTAACCTGCACAGCCTTTTCTGCCGCAGGATGAGGTCCATGGCAGCAAGACTGTGCAGGCCACCATAAGGAGGCTCCTTCTCCAAGCCTGGTCCCTCACATTCCCTCATGACCTGCCCCATTACTGCTGCCTCTGCTCTATTTCTTGTTCTCCTTCACCATTAAATTTAAAGATGGGGTAAACTGAGGCAGAACATGGTCACTGACACATTCACCCCAGTCCAAAAAGCACGGAGATGATCCCCTCGATGCAGGGAGGAGCCATTCTCATGGCTTTTAATGATGCAGAAGTGGCTCCAGATGTTGGGCAGTGCAGTGACGGGAGGAGGTTCCTCATTCCTGGGGATGTCCTGTGGATGTCACGGGCTCTCCCATGGGCAGTGCCCAACTTCCAGGCCACAGTCCCATCGCCAGTGTGAGTGGCTGTGTGGAGGTATTGCTCTTGATTCCCCAGCTTGTGAGGTGGGCAGGAGCGTCCCCATCCAGGGGACTTTGCTACACCAGGAAGGAAAGTTGACATTCGGAGTCCTCAGAGCAACAGAAAACACCTCCCTGATGACCCTTCCCCACACCTGGAATGCTCATGTCATTGGCACTGCTCCTGTTTCTCATCTGTACATCAACTGGACCCCAAATTCTTCAGTACTGGGACACTTTCTGTCCAAGATCTGCTCATCAGCCAACACCAGACAAACGCTAATGACCTAATCCCTGCAGGAGAATGATTTCTGAAGCAATTTTATGTTGTTACCTATCTGGTTTCCTTGAATTTTATAAGAGAGATTTGACTACTTTTTTTCCCCTTTGGTGGCATAGACTGTAGAATATTTATTATAGCTGTAGTAAAGGGATGAGTTATGAGGAGACCTTGACAGGGCATTGTTTCTGTGTTTCTCTTACAAACACTGATTAATTGAGATGTTTAAATCTGAATACACTTTTTACACTTCTTTTTTTTTTTTTTTGTTACATTGAACTTTTCAGCCTGTATATTGAATATCCGATGTTATTTGGCATTCATTAATGTATGTGCTGCATATATTTTTGTGTTACCAGTAATTTTTACTGTCATTGTGCTGTTTCTAAGACATTGGTTCAACTCCTTTTGACATAGTTTAGCTATTGGGAATTTTTTGGCCTTCCAGAAAACTCTGCACTAAATAATTGCTAGAATGAAGAGAACACAGGGCTGTTCTTTCCCACAAGCTTTTCAACCTCAGTAGGAGCTTCTTCAGCCAAAATGAGCTTTTGGTTTTCTTTTTTTCGCTTTTTTCCTTGTTAATACGATAATATTAATTTGTTTTGGTTTTTAATGCTGGGAATTCTGAATTCCATGTTGACCTTTTCTAGCAATATTTTAGAAAAGCAGAGGTAGCTGTGCCATAAGGAGTTCCTGATCATAACAGAATTGAAATATTGTAATTATTTTGGGTTTGTTTATAAATATTTTTCCACTGTTAAGTTTTTAAGCAAATCTTTTCTCAGTGTGATAAAAGATTAAAGACACTAAAGGACTAAACACTCAAGATGTAGGAGGAAAGGGGTTCAGGGATAAGATTTCCATCCATATGAATGAAAAATGGCTTAGGAATTTTTATGTCAGAACAAATGCTAAGCCTCAGTTATCCATTTCCTGTGTCCATTAATTAATCCAGTGACTTCAATTAAATCACCCCTGGCCTGGAAACTAGGGGTACACTTACAGGACTCACTGAATCACTCCTCAGTAATTTTAAATACCACAGCCTAGTCACTACATCAGGAGAACAAAACCGAGAGATTCCAGGAGGAAGTTAGTTTGGGGAATGCACTTTTGGAAAACGAAAGGAGTGCTAAAAACCAAGGAGGAGGTAATGAAAAATGTCTCTGGCTGGGTAGTTGTTGTAATGGTAAACATGACATCATATTTAGTGTCATCCCACTGTTTGCCAAGAGGAGTCTGATGAATTCCTCGTGCCTTGTGTTGAAGCTTTACTCCTTTGTGTCAATGTTTTAGTGACGTTTCTATTTTAATTTATACATTACATACATACATATTCCAGTACAGTCTGCATTCGTTACCTATGATGTACATACTTTCTTCTCCCTTTTATAAAAATGCCTGTTTACGTACACATAGTTTCTGTCTTTTGTAAATGACACCACATGCAAATCATAACCCAACCACATGCAAATCATAACCCATAAATTCACGTACAGGTGGATTCACTTCCCATTTAGGGGTGGGTTTTACGTTCATATCCTGAGGCAACCACGCCATCTGCTGTCTGCCATCAGGCCTGGAAACTGCGGAACTCGGTGGGAAATGTCAGCCGATTTTGCAGGGCAAGAGTCTCAAAAATACGGCTGTCACTATGAAACTGGACGGCTGGAGAGAGGACAGAGCCCTACCCAGTGTCTGTGCTAAGGGAAAGGCAGCAACATCAGCTGAGCCACAGTACAGCACACTGGGGAACCTGCACAGGAGAAAGGCAGCCTGAACCTCCTAGGGCACGAATTGCCTTGCTGGTGCTCGTTGTTACAACCTTAATTAATTAACCATAAAACACAAAGCCACACTAATTATGGGACTGAGAGAGCAAGGGCAAAGGGGAGAGAGAGAAGACCAAAGGAAAGTAGAGATTGACTCTCTAGTTATGCCCACACTAAAATTATCATAATTACCAGCTTTGTGTATTGTCTCTCTCTTCTCAAAACTGGCAGAATCAATGAGAAGGTGTCCATCCATCTCTCCCTTGCCCTCAGCTTAGGTGTACATCCCTCTTCTGTCTGCCTGGGTGTGTTTCTGTGTGAGCCCAAATTGCAGTGGTGGTTCCTTGGAATGAAAGCCATGGGCTGAACAACCATTAGCTCCTGAACAGACAGCAAAAGCATCTGCATTGCTCCTGACCTCCTCTGGGTACAGATACAATCATGGATCATGAGGCAAAACCCTCAAGGATCTGGATGTTTAACAACAACTGATGCACGAAGTGTTTAGGAAAGTGAATGTTTCAATGCTCCAGCTTAGAAAGGAGAATGTATTTTAAGCTTATGGCTTTTGTCATTCCTTAAGGCTTCAAGGTCACTTTTGCTTTATAAGAAGGATGGCTCCTGGATGTGCACTGCTATACCCTGGGGAATCAGTGAAGTCTTGCACTTGCACAATAAATGAATTTTCTGGAGGTTTGCTGTGTTCTGCCTCAGACAAACATGGGTTCCAAGGGTAGGCTTGTTTCAAGGCATGTTCATTTATTTATATGTCACAAGTTTCCCCCCGCCCCCACCCAAGACTCTGCGGTTAGCAGGAAAAAGCAGTTAATGATGTAAATTGTCTTGTTTTAAATCAATGAACAATTATGAAAACAGACAAACAAGCAGGGCTGTGCTGTCCTGACCCGTGAAACTTCTCTGAAAAGTACTTGGAACTTAGTGGTCCCATCCAGAGAGACAATGTGCTTGTCTGTGTAACCAGAGGAGAAAGGAAATGTGTGTCACTGCTCCAAACTGCACCAAAGAGCGTAACTGCGAGAGGACAGACATCTCTACTAGCACAGAAAAATCAACCAGATACAAGATCCCTTTGCAACATTGTGAGAAGTGGGAAATACGATCTCTTTTATATGTGAGATATTGGTTTGCTACGGAAGTCTCCTGCAGAACAGATCTGGAGTGATCTGTAGTTGAGCGACTTGATTATCAAATGGTCAATGACATGTTGCTGCATCTTTGCTCCTCCAACAAAGAAATACAGTTCTGCAAATGCCAAAACCAAATTACTGCGTCAGGAGTCCCCGAAGGAGGTGTCCCTTTCTGCACTAAATAGCTGTGCTACGGTAAATGCACAAATACCTTGTTGCAAGCAGTTTGCTTGAAGACACTCACAGGGATGGAGGCTTTCCTGCCTCTTGGCTTGGCAGTGCCTGGTTCTCATATTGATCTGTGACCCAATGCACCACTCACAAATTTACTGCTTTATCCTCAAACTCAGAAACTGAAATAGGTATTTTAGTAGTTAATATAAAAATTGCAGTCCTTTGTAGGCATAGAGCAGCAAGCCACAAACATCAGCTGTGTCCTTTCTCATACTGTCCCTCCGTTTCCTTAGCAGAAGCCCTAACCTGTTCTAATTCTGCAGAGAAGCCATTCTATGCTCATGATCCCCACAATTTCCCCCGAATCTTCTCACTTTCTGGGTGCTATTTCTGAGCTGTAGAGAGTGGTCCTACAGTGTATTCCTCAGCTGAAAACAATGTTACTTTCTGGGGTTTGTTCCCTTATTCTTTTTTCCATAATTCTGAAATATATATTTGTAGATCTGCATTAGAAAAAAAAATAGTCATGATGATTGTGTTTAAACATGACTCAGATATTTATATTCAATTGGTACTTTTACTTATATGACTAAGGAATAATTGAGTTAAGACAATAATCTCTGCAGTCTGCATTACTGCATTTAAGGATAAGTAACAAGGATTAAAACCTGCTTTTAAATAACAAAGATGAAAAAACGTTTTACTTTTTTAAGCTAATAAGCAGCTTTTAACCTTTAAAATCAGTTGGTGTTTGGGCAGGAAAGACCTCTCTCATTGCTCACACGTTATAGCTAATCTGTGACTGCAGCTACTGAGCCTACCTGAAACAAAAATGTTAAATTCTGAAGTACGTGGGATAGTCCACTTTAAAAAATACTGCTTAAAAGAAAGTTGTCCAGAAAGTTGGGATTTAGCTTTTCTGGCTTCTGTAGCTCTTTGTACCCAACCTACTAGCATAACAACCCCATAAGCAGTATGGAGGGTGGAGGAAGGGCTAAAAATGGCTCAAAGAAAAATCAGTCATTACAGAAATACAGACTGTTTGCAGAACTCGGCTATTACATCTCTGCTCTACTGCCATAATACAGACACACATCAGCTTGGATCGTCTTTGGTTATCCTAACGACAGGCAATGCTTACACTGATTTGATCAAATTCCTGGATTATATACTCTTGTAAAACAGAGCTTTTGGAGTACTTGTTCGCATCCTGCCATGACGACCCTGGACACCTGCCAGCCCGAGTGAGAGTGAAGCCGTAACTCCGGGTGCTGCAGCTATGAAATATTCATTACAATGTTTGAGATGTAACAGCTTCTGGCCCAAAATGAGAGTGCCATAAACAGGCTGTTTTTCCCATAGCTGGGGAGTGAGGCAGTCAGCAGTCTATAAATGCTTCTCCGATAGATCTGTTGTTTATTTTGACAAAGTAACAGATTGTATTTGCGCTCAGAAGGCAACCGGCAGATGGTCTTTGCACAACCTTGTGAGGGCAGGCCCCACTCCTGCTGGGTGGGGAAAGCTCGCCAATCCAGCACTGCACGTTTTTCTCTTGCAGAATGTTACTAACAGTGCTTCCCTAAACAACCAGGTCTAAATGGCCAGAGTACACAGTGGCCCTGGTTCCAAAAGGGTGGTTACGGCAGAGCAATTCACACCTGGTAGCTCTTCTGGTCTGATCTGCTCTACTGAAAAATTCTTTATTCTTGTGTCACAAAACAACTCAGAATCTTTCATAAATACTTGAAGCAACATAAAATGGCCATATAATGAGGTTAATATTTAGGTTAAGGATAGGCTATATCCACTGGAGAAATAAGGAAGGGAAAATGAGTTTATGGGACTACTACAAATCACAATAGCAGGGAAACTGGTATTAAAATTCAGACATCTATGACTGGCTTAAAGTTAAAAGTGTTATATTGTGAAAATCATCTATTTCCTCTCTCACACTTCTCCAGCATTCCTTTTTCCATATGGGAAATGTTGTATGTAAACAGAAAAATGTTGTAAACCGAGTGAGTTGTCCTGATGTTGAAAGTATGCCTCACATAAAGGCTTTTTTTTTTTTTTTTCCTTGAAAGGCCTCCCACACATTTTGTGTTCTTATCACACAGCAACGATTTGATATTAAAACTGTAGCAAACTGGGAATGTTTACAAAAACTTGGGATGCTTATAAACCTCATCTCAACATATTTTTAATTACAAAGCCATGTACCACATCCATGGCTGTGACGGTTATTGGATGCAATTATTTGTATCTGGAAATAGAAAAATGTAAATGCTTTTCTTACTTTTTCACATGAGTTTTATGTTGTCATTCATTTTTATGCTTAGTACTTGAAAATCTTCAGATTCCTCCTACCCTCACAATATGGTTCAATACACTAACAAATCTACAGGTATCATTTTCCTTTGCTAAATTCCAAGTCTCAGCAGGGAAGATCCAAGTAAGACTTCCTGTTACCTGTAAAAGACGGCACTCATACATGTGAGTTTTTCTCTTATGGTTTCAAAGCATCTTGACCTTGTTTTCAAAAAGAAGCAGGAAAGAGAGTAGACTCCAAAACATTAATCCACAGATATGTGTTGCAGCTCTTACTCATTGCTTAAAAAGAGACAAGATATTTTTATTTCCATTTTAATGACAGTCAAAATACAGCTGAGTATAGTGAAATGTTTTACCCAAGGTCACAGAGCAGCCCAGGAAAACGCAGGTCCTCAAGTCTTTCTTCAGGAGATGGTGCAATCCGAAATTAATACAACCTGAGGGTATATTCCCATTGCTTCTTTTCCCCACCAAATCCTATTCTATACAGACACAGAATTGTTTATTTTGGCAGAGCCAAAAACCAAACTCCAGTGAATCTTTAAGATTTTTTTACAGCAACAAAGGGAAAGCTGAAAGCATGGACTACTCTTTAACACTCTGTTGTTCCCAGACATCCTCCTAAAGGAACACTGTGAGTTGGAGTGGTCTAGGTTAATAATGTATCTCCTAGTGCACTGCAGTACCCCTCAAGTGTCTTTATAGTGAAATCAGTTCAACAATGCAAAGTAATTGTATAGGAATGATGATATAAACCCAGCTTCATGTAAAAAATATACCCGAGTTAAAGAGGTGTAGCCCCGCACTCTTCTGTTTTTGCCATCCTGTGCTCACGGATTTGGCACTGCCAAGACTCATAATACAATTGTTTATTGCGTCTCTTGGAGTTCAAGCTCTTGAATCCATGTGACTGCGGGAAAGAAAAGCAAAGCCCTCAGCTTTCATTTAGAAGGGAAGTGAAGTTTGCAGCCCTCACGGAGGAGTTGGAAAGCCCGTGAGCACCCGGAACGCTCTAACACCAGATGACACAAAGAGCCGTCAGCACTCTTTGTTATGGCCATTCCAAGCCGGTCTGGGGGTGCTGGAATATTTGGCTTGGAGGCACCGTAGCAAGGCACGCAGGTCACGTTGATAAAGGGATGGAGAGGTGGGTGGCTCCCTGTAACAAAACCCAGGAGATCCACGAGCTTTAGCCCAAGCTGGGGTTGCCCTGAAACCTCTCCGACTCCAAACTCCTCCACCCCGGGAGAGGATGGGAAGGCTTTTCTGCCTTTATGCTCCCGACTTCCCCAAACCCACTGGGACTGAGGTCAAGGGGACCCTTTCTGTGGTGGGCGGGGAGGGGGTTCCTGCCCCCGCCGCAGCCCTGGGGCCCGGGCAAGGAGGGCGGCAGCCAAGAGAGGGGGGTTGTTGCGGGCCCAGTGACTCCTCCTAGAGGCGGTATGTGCGGAGCGGGAGGAAACCCCTGCCGCCCCCCTC
>VWZG01004495.1:342421-383401 GCA_013396735.1 Grallaria varia | reverse complement strand
CCTGTCCGGGCCGCTGCGGTGGCCAATCAGCTGCGGGGGTGGGCGGGGCGGCGGTGTCCGGGCGACAGCGAGGCGTGCGCGGGGTNCGGTCTGGGGCAATAGCGGGGGCAGGAGACTCGGTCTGGGGCAATAGCGGGGGCAGGAGACTCGGTCTGAGGCGATAGAGGGGGCAGAAGACTCGGTCTGAGGCGATAGCGGGGTCCGCAGGCTCGGTCTGGGTTAGCAGCGAGGCCCGGCCTTTCAGCCGCGCTGTGCTTTGTGAGGGGGAGCTGCCTCGGCGGGGACCCCCGGGGTTTCGGGATGCTCGGGGAGGGTCTGTGTCAGTGGCTCTGTGGGCCAGGGGACGCCCCTCCCGCCCACAGAACAGCGCTGTGTTTGTGCCTTGCTTGTGCATCACTGCTCAGTTCACCTCAGGAGCACCTACCTTAGGTCTCCTGAATTATTTTTTCACTAGTTTTCCGTGTGTATAGCAGTGTGCAGGGTGAGGCTACGTCTTTGGGTTCCTCATCAACTCCCAGCTGTTCTAGTAGATCTTGAGCTGGAGGTGAGGGAAGTGCAGGCCTGTTGATAGTCCTGTGTGTCCTTTATTTCAGTCTTTGTGTGATGAGTTCGAGTTCTCTCAATGTTTGGAAGTCAAGATGCTCCGAGGGCTGGAGCCCCTCTGCTCTGGAGCCAGGCTGGGAGAGCTGGCGGTGTTCACCTGGAGAAGAGATGACCTTGTTGATGCCTTCCAGTACTTCAGTAAAAGAGAGGGAGAGGGACTTGTTACACGGCCACATAGCAACAGGACAAGGGAGAATGGTTTTAAACTAAAAGGGAAGAGATTTAGATTAGATATTGGGAAGAAATTCTTCCCTGTGAGGGTGGGCAGGCCCTGGCACAGGTTGCCCAGAGAAGCTGTGGCTGCCCCATCCCTGGAAGTCTCCAAGGCCAGGTTGGACAGGGCTTGGAGCAACCTGGGCTAGAGGGACGTGTCCGTGCCCAGGGCAGGGGGTGGAACTGGATGGGCTTTAAGGTCCCTTCCGACCCAAACCATTCTGAGATTCTCAGTAATGCCAAGCTGGTTCTGCAAACCACTCTGCTGTTCTTGGGTAACAGCTGTTAAATAATGGCCAAATATTTTTAATCCCTTTTGGGAAAGCTCACATTACCTTTGTAAAATCCATTTGGCTATTTAAAAACAAAAAGCAATATCCCCTCCTCAGAATTTACTTTTCTCCAACAGTGTTGCAAGAGTTTTGGTGCTACATTGTTCAAACTAATCTTTTTTTTCTTATTTACTGTTTTCTGTGGTTTTTCTTAGAGAAAATTTTAGACTTGGTGTCTTTTAGACATTTTGTACTGCACTGAACTCTCTCATGTGCACCCCTGCTTTCCTGCCCCATCCTGATGCCTTAATTTCTGAAATTGTTTTCTGGCCAAGTTCAGGCTCTCTTGGGCGTTTCAGTCTTTCTGTGTCAGCAAGTTGTTCATACCTTCCAAAAATTACATGTGCTTTTCTGTCCAAAGATGATTATGAGATTTTGTTCTTCTGTGCACCTGTGTAGGGAGGACTGGAAAGTGTTTTTAAGGTTGCTGTGGTAAAACTTGATCCATAGCAAGGACTGCAAAGTAGTGGTGAGGTGTCTGTGATAGAGCTTGATCCACTGGGATGTGGTGTTGGATGTAAGATGGCACAATGGTGGGAGGAATATCCCGGGGCAATCTGTCATTCCAGTGTCCTTGTGGAGCAGTCCTCACCCTCTGCTGATCACCGTGGTGGGAGAAAATAGGGTGGTCACGTCTGTGGAGCAGGGTCCCTGCAAGTGACCAAAGCAGACCCACCTGAGAGAGGTGAGGAGGCAGAGCTGTCTCTCCAGCAGGCAGAAGGAAAATGTCCCTGGTTGGTTGGGCTCTGAAGAAGGTAAAACTCGATAGAGGAATGCCCAGCTTGCAGAAGTCTACCCCGTTTCCATCACAGACAGCTCTGGAAGATGTGGTAGCTACTCAGTCCCCCATAGCAACACAGGGATGTTGGAGTCATGGCAGAGTAGGAGTGTGCTGTGACCAATTAAGGGATTGAGAAAATTAATTGCTTTAAATTGGCCAGGCCTCATGATGTCATGATAGCCAGATATAGACACAGCTCTTCCAGCTCAGCGGGGACAGACTTTGCACAAAAGGCATGGGTGCATCTTTAAATGGAGGCTGAGGTTTGTGAGGACAGAGGCAGGGATGATGAATCAGCTGACGCAGAGGGAATTCATGGGGGCAGACTCAGAGCTTTTCACATGATAAGCCCTTGAGGCTTGGCTGTATCTTCAGAAGAGAACAATTAGGACAACAGTGCTCAACTTGTAGCTCTTTACCTGTTGGTTGCAGTCCAGGTGAGTGCCCCACCTAACCGTGGCAGGGCTGAGCTCACGGGCATCCTCCAAGGTGAAATGCTGCAAGGGAAGCCAAGTCCCTGCCTGTGGGATTTCTTTGTCCAGGTCCACAGGAGTTGATGTGTTTATGCCATAGCTTGGCTTTCTACCAAAAATTCCCTCTTGTAGGATTCAAGACAAGACAAGAACACACTGTTGTATATGTCACTCCTCAGTGTACCCTGGTCCATATAAGTTGCAAAGAAGAGAGAGACGGTGTTAGCAGAGTTTTGAAACCTCTTTTGTATTTACAAATGTATCTCAAAAAATTCTGCAGTCATGACCTGCTCTGTCACCTGCAGTGTATTTGGAAAAATGTTTTGGGATTCCAAAAGGTGGCTTGGCAGCAGGAGAATAAAAATGGCTGAGGCTTGCTGTGAGAGATAAGGGGAAAATAACAGACTAGACAGGGTTGGAAAGTTCAGTGAGGCAACAGAAGAATGAGCCAGAAGTGAGTAATTAAACATAAATTTATATAATGCTACAGCATGCCCCAGGGCAGTGTGGTTAGTTATATACAAATATGTTTTGATTTTCTATCGCAGAGATCAAGTACAACTATGGTATTTTCTGTGGATGTAATCTCTTGATGTTTGCCTTTTTCCATTGATTTACATGCAATTGGGATTTGATACTACAGGAACAAATATATGAGAGGTGAGCTTAATATGATTTTGATACATGTAGTGTACTCTACCTGCACGGCTCTCTGTAAAGATTTCAGTGCTGGGCTGACCTCCTGGGTGATGGAACTGTCCTGCCAGCATTGCAGGTATCAATTCCTACCCTACTGCATGCATTTATTAAGTTCCACCTTAAATGAGTTACTGTTGCGTGTTACTCAGAAGAGAAGGTTGTTCCAGAAATCGGCTCCTCTGATGGCTAGAAACCTAATTCCCAGTCTACATTTGTTCGTTTGAGTGCAGTTATCACAAACTGAAATGGACACGTTTTAAGGGTTGGTATTGTTATGAAACTGAAAGTTTATAAAGGGTTTGTCACAAATTGCAAGTTACATTGAGGAAGAGACCTTGGGAGATCCCCTGGTGCAGCCTCCAGTCCCAAGGCAGATCCAGTGCTGTCCAGGTGATTTCTGACGTATATTCTGGAACTGTTTTCAAGTTGTGGGAAGGTTCTGCTGCCTCCCATCTGATCGAGTCTGGTGCTCTGCCCTCCCCCTGCTACACAGCTTACATAAGAGTCACTTTTGTGGGGAACACTCTCTCTCTCTACCTTCACAGCATCCTCTAACATCTCTAAAGACCATTATCCTGTCTCCCCACTCCTTTTCACCTTCCCCTTGAGCTCTGTTGTCACCACGTGTGATTCCATGCTGGCAGTCAGCAGGGAAGTTGGAGTGGGGTGATGATGTGTCCCTGTCTGATAGGTTTACTGCTTTAATCTTTCCCAACTTTTCTTATCGTGCCCACATAACAGGTTGCCTGCAGAATTAAAAAAAAATGCTGATACACAAGGACATGCCAGGGTCTCATAGTTCCCTGATGATTTTATTTCCTTGATACCATACATGAAACCAGTGTTCAAGTTAGGTTATTGTGGAAATTACCCCTTGGCTTTGGCTGTTACGGATGAGATGGTTTTTGGGAATCTCTGGCTTTGTATGGGACAGGTGACCCTCTTTGAACATGCACTTGATCTGTAATAAGCAGCATAAGAATGTAACACAGATTTCTATGCCCGCTTTGGGTGAATGTTGAATGTTCCCAAGGGCTTGCAGTGGTGTCAAACAAAATGTTTTTGTTTGTTTTTTGGAAGGCTGTTGAAAATGAAGATTGTGATGAAGCTTAATAATATCACCTAAATTCATAGGTTCTGCCCCCCCCCCCAATTTTCTTCCTCCTTGTGTTTCCTAATTTCACTGAGGTGAATGAATACTGGGAATAAAGTAGCTGTGCCTTCACTGACAGAAATACCATCTCTGGCAGACCTGCTCTTCGTTTGCTTCAGAGGCTCATAATTAGGCCTTCAGGACAGCTGTCAAAATGGAGTTAAAACCAATTTTTGTTAACAGAGTTAAAACATCCCCATTATTTGACTGAGAGTGAGAACTAGGAGTGTAACTATAATCACATGCTATCTTTGCAGTGGAGTGGCAGACTCCACGGTCTGTTGTACATTTACCCATAATTTTGTGAAAAATAAGGAGAAAATGAGGTTTGTTTTCTTTGCTCCTGATATTGCTATGCTGACAGTGCAGTTTGAAAGCAAAGTTATAACAAATATTCCAAATATCCAACTTCTAATGAATAATGCCTCAGGTATTGAGGGGTGGGCATGGATTTTTTTTTCCTTCTGGAACAACAACAATGCATAAAGATGTTTCTCACCGAACATCCTGTTTGTCTTCTCTTGCAGCTCGTGGATTTGGAGCAAGCTGTTAGGAATCACCAGGGAACTGAGAAGCACAAGACTGCAAGATGTCAGGCCGAAGTGGGAAGAAGAAAATGTCCAAACTGTCCCGCTCGAGCAGGGCTGGTGTTATTTTCCCTGTGGGGAGGATGATGCGCTACCTGAAGAAAGGGACGTACAAGTACCGGATCGGAGTGGGAGCCCCTGTGTACATGGCAGCTGTCATAGAGTACCTCGCAGGTAAACCAAGAACCTGGGCCTGGAGGTGCTGGCACAGGAGCCAGGGATGTCCAAGGGATGGGACAGGAACATGTGGAGCACTTCTGAAAATCAGGCCCCACAAGTACAGGATTTGTTGAAATTTGTTGAAAATGCTGAGGGGGTGAATTTGTTTCTTAAAGAGGCTGAGAATGGGGATTTTCTCCTTTAGAGGCACCATGCTTGGTGACTATCTGGAGAGGAAATTGGTATTATATTTTATTATATTATGGTATTATATTAGGCTTTTGATGCACCCAGATGTGACCAGCGACAGGATCTGAGGGAATGGCCTGAAGGGGTGTCAGGGAGGTTTAGGTTGGATATTAGAAAACGGGTCTTCACCCAGAGGGTGGTTGGGCACTGAACAGGCTCCCCAGGGCAGTGGGCACAGCACCAAGGCTGCCAGAGCTCAAGGAATGCTTGGATAATACTCTTGGGCACATGGGGATGGTCCTGTGCAAGACGAAGAGTTGGACTCAATGATCCTTGTGGGTCCCTTCCAACTCAGCGTACTCTGTGATTCTGTGAATAACAGGAGAAAAAAGTAAACCCACCTTGTACATATTTTGTGCTTTTAAAGTGAGCAAACTGTTCTGCTAGTTGCATTTCTCCATGCAGGACAGTGTCAAAAGTGTTATGAAATATAAAGGTTGTTCTTTTGTATTTTGAAAACCCTTTTGCTTTGCCTAAGGGTATAAAGAAAGTGCTTCAGTGTTTAAGTCTTCCCACATACCCCAAGTTTTCTCTTTCCTTCCTTTCTGAAACTGAACTCAGATGAAGTGGCAATGTCACACGGTGATACAATATACTGTGGTTCTGTATAGTAATATTTCAAGTGTCCTGTGGTCACATCTGCTCAGTTTCTTATTTAATTATGGAAAATAGCACTTTATCAAATTGTCAGAACTCACAGTGCAGAGAGGATTCTGGTTCACATTATTCGGGTGTTACAGATCAAGACTGAGGTGCATTGGAGAATCTGTGAGGAGTCACAGCCTGGATGGAATTAGTTGAGTGGATTGTGTTTCAGGAGTGTAGTTTATTGCCAGAGTGGCAGGAAGAAGCTGGCATGGAGCCTTTGTGTCTATGTAAAAGCATGCTAGGCTTTAGGTAAACATCACTGTCTTTTTGACACATGAAAGCCTGTTCTCACTACCAGACAATAAAAGCACTGTTTTCATTCAAAGGTGTGGAGAAAATACAAAATCGCACTATTAAATTTCACTATTTCACCATTAAAATTAAATTTCTGTTGACGTCTAATAGGATATTACAGAAACTTCCATGTTTGTGCTGGTACATTTCTGGATAAGAATTGATTTATTTTTTTCCTGAGGCTACTTCTGGAGCTGGAGTGACAAAGTATGGCTTGCGTTGAAGAAATCACACTAACTTTTATAACATAACATGCTGCATGATGACTCTTCTGACCTTCTGTCTGGGGAGGAATATGTTTTTTTTGCTTTTCCCACTCCACATGGATCCAGAGCATTCAAAGGAATTTCTAGGAGAAACATTTGAAGATGCTTTTTCTAAACTGTGGCAATTATTACAAGGTGCAGTAATAAATTGTCAGCAGCACATCTGGTATGTGCAACATTTCAGCAGTGCAGACGGAGTTATGGTCAGCACTGTTGACCTATTACCTGAACTAGAACAATGTATATCTTGGCTCTGCTCCTGCCTAGTAAGTGCAGTTTAATGTAGATCATTAATACGACATGGGCAGATTACATGTGGGTCTACTCTTTGTTTTAGAAAAAAAAGGAATGTGTAGTGAACCAGGCAAGAAGATTGCTAGAGGTGTAGGCTGGGAGCCCACATAAATTGTAAAGGAATGCTATTTTAAGCTGCTTGGTTCAGGAGAGAACCCTATCTTGCCTCAACCCTGTATATATTGTAATATAATGGAGTAATGTTTCTGAGCAAACACCCATTGCTGGTGGATAGTGGCCTTTCCAAACAAAAGTTTCTGTGCTCTGTCCAGAGTTTTGTTTGGAAATACCATAAAGGTGAAGAATTCAATTAAAAACACGATGTTCCAACATCTAACCCTGCTGATCTAGTTATTCCTAATACTTTGTGTAAAAAAGTCCTTGGTTTTGGGAAGCCTGTAGAAACAAAACGTGTTTTTCCAAGGCTGTTGTTAAATGGGGTATTATGTGTCAAACTGGTAGATTTTCTTACCATTATCTGATGCTTCCTGTTACAAAAGCCATTCTTTTTTCGTGGACTTGCAACTAGGAAATGGTGGTTGCTCGGGATGAAAGGCTGCATGCAGGGGGACTGCTTCAGGCTAAATCTGGGAGGGTGGCAGTAAGGGAGTCTGGCTTTTTAACTGTTTCACAGTAGCAGGTTGAACCATGTTTTTTTGTTTTGTTAAAACATTCAAGAGAACTTCTCTAAATCTCTCAGTGCTTCTCTGTGCTTGAGCAGAGATTTGACACTTTATGAAAGGGGAAGGGTGGTCTCTGCCTTCCCCACAGAGATCTGCTCTCTTTGGCCAGACTCTGACTTCGATAAAACACGGGTTGCTCCTGCTCAGCAGAGACTTCTTTGATTTTAACACCTAAAATCTCCAAAGCCCTGGTAGCCCTTATCAACCCCAAATTTGTACTTTGGCTTATCAGCCCCGTGGTTGCAATGCCAGGAATCACCACGGTGTATCTCAGGAGGAGGTATTTTCACCTCGACTAATGTGGAGAAGATCCTCCTCAGTGTTCTAAGTCTTTCTTTTAAATCTCTCTATGGTGTTTTATATCACATTGAAAAACTGCAGCTTAATTCCTATCCAGAAAGTCGTGTTTGCTGGAACAGTGCTGGGTTCCACTGGCTTCAGAGTTAAAACTCCATGAACAATTGGCCTCAGTCCCATTGGATTTATGGGATTTGCAGCAGACACGTGCTGTGAGTGTGCGTGGGGCTGACTGCAGTCACCCTCATCTGAATCAACCATCAGCTGCGTTTGTCCCACAGTGCCTTCCCAAAAAGTAGGCAGAGAATACAGCTGCCCCTTGATTAATAGGCAGGAGTCATGTGAGGGGTGTGCTGGTCATGGAAGATGTCAGTGGAAAGCCATCTCCTCTAAATTAGGGCAGAACACATCGCCAGCAAAGGCTTCCTCCTGCACAGGAACCACCTGGCATGTGCTTCTGCCTGCTGAGCTCATCTGCCGTGAAGAGACAAACCAAGCAGAGAGTTTTCCACTTGCAAATGGAGGACCAAGGGCTCCATCATCCGATAGGTTTTTTCAGAGCAAAGGTGTTACTGGTAGATTTGTATGCGGTCGTGTAACAGGAACTGACACAACTTATCCTAAAGGGGAGGTGGAAAACAAGATAAATAACCTGTATGAAATCTTTCCAGTTTGCTATCAGTAATACTTGTAGTCCTTTCTTATCAGTCCAGCTCCACAAAAGCAGGCTGAGCTCAGCTGAACTAATACCTTTGGCCTGGCTAGGATGCTTTTACTTCACATACACTCCAAATCTGTTGATCCATCAGCTGAAGAAACCTCTTTTTTCCTGCATATCACAGGATGAGGAGATGTAATCCCATTCAGGTCATGGCTTGGCTGCTGCTCATGTCGGCTGGAGGAGAGTTATGTTCTTCCCTGGTCTGAGTGCTTATCCAACAGGAGAAAAGGATCTAAAAATACTTTAAAAATAAGTGCTGGCTAGTGCCAGTGGAGAGTTCTGGGCACTACTCTGTAGCTCAGCATTCAGTGTATGCCAGAGTCCCTAAGGCGCTGGTTTGCTTGTAGCCACCTGCACTGAACGTGTCTGTATTTGAAGTTATGATTCGGGTGTGGAGGCATCTCTGAGGATTTTGAATCTTGAGGGGAAGCAAGATTATTTCAGATTTCACTTTAATTCTTACTGCCTGCTGCTGAGAGCACGTAAATTAAAAAGCAGCTTCTGGCTGAGAATATCAGGATGCCTGGTTTCAAGAGAGCTTGTTGTAGTACAGGTTTTTGTTATAGGGCCTATATTCTCAGAATAGTCTTAGAAATTAGGTAACCTCAACTGTTAAGTTGTTTCTACTTGAAATGTAAAGCAGGTTCTTCAGAGATCTGTTATTATCAGCAGAGGATGTGACAACTGAAGCCTCCAGTTTTGACGTGTATTTTGCAAGTGCCATTTTATATTATTAAGACTATGAGTCGCTGCCTCCACCATTAGAAAAATATGCATATGGATTATCATTAGAAGGAGGTAACGCAATTATTTACCTATGCAGATATTTGGCATCCTTTGGTAAATTGTGTACATATTCCACAGTTTGCCATACATCACCTCTGCCTCGGATTCCCTTCTTCCCAGTGTCCTGTGATGGATGGCTGGCATTTGAGTGTTCTGCCTTTTTTGCTCTTGACATTAGGCAGTGGACATTTGAGTGCACCATCAGGATGCTGCTGGCCAAAGGACCCAAACCTGGGGGAGTGGGGTGAGCACACAGGTAGCAGGATGTGCCTGTTGTTGGCACACCTGAAAGAACTTCAGTTCCCACGCAGGTAAGTAGGTGTTGCTTTTTGGATTTTTTTTTTCCCCCGATGCAATTTTCCTCTGCTATCAGCGCACGTCTGCAAAACCCACTGGAGAAGCCTGGGTCTCTTTTCTTGCTCTCTTCTGGTCTGCACAAGGGATGGAATCTGTTCCTGCTATCTACTGCTGCCTTAGCTCCACTGGCAGAGGTCTGGGAGAGGGTCTGAAACTTCCAAGGGGGTGAACGTAGCTGGATTATCCAGAATTTCTTTTCAGTCTCTGTTAAAATCCAGGACAGAGTCTAGGAAATGATACAGCTGAGAGGTTCCTGCCCTAACTTTTACAATTCATTGTGAAGATGCATATAATTTTTAAAAAAAAGGCTTTTACATCTCCAACATTCAGTTAAATGTATATGCTGTGTCTTAGTGAAAACTGGAAGACAAGTATGTACTTTTGTTATTCTTACTGAGTGAAATTGAAAGCTTGTATTTTTCCCCTGAGCTAAGAGCTAAGCCTCATGTTGAAATCTTTTGGATTTTAGCCAGACAGCATTATGTACATTTCCACTACATTTTTTGTGAAACGATTCTTAAAATAGTTATAGTTCTTTATTTACTTTATTAAAAGGAGTAAGATAGCATTAGGACATCAGTAAGGTGTCAATAGGACATTGATAGGCTGTAATTTTCGTAACCGTGTGTGAAATGCAAAACACAAACAAATGCAAACAGAAACCCAAAACCGAGAAGACAGGGACACTGCATGCTTTTAAAATGAAACAAAGCATGAATAAGATTTTTACGATTATTTGGAGAAAAAGAAAATCCCTTCTTCCTTCTCAGTGTTTCAGTAGAGTTCTTACCTGAGAAATGACTTCTGAGTAGAGGCCAAACTGTGCAAGTTAATGAATGACACTGATTGATTGCTACGGTCCAAGTAAACTTAGAAAGATGTGTCTGTATTTCCTCCATAATATTTAGGAAAAGCTCAGTGACTTTGCTTGCAGTGTAAATGTTACTGCTAATTTAGAGAAACTACTTTTGAAGTGACCTTTTGTTCCCAGAGAGGTAGAAGGAACCTTCTATCAATATTTCATGCTCTGAAGCTCCTACGTTGTCTCTGCTTGCATTTAGGGCAAATCTTTTGTATCTTGTTCTGAAATGAAGCTTCTCACAGATTTCCAATGCCCTTTAATTCCATCAGTGTCTGGCTAGTTGGCTTTCCAAGTATTTCTTCAAATGCACCTCAGTCTTCATCTTACCTGGTCCTGAGAATCCTTGCTGTTTGTCAGAGCTGTCTGTGCCAGGTTTGGGGTTTCACTGCATGCTTAACTGTTCTACTGTTACAGTGCTACTGCTAAATTTTGGACTGCTAATGTACATTTTTTTAAGGTGGTTTTTTTTGTCTTTTTGAAAGAAGATTCCGACTTGGGACTTGTAAAAGAAATTACTTGAACAAGCTTAGCATATTTTCTGCTAGCTATCCTTTAGGGAATTAGGAAGGACAAACTAATTTACCTAAATTTACAAATACATTAAGTGGGGTTTGGTTTCTGCCTTTCCATAGAAAAGACCCTTTAAATCTGGGAACGTCCCTGAGAAGGTAAATGGATATCAAGAAGGAATGTAAAATGTGTATGCAGCATGGACATAAGCTGCATTTTTGTTGCTCATTTTTATCTTGATGTGTTGCAGCCGAAATTCTAGAGCTGGCGGGAAATGCAGCGCGAGACAACAAGAAAGGAAGAATTGCCCCCAGACACATCCTCCTGGCAGTTGCAAATGATGAGGAACTGAATCAGGTACCCGTTCCCATTTCAGTGCAGGAGTTACATGCTGCAGGGAAGCTGCTACCACGGAAGGCTGGAAACAATTTAGTCTGAGCAATGAAAAGAGCAGAAGGCAAGATTGTGACCCCTTAAATAAAAGCAATCAAAACCAAAGGTTCTGAGATGCCTCATCTTAAATCCTATGGACATAAATGTTGCTTTTATTGTAGCCTGTGAGTCCGGTTGAAGTGAGTGGACTTGATGCTTCAGTTTTTCCTCAGGGACATCCAACACTTAAAGAAAATGTGCCATATGCAAGACCTTTTCCCCCAAAGCTGTAGAAATGTGTGTTTTCTGTTGTACTGGCTGTGAGGCCCTTCTTGGGTAGGGATCTGGCTCACTCTCTCTATTGGTGCCTCCCCACTCGTCTGCCTGTTGGCATCCAGGCTGTGATTTGTAGTGCTCTCACTATCACGTGTGGGATCATTTCTCCTAAACTTGTTGAATGAGGACAGAGATCATGGCATGGGCTGTGAATTGTTCTATTCAGGGGTGCCAAAAAAGTTCAGCCAGCATCAGAGTATCTCTTCTTGGTAGGCCCCATCTTAAGACGGATGACATCATTCACACTTTGAATACTCCTGCACTTAATTTGTCTGCTTTAAATAATGAAAATGTGGTGCCCATGAAGTCATGTAGCTCTGTTTCCAGTCAGGCAGACTGAAAAGTCAAAACAGAGGCCGGGAGAGAAGGAAAAGTGTGCTGACACTAGCAGCCCTTTCCCAGCTCTGTGGTTCTGGTCACTGACCTCTGAACTGGGATCTGGATCCAGTGTTGCCTGCTAAGAATTAGCCAGACTTTGTCCTCCACATAATTATCACAGCCCATTCCTGTTCTTTGTCTCTGCGGAGCAGGTTCTTGGGGTTCTTCCATGCTTTGACTGCATGTTTCCCTGCCAAATGGATCTGCATCCAGTCCTTTAAGCTTGGCTGTGGTGCAGTCATTTTTTTAAGTAGCCCACAGGCCCTTTTCTTATTTTACCCACGTTCAGTGTTTGTGAGTCACCAAGGACAGGTTTGCACAAAGACCACTGCACTGAGAGAGAGAGGAGTGATTGTACAGCAGCAGAGTTCTCCAGGATGTGCTGGCTGACTTTGATGTCACCCGCCAAGTCCCTTGTTATTGTGGATTTTCTCCCTAATAGTTTTTGGTGGTGCAGAGTAAGGGGATCTGTAACATGCTTGTATACACTGCTTCTCCTTGCAGTTGCTAAAAGGTGTGACTATTGCAAGTGGAGGTGTCCTGCCCAGAATTCAGCCTGAGCTTCTAGCCAAGAAACGAGGCGCCAAAGGCAAATCTGAGACCATCCTTTCCCCTGCTCCCGAGAAGAAGGGGAGGAAATCCATGGTGAACAAAAAGAGTGGGAAGAAGGCAAAGTCTACCAAGGCCCGAACATCCAAAAAGGTAAGCACAAGGCAGGTACACATTCCATGCCACCCTTTGTAGTACTTTTTTGGTAATCGTGTCGAACTCTTTACCTCCACACTAACTGTGTGGCAGTGAACTCTTGCCTTTAAAATAAAGGAAGCTACCTTTTAAAACATTTTCTACTGGAGAGATGTCACGCCTTCAGCCTTGTCCAGTTCCTGGGCTGCTGTTAAAGGCTTTTCACTGTCCAGAGAACTTGCTCTCCTGTGGTATGTCAGTGTCACTGTGACAAGCTCTTTATTTCACATGTTCTTAGCTGTGCTGTTGTTAGTGGTTTTTGAAAGAAGAATAAATGAATCAGAACTTGACCACTGCACCTTCCCTTGTGGTTGTCCATCCTCTATCACTGTCCAAAATGGTTTAATTTGATAAAACACTAACCCAGATGAGTGCTCTTGGTTTGCCATTCCAGAATATGCACTGCTAAGTTTTGACTGGGTAGGATTAAATGATATTCAGCATTGATTTAGGCTTTTTAAACTTGCATTAAGCACATTTTTCTGGACGCCTTTGAGCTTTAATACAGCTCCATAGCTGAGGACACACAGAAACAACTTTGGGAAAGAAAACAGAGTTGCCTAATAAGATGTGTATGGGTGCCTCTGTGTATTGATCTCAGCCACCACTTTACTTTGAATTGCACACATCAGAGTTTGGACTTGTCAGGTAGAGTTAGCTTCTTGATGTGCCTTAAAGCAAATATTGAAAGATGTGAGGAGATGCTCCTGCAGCCCTCTAGGACTGGTATGTTTGCTGCTCCTGGAGCTAAGCAGCAAGAAGGATTTATGATTTATTAACTGAGATTTTTTTTTTTTTTTCCAGATCATAAAGTTGTTTTTTCTTCAGACTGGGACATTTGACTGGGTTACTAAGTTACTGAGTCTGATTTAGTATGAGCTCCACTCTGTTAGCAACAAAAATAAACTAACACCCACCCACCCATAAATACAACTTTAATTGTTAGTAAAACTACAGATGGGTGTGGGTGCCCCGACTGTGAATGTGACTACAAATGTATGTAATGCCTCAGATGAACCACTGATGTTTATCATTATATAAACAGCGCAGACCTCTGTTGTTACATAATCTTTGGGGATTAAAAGGCTATGAGTAATACATTGATCTGAGGAGATGAGATTTATAGTAACTGATTAAATCTATCTAATATTGAATAATGGTCTATATTGATTATTTTTTTGCCTTTGAGAGTTTTTGCTTTTTTTCTCCCCTCAAACAGAACAAACAAAAGGACAATGAAAAAGAAGGAGCTTCAAATTCAACATCTGAGGATGGACCTGGGGATGGTTTCACTATCTTGTCCTCCAAGAGCCTTGTGCCAGGACAAAAGGTAATACAAAGTTAGGACAGAGTGGGATCACAGCAGTGGGGCCTGGCATAAACAAAAGGTTGCTTTTGATCCAACAGCACTACAAATTCTTCCCTATATTCTCCCTCAGTGGTCTCAAATTTAAAGCCAAAACTCACTTAAGTCATGGGCAGGGTCTCAAAAATATGTCTGCAGATACAAGATTTCCAAGAACAATGCTGGTCAGCCCCTCTGCAGAGACCCATACTGATTCATTTCTTGGCCTAAGCAGTACTGGAGTTTTGTTCGGTTTGGACTTGTCTGTGTTGTGCTGACATACTGCCAAACCAGGTTTAAACTTCTAGGCTATTTATTATTTATCAAAGAGTGTTTCTTGGCCAGGTTCCAGGATCACCCAGAGCTTGTTGGCTTGTGCCAGAAGCCTGGGTGCTCCATCTGAAAGTGGCTTTGGGACTCTGCTCTGTCAGTGTTCCAACTGAAGACCTCCCCAGAGCTGCAGAACATTCCTGCTGCACCATCTCAGCACAGGCTGTGACATCCTGCCTGGCCAGAGTTACAAAGCTGTCCCACCAAAATACATTGGTGTTCCATTTACTGTGCCCTGTATTTATCGCTCTTTTTTTCCCACTGTACTCGCCAAGAACAAGAGGGGTTTTTTGCCTGCCTTAATTTTTGAACCCTCCAAATTAGACTAGAGGTTTTCTTACAGATTTAGCTATGGAGATATAGTAATTTTTATTATTATTTGTGCCAGGAAAGGGTAATTAATTGCTTGGGTTGTGAAATTAATTATGTGGGTTGTGAAGCCTTCATGGATCAGGATGATGTTCAGCCCGTCTTCTCAGCCCCCTTGCAGTAGTTCTCTGAGGGCAAGTGCTTTTTTCAGGAGAAACACTTTTTAATTTCCATATTATTCTCCTTAAAAGAAAGCATTTCCAAAATCAGCCCTTTTTTTCTTCAAAGTGTGATGCTAGAACATTGATTTTTCTAGCAGTAACTTCCACTGGAGCAAGCTCCCAAGATGTGGGCATAACACCAAATAACCTGAGTGGTGTGCAAATTAATTAATTAAAAGCTGAAAATCAGAATCACACCTACTGAACAAAATAAAATAACTGATCTCTGAAATACTGAATGTAGCCTTCTTTCATTTTAGTGGTTTTGGTATGAAAATGCTTTTGCACTCGCATTACTCTTTTATTTTTTGCTACCCCCTCATTATTATTTTTCAGCTTTCTCTGACACAGAGTGACATCAGCCATATTGGCTCCATGAAAGTAGAAGGCATCGTTCACCCCACAACTGCTGAAATAGACCTCAAGGAGGAAATAGGTGAGGCTCTGCTACAGGCAGAAAAAAACAGATCTAGAGTTGGAACAGTAGCTGGTCTACTGGCTGCCTGCTGAGATCCCATCCTGTTTCATCTGAATCTTCCCCAGGCCATAAATATAATTTACAACACTTCTGAAAATCAGGCTGGATCTGACTAGGTATAACAGGCTAATCATTAACTTACTTTGTTTTAAATGATGCCTTACAACAAGCAAAACACAGATATTTTGTTGATTCACATGAGCAGCAAAGGTGTAAATAATCATTAGTGCTGTCTTTATTGGATTATTTTTATATTTCTCTTTGCAATGTCTCCTACAAAACTCAGGTATTAATAACACTTCTAATTATGCTTCTCATTATAGGATACTATAATATATACAATTTATATATATTATAATAATGTATATAAAATTTAGAAATACTTGTGTACAAAGTCTTATACTGCTCATGTGAAATAAGGAAATATTATTATTCCAAATATGGAAATTGAAGCAGGAGGGCGGTAAAAAGCTATTTGTTAGTCACATAGAGGGCACCGAATCTAGTAATGGGCTTTTGGATCATTGTTTTATAGTCATGAAGACCTTCCCTGGCATCCCAGCTTTTTGTTTCAGCAAGTACTAGGGTTTGTATGTTGAGTTGATTTTGGAGACTGGAAATCTGAGTCCTGAGAATCCTCACTATTGTAGCCATTCTTACAGATATTAGAGTAATTTCCAGTAGTAGCATACAGAGTTCTTCAGAACCAACAAAAAGTAAACTTCATCTGTGGCAAACTGTGGCAAACATCAACATCAGCTGCTGCTGATAGAGGGAAGCGGGATAATAAGTGTACAGTGTTCTTTCAAATAATGTAGAGTTGTTTTTCCACGCTGATACGCTGAAGCCAAGGCCTTCTGCTCTGTGTCCTTGCAGGCAAGGCATTGGAAAAGGCTGGAGGAAAAGAGTTTTTAGAAACGGTGAAAGAGCTTCGCAAATCTCAAGGCCCTTTGGAAGTTGCTGAAGGTAAAAAGGATACTACAGTCTCCTTTGGACACAGCTCATTTCATATGTTCTTTTCTCTGGGCATTCTGGCGTGTTCTTGATTATATACATGCCTTTGGTTATGTGATGTAAATGTTTCTTCTTCGAAGCTGTTGCTGATGTGGACAACATGCTGAGAAGGTAAAAAGGAAGAATAGGATATCTGTGTGCTGTGCACATTCTGTGTTTGGGCTGATTAATTTATCTGAGGCAATTTCTGTCTGCGGGAGTCCAAAAACGAAGGAAATCTTGTGCTGTTTCCTATGTGCCATCTTTCCTGCCCGGTTTGTACTGGTTTTTGGAAGAGCAGTTGCTCAGGCACTACAGCTAAATTATTAGAAGAGCTCCCTTCAAGGGTTTAACACATCTGCAGCGGTGAATAGTTTGGGACTTGAGGCTGTGCTTTCCTTTGTGGACAAATTAAACATTTATAGGGATTGATGGTGGCTGGAAAACACATGGAGAAAAGTTATAATATACCTTATTTGGCTTAGTACGTCAATACTCAAGAACACAAATGCTTTAAATAGTCTAGTTTTGGAAATTTCCTAAATGAACAGCCTAGTTTTATAATTTCAAATGATAGAGAAATTTTTATACAAGATCATTTGCTTCACTTTCACATCTAAATTAAATTTATCTGCCATAAAATCAAAGTAAACTACTTTTCTCAGTCAAAATCACTATCTAACTACTAAGATAGACTCATTTTGTGATGTTAAGGCAGCTGGTTGAAATCTAAGTAGCACAGAATTCTTCTGTGCCTGTAACAGAATCCCTCTGTGATGGTGGACATGTGAATACATCCAGGTTTCTCATCCTTGGGCTAATTTCATTCTGCCCAGCTAATTTCAGAAAGTTTAACCTGAGATGCCCAAGACCCAGATTTCCAGTAGTGCTGATGGTCATAGTTGCAGCAAAAGCCAACTGATAACATGCTGTGGTCTCTGCAGGTCCTGGAGAAATATTAGGCTTTCTGAAAAATTAATCTGAGGTTCCTAATTGGACATAAACTGGTGGGGACATCTTTGATTTTCATGTCCTTATCTGAAATTACTCAGCTGTGAAAAATGGGTCTCAATATTACTCCCCAACCCTCTGGAGCTGTAATATGATAATAATGCAGGATATTTGTGTGCAGCATTCAGTGACAGCACTGCAGAAATGTCTGTTGGGGGATTAGTGCTACTGTGTTTAGGGCAAGGTTTTGATGCGTTGCATAAAACAAACCCAGAGGCCATGCTGAATGAGAGAGCTGAAAACCATGATGGAGTAACTGTGTGCTAACCAAATGAGCCCTGGGTTCTTTGGTCTCCAAAGAAATAACCATTGATCACAAAGGTAATGATGAGACAGTCAGATTATGATTGCAAGCGAGCCACTGTGGCATGTTTTAATTCCAAACGTATTTCTTTGGAGAGGTAATGTAATTAAGTAGGTACGTTGGGTTGAGAGGTCACTGCGGGGTGGTTTCTGTTCCAAACTAAATGTTACATTTCCGTTTGTGTTAGCTGCACTCACTCAGTCTAGCGGCCTAGCAGCAAAGTTTGTCATCCACTGTCACATCCCACAGTGGGGCTCGGACAAGTGTGAAGAGCAGCTCGAGGAGACTGTAAAGAACTGCTTAACAGCTGCAGAAGACAAGAAGTTGAAGTCTGTGGCTTTCCCCCCGTTTCCCAGCGGCAGGTAGGACTCCGGCTGCACAGCAGGGTTCTGGGCCAGGTAGCAGTGCTGTAATTAGCTGTCAGAGCTGCTGCTGTGACAGAGGGGTGACCTCTGCTCTGTGACCCTGCCTCTGCCCGTGCCATCTGACACTGTGCTGCTCCAGGGGAAACCAGCCTCAAGGGCAGTGTTTGCAGGAAACTGCCAGAAAGTCTTTATGAAGAGAAATTAGCCACCCCTCAGGAGAGCTGAGTGGGCTTGCTGTGTTTTCTATTGCCAGGCACTCATTTTCATTCCTCTGCTATGGCCCTGCGCCCCCTCAGGTTTTGAGTCCCTTCATTTTGCTGTGGGGAGTCTTATTAAAACTGTATTTGTACTAATAAGATCATACCAGCATAATACTGAGGGCAGGTAACAGTGATGCAACCTGAGCTAGGTAGATTTGGGGTGTGCACTGAAGTCACCCTGACAATATATATCCAACAGACTAGTCACACAAAATATGGGTTTTTTTCAAAAGAAAATCAATGTTTCTCAAATGTAGATGTGCTTTAAAAAAGGGAACTATGAAATCAATTGTGAAGCTACACATTTCTGTCTCAGTGACTAGCAAACAAAATATGCTTGACTAAGAAATTCAAAGTATTTTTCTTTTTTTTGTCTTTATAATTTATTTTTAAACCAACAGTTTGTTGGTCTCCGATCACAAGAAACCTTGGACAAGCCCTGCTAACTGCAGAAGTTGTTCTTTTGTGTTAGAGTTCACATGCTTATATTTAATTTGATATGTATCTGCTGATTTCGTAGTAGTGCCCAAAGAGTAGAGTACATAGTCCAGTCCAGTTGTATTGGCCTGACAGTGAGTAAAATGAAAATAAAACTGCATTTTAATCAGTGGAATCCCCACACACCACTGAATACACAGGAGGCGAAAGTGCCATTTTAACATGGTCAGTCAGCTAAGTAGGTGATGTTTTGTTTTGGTTTTTTTTTTCAGTTTTCAGCTAAAAAAATTAATCATCCTTTGAACTTTCTAGCCTGCCAAGCAAGGCATGGAAAGGTTTCATTCTAAGGGGGAGCATTAAAAAAAACTTTTGTGTGGTTATAAAAAGCAGAAGCAAATGGAAACAGCAGCTCTGCCAGCAAGGAGACTAATAGAGCAGCAGGTGAATATTGCTATCAAAACCTTGGGGTTTACTTCTGGACTTTGTGCAGACTGTCAGACTGCAACTGGCACTCTTGGCAGCAGCCTGTGGTTGGAGCAGCTCTGGCTGGCTGCTCTCAGCATCACGTGTGTGTAGTGCCTGCCTGGGTGTGACACTCACCTGTGCTCTTCTCTTCTCCTCCCGCACAGAAACTGCTTCCCAAAACAGACGGCAGCCCAGGTGACCCTCAGAGCTATTTCCACCCATTTTGATGGCACCAGCTCTTCCTCCTTGAAGAACATTTACTTTCTGCTCTTCGACAGTGAAAGCATTGGCATCTACGTGCAAGAAATGGCCAAGCTAGACACTAAGTAGCAACGGCAGCCAAATGAAACTTTATTTTTCAACAAACTTGAGTAGCATTGAAAGCATTAGAGGTGGGTTTTATTTTTTCAATGTGATGAGGAGGGGGAGTGGTAGTAGTGTGATGTGTTGTGACTTGATGAAGAGCTGTGACTAGAGATGAGAGGGGTTTAGTCCAATTTCTTCATGCTATCAGCATCCTCTAGCCATTTTTATCACCGGAAGCAATTGAGTTACCATCTGTTTTCAGGAGTTTAGTGTCCCTTGCTACTTTAGTTTAGGAGTTTTTAAAGAGTAACCTCATTTTAGATTTGTAGTGATGATTTCTTCACACACACCACTTCAAAGAAAGCTCTTAAAAATGTTCGGTCCCTTTTCCCCTCCCGTGAGGGTAGATGGTAAACTGCCTTTAGCCCACCGAGGGAGGGGAAAAGGAGTTTAGAAGTGATGCATGAGAAGCTTCTGTTTTGCTTTTTACTCACAATAACCTCTGTAATTACTGAGAATATTTCATGGTGATTTTGTTTGTTTTATAAGAAAAAAAAAAAAAAAAGATGTGTCAAGTGTGGTTATTGTTATAAACCCTAATTTTGTTCTGGGAATTTCTCACCTTAAAAAAAAAAAAGAAAAAAAAAAGAAAAAAGCATTATCTCTAATTAAGTGCTTGCTGTAACACAACCACCAGCTTTTCTGGCTGAAGTATAATGCTGTAAGTGATGTAATCAAAGCTGCTGTGGTGATTTTGATGCTGCGTTATATTCTGTTGAATTCCAGGATTACCATAGCCCCTTCCAGGTTTTAGCCAGGCTTTTTCCTGGCAGCACTGAGAGCCGTTCTCCCTGCATGCTGCAGAGCACATTCCAGACCTGTAAGAGGCAGGTACTTTTTAGAAGAGCAAGAACAGAGAAAGCCAGGGCTAAAAAAAACCCAAACCACATAACAAATAAAACACAAAGATTCTGAAAACCACAGTGTTTATTGTTACAAATCAAGGTAAGCCAAGCTTCTTGCTCAGAGATGTATCAGCAGGGGAACAAAAGAAACCTTCCTTCCCGGGTTTTTATCATGGGGACTTCTGTACAATTAATTTGGAAGGTGCTTCCTTCCTCTTACAACAAGGCAGGGCCCTCTGTTAATGTGGCAGGGGGGCTCCAGGAGGTGCTGCAGGAGACAGCAGCAGCCAGTCCAAGCAAGAGGAGTGCACCTCACCCTCCTCCAGTGGCTGTTTTCCTCGCTGGCTTGTTACTGGTGCCCTCTTAAGAAGGCATTGTCTGTCCCATCGTCTTCCAGCTCTTGGAGACGAACAGGTCCCGGCTCTTGGCAATGGTCACCAGGAGACGTCCCACATAGTAACCATTCACCTGGCCTACGCCATCATTCCTGCCCATGGAGAGCAGGAATGTTAGTGAGCCTGGAAAGAAGATGCAGAGGCGTAAGTCAAGCAACTGCTGTCCAGATCCCCTGCATCCACATGGAACAGCTTTCAACACAGTCATGCTAAGTGTTTACATCAGTGTTTATGAATGAGGACACCCATCACCCAGCTGGATTTTTGAGACTGGATTATTCAGTTTGTGTTTGTTGTACAGTTTAAGGGGAGAAAGATAAATCATCTCCTTGTTCAAATAAGTGTGATGAATAGCACTCCCAGCAGCAGATTTAGCAGGAAGACATTAGTGAAGAAAGGACAGGTTGTGTCAGTAGAATGGCACAGGTAATTACCATCTACAGTCTTTGGCAAAGACTAAGATGAAGCCTGAGATATCAACTAACATAGTCAACCCCAGCTGTGAGTTCCTGCACCTCTAATCAGTGTTCTGTGCAAGCTGAACAGCTGTTCCCTGCAGGAAAGCAGCCCAGCACCTGAGGCCCGGTGCTGGGAGATGACCTTACCTGGCTCATAGGTTTTCAGAGGCTTGCTTGTGAGGCTGTTGATGATGTTAGTCACCACGACATTGGCGTGGAGCCCAGCGTGGTAGGCCATCTTGGGCTCTTTGAGATCTGCGCAGTCCCCGATGGCATAGATGTTCTCGTAGCCTTCCACCTGGAGGTGCTTGTTAACTTTCAAAGCATCATTACTTGCCATTTTGTCACCTGTTTTGCCAGACAGCAGGTTTTTATAAGCAGCTTTGTGTTCCTTCTTGTGGCCCAGACCCCAAAATGCTGTTACTGACACAAAGTTGAGGAGCTGGGTTTTCACCCTCTTTTACATATGTCAGGGAAGAGATGCTTTTTGCCCTGCTGTAGTTAATCACTGCAGTCTCATGCAATGCATCATCCTTCAACATTTCAGTAGAATAACCCCTGCAGGTTGTATACAGTTCATTCCTCACCTCGCACCCCTCAAGCACAAGACACTGAAGAACTGTGTTGCTTCCCCCCACCCAGTGGTTTTGTTTTTTCACTTACCAAATGCAGCAGCGTACGCTGAAGAGTTAATCTTTATCCCTGTGCACAGCACCACCATGTCAACAACCACCTCGGTGCCCTTTTCTGTCCTTACTACCATGTCCTTCTGGAACTGGTTTGGCGTGAGGTTTTCCACATCCCTGACCCTTTCGTCTGTTGCAACAGAAAGCCCTGGGTCACAAACCTTTGCTAGATGGCTGTTTCCAGCTAGCCCAGAGAACCAGGAATTCAAGGGAGCCATGCTTTGTCAGAAAGGACATCGGGAGATGCTCTGGCTAAAGGAAGAGCAGCTCACAGATCTTCAGAGGCATTGTTAAGTACGTACTTAGCAAGAGCCGCACCCCTTTCCTGAGGAGAATCTCCTTGACCTCCTGACGGACACTAGCTAGCAGCTCCACATCAGCCAGTGCAGGTTTTGAGTGCATGAGGATGACCTGTTGGGGACAAAACACCAAATGGGGACCCAGGAATGGGACAGGACTCACCGCATGCCATGGGAGCAGCTGTAGCTGGCTTCCCTCTCCCCGCAAGGAGAGTGAGCCAAGGAAAAGCTTCTAGTGCCAGTGATTGCTGGGCAGGCCCATAGGGTGCTCTCACTAACTCCTGATGTGCAATCAACTTGGGTACCTCCAGCAGCACCACCCCAGAAGAACAGTCTCAGGAGACAGGATGAAAGTCATTGTAACAGAGATGCTCCTACCTCTTTGGCTGGGTACTCTGTTTTGATCTCGGCAGCCATCTCAACTCCAGCAGCACCACCTCCCACTACCAGGATGTGCTCAGATTTCTCAATCTTGAAGAAAAGAGGCCACTTGTATTACAAGAGAACTGCAAAGTGCAGGAAGACAGATGCCTTCAGCCACTCCATGAACATTCTGAGACACAGCACAGGCCTGACAGCAATTAACCACTTAGTTCATTAAGAGGAAACATAAAACGAGAACCCCGTGCACTCTTCCTGCCTACACTGTAACACTGTTGAGTATTTCATGTTTCCCCTTGTGCAGAATGCTAGACAAGCCATGATGAGCAAATTGTCCTGACCTCCTGTTCTAGGACACAGATGGCTCCAGATATCCATAGTCTGGGACAGGGAGGCTGAACAAAGGCAAGCAGCACCTCCTAGGAAATAAGTAGATTCCTCACCTCTTTAACCATGTCTTCATAGGTCTGGATGGCGCTTTCCATGTCAATGACTTTGTTGAACTTCCCAGGGAATGGCCCATCACTGCCTGTTGCAAGAATGAGGTGGGAGTAGTGAAGCTCCTGAGAGGGCAAAAGGTGGAACGGGGTGTTAGACCTCTTGAAAACGGAGCCTAGAACACAGTGGTTGCCTCCTAGATACTAGTCACTCATTCCCTCTTCTCCAGCCCTTGCTGGTAACTATGAAAGTACTTGTCACGGCCAGGCAGTGACTTTAGGAAGAGACCTGGTCCAGGTGACACCTTCCTCGGGGTCTGAGAGAAGCACCATTCAGGTGAGCTGAGAGCTTCGAAGAAACTACCAGAGGTTTACAGGGTAAACATGCTTATTTTACACTTCTTGTTTGACTTAAGTGTTATTTATGTTGGACACTCACAGCTGGCTCCAGACACTAACTTCTCTCCTTCACCCTCTTCTGAACAGAGGTGAGATGCTCTGCCTGGAAAGAGTGATTGGAGCTGCTGCCCTTGTCTCTGCCTGCAGTTAAATAAGGGTCTGAGCTCCAGTGTTAATTGTTGAGCTCTAAATCCAGCTCTAAGAATAAAAGCTCATCTGAGCAGGAGGCAGGGTGGGGTATTTACTGCACAGCCACATTCCAGCACAGCTCTAGGCCATTCCCTGGCTGGATGGGATGCTGCCACGTGGGGATTGACAGGCTGTTGCCAAGTTCTTCAGGATGATAAACACACCCCGATGAAGGCTGACTCCCTGCACTAGCAGGTGATCCCAAAAGGCAGCCAGGTCATTGCAACACCCACCTCACCATCACTGAGCAGGACTTGCTGCCTCTTAGGGTCTATGCCCACCACCTTGCCTTGTCGGAAGCTGTCCCCAAAGGCGGCAGAGTAGGAGATGAAAGTCTTCTTGGCAAATCCTGTGGTAAGAGGGAGACAGTGGGAGAGCTCTCCCTCTGGGAGGCTAACGAACCCCTCCTCCCTTCCCCCCTCATGCTGTCCTTGCTCAGACAAAAGCACAGCATATACCTGGGACCTTGGGCTGGGCCTGTGCTCTGTGCAATCTGTGCCCAGCCATGAGCTTCCAGGACCTTTGCCTGGTGATGAGATCAGCTCCTCAGATGACAAAGC
Organism: Grallaria varia; assembly: GCA_013396735.1. Classification (NCBI taxonomy): domain Eukaryota; kingdom Metazoa; phylum Chordata; class Aves; order Passeriformes; family Formicariidae; genus Grallaria; species Grallaria varia. The sequence continues at coordinate 359,070 of VWZG01004495.1, read as the reverse complement.
CAGATTGTTTTGTCTCTGCTCCCCGTATCTCCTATATTGGTTTGCCAGCAAGTGCTTCCGTGGTCCCGGGAATTTCAGGCTGGGTGTCAGAGGCTTTTTTCATGCTATCTGCCTCTCAGACCGAACTTTTGCCATCCTTTTGATGCTTGTTCCCAGCCTTGAACTTGTGACTTGCCCCCTAAATCCCCAGGGACTGGATTAATGGGGTTAGCCCAGCCTCTCAAGTGAGATCCCAGACAAGAGTGAGCAGCAATCCGGCAGGATTTTATCATCCAGGGCCTGGCTGCTGAGCTGCTCGACATCTCAAGGGCCAGATACTGCGAGTGACTCATTCAACCCTCCCAGCTGCCGCCGCTGCTTTTAGCTTAGTCACCTTCTAAACTCTGGAAATAAACAAAACGGCTGGTGGGAGTAATTCCTGCCCAGTTTCCCCGGCGGGTGCGCCGTTAGCTCGGCACAGACGGGCCGTGGGTGCTCCCGGAGCCCAGCACTTGTTTTCCAGAGGGAAAACATCGAGTGCGTGTCAGCAGCGCAGGGGCGGAGGGGGCAGTGCGGGCACCCCCGCGCTCGGGGGGCACGGCCGGGGGTGGGCTGAGCCCTTACCGCTCTGCACGGCGGCGCGGAGCGCGGCCACGTTGTGATGGAAAGCATCTCTGACGTCCACCAGCACGAAGGGCACGGCCCAGGACTGCAGCAGGCTGGCGGCCGCCGTCCCTCCGAAGCCGCCCCCGACCACCACCACCCGCACGGAGCCGTCCAGCGACAGGCGGGAGCCCATGGCGAGTGCGGGCTGCGCCAGCGCAGGGCAGCGCCGCGCCGGGCGGAGCTGCGGGGCGGAGCGGCGCTCCCGGCCGTGAGTCCGGCCCCCAGACCTTGGCCCTGCCGGACAGGAGGGCAGCGGGCACGGGATGCCTCCTGCAGGTGAGTGCCGGCGTCCCACGGGCAGAGCGCTTCACCTTCCGCCTGCCTGAACCATCCCCACCCCGGACGCCCCCCGTGCGAGGAGGGGACCGGGGGTCTTACAAACCGAGTCCCAAGTCTGCGGGCTGGGTGAACAACGCAGCAGAGGATGTCCCACTGCAGCGGGAAAAACAACTCCTTGGAGGGGGAAATGAAGATCACGGAATCAGTTAGGTCGGAAAAGACCTATGACCGAACCCCGCGGTATGAACCGAACCAGAGCGCGGAGTGCCACGTCCAGTCTTCCCTTGAGCACCTTCAGGCGCAGCGATTCCACCACCTCCCTGGGCACCCCCTCCCAGTGTCTCATCACCCTTTCCGTGACGTCCAGCCCCAACACAGAAAACAAATATATCTGCTCTGAGAGGAGGAGGAGAGAGGGCTGTGAGAGAGGGAGGTAGGGAAGATCCCAGAATCCCAAAATCGTTTGGGTTGGAAGGGACCTTAAAGACATCCAGTTCTACGCCGTGTGCCGTGGGCAGGGGCACAGGGTGAGCCCAGCGTCACCACGGCAGAGACGGTGGGACGTGAGGAGGAGCAGGGACAGGCTAAGGAGGTGGCAAAGGGCCCTGGAGAAGGGGAGCGGCGAGTGCGAAAGGAGGTTGACAGTAAAAAGGACGTCCAGCTCGTTTTCTTCCGCAGCACGGAAGCCGTCCCGAAGACTTTCGGCTCCTGCGGCATTCCAGATAAATATAGCTGCTGCCATGGGGATAAATATAGCTGCTGTGCCCAGCGCGGGGCTGGGAGCCGGCAGAGAGAGCCGCCCCTGCTGCCCCTCTGCTCCCCCCACAGCCCGGGCCGAGCCCCGGCCCAGCGGGATCCCCGGCAAACCCCCCCTACCCCGGCACCGGCAGGCGATAAGGAATTCGCATCGGTCCCCAGAAAAGCAGGGACTCAGGATTGCCGCCAGAGGGTGCAGCCGGCTCGGCCGAGGGGACACGGGTGTCCCCGGTCAGCGCACCCTCCCTCGGCCGCTCGGGGACTGCAGCGGGAGGTGACAAAGGAGGTGACAGCGGGAGGGGGGGGGACGCTCCTGCACCCCGCGCTGTCCAGCCTGGAGGAGCGCTGGGAGGAGGGAGAGGGAACAGCCAGCGGGAAAGCCGGAGGGCAGGAAGGTCCGCCGTGGGGAAGCCCCCGGCTCTGATGAAATACACCCAGGGCAGGCTGGTGCTGTTTGCTAGCCAGGACTCGTCTGGAAATGCTAAAATTTTCAATGGGAGAAAAAGAATTTTGGTTAATGCGTGCCATATAAACCCTCCAGAGCTGCTAAACAGAGAGGCCCGGAAGTGCAGGAGGTATGAATGACCAGAGGCTGGGAAGTATCCCCAGGGTAACAGTGCTGCAGGCCTGCTCCCTGTCCTCTCTCCTGATACCAGGTATCACAATGCCACTGTGATGGCCAGCTTTGGAAAAGCATAATTCAATAGAAAAATTGTAAAAGCCCAGACCCACCTCCATTTCTAAAGGGATGAACTCTGCTATCAAAACCTGGTTTAAGCTCTTCCCTCAAATTACATGAACAGGCTTGTTTGAGCACCCAGTGTGTGTGAAGCCATCCCTGTCCTGGCAGGGTTGTCCTTACCTGCCTAACTCCCCTGGCACTGCATCCTGCTGGAGCAAAGCTGGAGCAAAGGCCCGTTCCAAGCAGACGAGAGTGCTAAAGATGAGTTGCCAGGTCCCATACGCTGGTGCCTTCTCCCTCTTCCTCTGCACCTCTGTGCCCACCTCTGGCTTTTCCAGAGGCAGTTTTGGGCTTTTCATGCCAGGCATTTGCATGTGTTTTACAGCACATACCCACTGCTGGGAGCAATAGATTTCCCCAGGAGTATTCCCCTGATTTCCCCTATCGCCTGGTCTTTTCCTCATCCAGCTGTCACCATCAGGTGAATCTGGTTGGACATCAGAAGATCAGGGCAGCCTTTCAGACAAAAAGGTGGGGAGGGGGAATCTTCTGGGCCAGTGAGGTGGAGATGCACCAACAAAGGAAGGTGAGGCCAGTGGCAAAAAGGGTGGCCAAAGCAAACAGCGAGGGTAAAAGAAGCCTTTATGGAAACCTCACATCCAAGCCCAGGCAAACAGGAAGAAGCTCTGAGTGCCCAAGGCCGTGGTCAGAGGGAGCGCCCTGTCCGCAGGTGCCCCGCTCAGAATCTGGCAAATGGGATGTTTGGATGATATTTCTCTGGCTGGCTGCAGGCAGATGCCTGAGGTGAAAGCTGCCCAGCCTCAGAGAAGGGTTTGTCTTCTGCTGGTGATCTGCGGGGCAGAGGCAGGAAGGGAGGCCGGGGGAAGGCTCCTTGGGCTTTTCCTCCCAGCTGCTCCCTGTGGGATGGCAGGGGTCCAGCAGGAAGGAAGAGGTGTAGGGAAGGGGCTCTGTGAGGTGCTCCTTTCCCAACGCTGCCACTCTGTGTCCTCTCCTCATCAGGTTTAATGTAACATCAGTCAGAGCTGGTAATCCCTCTGAGTATGTTAATCCAAGGATGGGTACAACAGTGCCCTGTGGGGAGACCTTACGATCCCACAAGTGCCCCCGCTATGAACTCACCCGAACCCCTGTAAGGCTGTGCCACCTTGTCCTGCCCACCACGAGCATCAGGGCGTATAACTTTGCAATAGTCCAGAGAGGCTGAAAGAGGGAAAACATCCCTCCCTTTACCCTCCTCTGGAGAGCTGCTCTCCCACCTGGGCCAGGCTGAAGGCCCCGTCCCAGCTGGCCAAGCCTGCACTGCTGAAGACACTGTTACTGACTCACAGACATCTCTGCAAATGCCCAAATCCTCTTCTGTATCAGCAGCCTCACACAGCACATTCCCTCTGCCCACGTACGTGTCCTGCACGTTGTCCTGCGACAGTCTCAGCAGCAGCAGGGTGGCTGCAGCCCTGCAGCTGTGCCCCTTGTGCTTCGGGAAAGGGGCATTTGGGGTCTCCCAGGGATGAGGGATTGCTTGAGACAAACTGCTTTGCCCATCACGGACACTTGCCCCACAGCTCCTCGTTTTGCCTGGGCGAGCTGTTCCCCCTCCACGTGCCTCAGGGATCTCTGCTGCAGCCAAGGTGGAATCATGTCAGTTCAGGGCAAAGAACCACCTGGAAAAACCAATTCAGACAGTTCCTGGCTGCTTTTAAACATCAACACTGGCTATTTTATACCTTATAAATAAAAATCTACTTTTAGCAAAAACCCACAAGGTCCTGTTTTATTTATTCTCTCCCCAACAAACCTCATTTTTTTCATTTTCACTTTTTTCAGTGACACTGGCTTGTGAAGAGAAGCTGCTTCCCATGGACCACAGCATCAAAATCACCTAATTTTGGTCAGGCTGGACCAGTCATTTGTATTTATAGGCAGCGCCTCTGTATGTGCCAGCCCATAAATTGGTGGCAGCTTCCACTTAGAAAAGGGGTTCAGCAAAACCCCAAGTGCGGCGGTCTCTGCAGTTCAGGTGATCTCTGTATCCATGAGACAGCCACGGGGAGTAGTTAGCAGGGCTCTAGTCCACGCCGGGGCTGTGCCACTGTGCTGTTCTCCTTGTTTCTGTGCCAGGCTGCTCCCCAGCTCCTCTTTCCCTGCACAGTGCAGTGGGATGAGTTTGCCAGGCTCGGCGTGCTGTGGTGACAGGCTTTGTGTCACCTGCCATGGGCACCCACAAACTGTGGCTCTCAAGAGGCTCATCCCAAGGCAGGTTTAGGGGAACCAGGGATGGCCATGCTCGTGTCAGCCCCTGACAAGAGGTGAGCAGGGGCAGAGCCGGGGCTGTCCTTCTCCTTGGAGGAAACCTCAGCTCAAACAGCTCCAGCAGCTGCCTTTGGGTTTCGTGCCGTGCAAATCTTCCCTGCCCCTCCAGAGCCACGCGCGGGGCGGACATGGGGAGTTTTACAGAAAAGCCATTTTGTGAGAATTCATCCCTTGCTGTGCTGTGATTCAGGCAGGTGCACCAAGGAGCTTTATCAGCTTTCTGCCTGTCAGCTGCCTGGCCGTAAGGATTGCAGGGATCTTTCTGGAAACACTCTGCTCCTGCAGCGGAGGAGTCCATGGATTGACAGTGTGGTGGCACCTTTTGGGGACAACATGGTTTGCAGCATTAATCCTTGTGGGGTGGTAGAGAAGCACAAAGGATGTCAGCAGCTGGGTTTTTATGGGGGAAAGGGAGAGGGCTTGGGCAAGCTCCTTAGCTCTCAGGGCAGGTTTTGAGAAAGAACAGCTTTTACTCCTGAATTGTGGGGAATTTTCTCCTCCCTGCCCCCCAGATTTCATTACAGTGAAAGCACAGGGCAGAATAAAACCGTGTCCTTAAAAAAATCGACCTTGCAGACAGGCAGCCTTTGTCCAAAGGTGTAATTACAGGATAAATATGGGATGCAGACCAAGAAATGCAGTCTGGTCAGGCATGCAGTCTCTTAGAAAAACACAACACAAAACAAGGCTGTCATTTAATGCTGAAATGTCCACGTGTGCTGCAGCCCTTGCAGGGTCCCCCTCTGGCCCACGGGTCTCCCCACTGACCCGGTGTTTGGTGGGCAAGCTGTAGCCATGGACCAGCTCCCTGTGGGAACTGCACCGTGCCCTGCAGTGGAGAGGAGCACAAGGGTGGATCCAGGGCTCCAGCAGAAGCCAGTGGGGTGGGAGGAGGGCAGGAGACTGTCGGGACAATGGGTTTCCTTCCCTCCAGCCCCTGTGCACAAATCCCATCCGATAGTGCTGCGAGGGGACACGGGGGATTAACTCATCCGATCCCATTAAATGGAGCGGGAGCAAGCGAGGAGAAGGGGATGAGGGCTCAGGACAATGGCAGAGCAGCTGCAACTTCTGATGTTTGGGACAAACCTCGTGTCAAGCTGGAAAAAAAGCCTTTTTATGGATTTCTGCGGGCCAACCTGGCAGCTTGGCCTCATGGCCCAGCAGGGTCACCTGGGCATTAAACTAGGGGGCATTTCAGAGACTTGCCCACCTTACCCACTCACTTACTTGGCACTGGCAGCTTCTGCCTCAAGGCAGAACTGCCTCTCCACGGCAAGCCCAGCGACGGCAGCACGACCCCAGCCATGCCTGAGTGCTCCAGGGGGGAGGCAGAGAAACTCTGGGATGTACCTGCCATCCAAAGTCAACTCTGGATTAGACCAGTGGAGGGACGCATTGCCCAGAAAGATCCCATTTAGAGGGGAACAGCCCATCCGTCATTTATTAAAGCTCTCATTTTGTGAGACATCATTTCGCGTCACCTGCAGTGACCCCAAGGAGAAGCAGTTTTGGCTGGTGGCCCTGCATGGGACGTGTTCCCTTGCTGCTCTTGGGCTGCTGGCAGAAGGGGTCTCTCTGGTGACAATAAATATCACTCCAAGTCCCCCCAAAGCACAGCTGCAGCAGGTGAGCCCAGAGGTGCTGGTTGTTGAAAGGGTGGGAAACGGGATGCGGATGGAATGGGATTCTTTTATTTGCTGACTTTAAGGTAAGCCTGAGCCTTTCAGGCGCTGTTTTATTTCTGCAGGCTTAAATCCCTGGAAAAGTGAATGGTTTGGGGTTTTTGGCATTGGTGTGGATGGAGAAAGGCTAAGGCTGCATCCATGGCAGCTCCTGTTGTTGGCTTTCTGCATGGTCTGTCTGGATGCAACAAGGCTCTAAGGCTTTGTCTCTTGCTGTGGCTTTCCCACTGCGTGCTCTTCCTCCCAAATCCGTGCCTTTCCTCCTCTAGGGAAAGACCAGGGCAAGGCCTGGCAGCAGCCAGAGCAAGGTGAGCAGGAGTGCCCCTCTCCCGTGGGGACAAACCTCGCCCTGCCCGGCACGGGGGGAATTGGGGCTGTCCCCCGGGCCAGACGGAGTCACGGCTCCGCGGGTTTAATGGGAGCAATTAGCCCCGCGGAGACGTGCACGGGTCGGGGGCATGTTTGCTGCCTGTCCTGGGAGGTTTTTGACGGGAAGCTGGAGGGTGTCCAGGAACAAATGCTCATGCTCGGCTAGAAATGACAGGCTGGAGCCAGCCGGGACTGCGGCAGCCCAGGTGGGAACGGGCGGCTGTCACTGTCCCCTCTGGCCTCGGCTCAGCCCAGCTCCCTGTTCCCTCGCCACTTGCTTCCCATTTCCCTTCCTTGCCGGTCCTGGAGCCCCTGCAGTGCCCGGAGCCCCGCAGCGCCCCCCGCGCGGTGGGATGGGCAGGGATGCCGGGCACCCTCCGCGCCTGCGGCAGCTCAGTAGCTGTTTCACCACTCGGGCTGTTGCACGAACGATTAACTCAAACTTTATTTTCGTTGCAAAAAGCCAGCCTAACAGTGCTTTTCCAGAGGCATTTGCCTGGGACCTGGGTCCGGCCGCCGGCTTGAGCTCTGTGGGCTTTTCCCAGCGCGCAGCTGCGGAATATCCATATGAATATCCCGCCGACCTCGGCGACCCCGCCGCTTTCCCGGCAGGAAGGCTCCGAACAAAACGCGATTCACTCGGCAGAGCCGGCGCCGGCCGCGATGCCGAACCGCGAGCGAGGCGCGCCGGGGGCGGACGCTCCGCATTGCCTGCGAGCGAGGAGGGCGCGCTAAAACCCCCCCCACTTTTGCACCTTCTCCGCATCCAGGCGGGGTGGAGAGCCCCGAGTTCCCGCGTGGAGGCCGCAGGGTGGCCGGCCCCTCCCGGAAAGCGGCGCAGGGCTCCGGCGGGGCTGCTCCCCGCCCGCCGGCCCCGCGCTCCTCAATGCCGCCTCTGTTCTGCCGGCCCCGTGTGAAACGCGGCTTTTGTGAGCTGAGCCCGCGGCTGCAGCCCCGGCGCGCTTCCCCCGGCCGGCAGCAGCGCAGCCCAGCTGTGCCCACCCGCCGCCTTGCCTTGCTTGGTGATTTAGCTGTGCTTTCGGTCCGCAGCCCCGGTGGGGGAGAGGGGATGTGCGGCTGCAGGGACCCCTCGGGGCTCCTCAGCCGGTCTTGGATGGAGAGGACCACTCCCTCTCCTCCACCAAAATACGCCTGGCTTCTCCCTCGGGCGGCTGCTTGGGGGGAGAAAAAGGATGCGCTGCAAAGAGGGCTAAAAATAGGCATTTTAATTACTGAAATGTGAACGGGAGGAGGTAGCTCGGCACCGGATGAACGTCTGCGCGTGGCAAGCACCCTGAACCTCCCTGGGCCTCTGCCAGGTTTGGCCACCCACCAGTGCTGTTGGCAGGTATTTCTGGGGCTCCTGCCGGGGCAGGGGACACCCACCAATACTGAGGAGACACGAGATGCTTTGGACTCTGTGCTGGTGTTCTTGTTTTTAACCAGGTAAGTCCGACTGTCCTTCAGCACTGCTGAAGTTTGCAGTCACTCCTGCGTGGGGTCTTAGGGGAGTCATAGCCCGTGGATCTCCCAGGATCATACAGTAGGACACATGGTGGTCTCCAGCCAAAGTGGAACCTCCCTTCTGGGTGTCTCCCTGTTTCTTTGCGGTATATTGTGCTGCTCTGATTTGTGGGCTTAGCTCCTTGACCAGTCTCCCACCCCTTTTCACATAATAAATAAATAAATTCACCTGGTATGCGAATACACAGGAAAGACAGAAAAAAACCCCACACCTCCCAAACCAAGTTTGGAGAGCACCAAACCACAAAGTCACCTCATTTCGTTGCAGCCCAAGTGCCGTCCAGGGCTCCGCGGGCAGTTCCCAGTCTGTGCTGGTGTATGAAGGCACAAAACCAGTAAGGCCTCTGGGGTCTGGGTCCCGGCTGGCACCACAGGGACCTTGTCCTTGCCCTGTCCCAGCTGGGACAGGGGGTGGCAATGCAGAGGTGCTTTGTCCTGTCACCTTCTGCTTGCCCTCACCCTCTCCTTCCTTGGTGCAGCTCCTGAGCTGAGGAGGTGGTCCCGCTGCCGAACCCGCTGCCCCTCACCCTTTCCTTTTCCCCGTTCCCAGAGAAATTGTGTAATTCAGGCTCTGCAGGACCCTGTGGTCAGCTCTGCCAGGATGTTCCAGCTCCTGGGGCTGCCACGTGGCAGCAGCGAGGAGCATTTTTGGGAGCAGGGCCCCCCAGGTGGTGTCCGGACCGGCCGGGAGCAGGGCTGCAGCCCATCGTTCCACCCCGGCGCCCTTACGTGACCCAGGAAGGCTGTGCCTCCTCCAGCAGGCTGAAGGAGCGGTTGGCCAGCTCAGCGGGGCTGCTGGCCAGCTTGTAGCCAAAGAGCTGCATGGCTGGGGCGCAGGCGTCCTGCACCACCTGCGCCAGCTTGAAGGGCATGCCGAAGCGCCACTTCTCGAACTGCTCCGAGGAGTTCTTGCAGGTGGAGTAGACGCCGTTGCCGTCGCGGGGCGCCTGCGTGTTTCTGCCGATCCACTCCTCCACCTGCGGGGTGAGGGGGAGCCCGGCGAAGCGGTACATCTCCTCCGCCTTCTGCAGGGGTGCCCGCGCCACGTCCTCGTAGCGCACCAGCATGTAGCGGCCCCGCAGCCAGCCCGGCCGCCGCAGCCCCAGCTCGGCCGACACGCGGATGCTCTCGCAGTTGCCCCGCAGGCGCTGCACCTCCTCCTCCTGCAGGGGAGCCTCCCCTTCGGATGCCCACTTCTTCCAGGTCTCGTACTTGCCGGAGAAAGCCACCATGCGGGAGGCCAGGACGGCCCGGGGGTCCCGCACCAGCTGGATGATGCGCAGGTCCAACCGAGGGTCCTCCACCAGCGGCTGCAGGAACTCCAGCTGTCGGACGCGCACCGTCTTCAGGGCCACGTGCTGCTTGCGCCGGCACGCCTCGGCGGCCAGGGTGATGTTGAGGGGGCCGCAGCGGCGCGTCTTGCAGTAGTACTTCTCGAAGACCTTCTTGGCGCTGGGTGTGCAGACGGGCTCCTCGCAGAGCGAGCGGCTGGAGCCCCGCCGAAACAAGAAGGGGGTCAGATGGCCCTCGGGCGCCGGCGAGATGAAGTTCTCCAAGATGTAGAGGTCGCAGAGGAGGAGCTGCTTGAGGACATCTCGGTAAACCAAGGCTGAGCCCACGGCGCTGGCTCCCCCCGGCAGGAAGGTCACTGTCTTCTCGACGTGCCAGAGGGGCTCAAAGAGGTAGAAGGTGCTGCCTTGCTGGTTGAAGAACTCCCCCACAAAGGAGGAGCCAGTGCGGGTGGTGGCCATCAGCAGGATGTGCCGCCGTGGCCCAGGGTCTCCGTCCCCTGCCAGCTGCAGGGTGATGTTGTGCAGGTGGGACCTCAGCTGGGAGAAGGCGGCGTCCAGCTCCTGCAGCGAGGCCAGCGAGCCGTTCTCGGCCGGTGCCAGGCTGACCTCTGTGCTGTTGGCCTCCGTCAGTGCCTGTGGGGACTGCTTCAGCTTGTCTGACACCCTGCGGGGAGACCCAGCCCAGCCTGGAGGAGAGCGGGACCACCCCTGTGCCCCCATGGGGGACTTGGGGGGCTCCCACTGCACAGGACCTTGGGATGTGGGGGAAAGAACGGGTGGCTTAGGTACCCGCTCCCTACCTGGAGATGAAATTGTTCTCCTTCTCGATGATGACGAGGCTGACGACGAAGACCAGCAGGACGGCGTACTTGCTCCTCATCTTCAAGAAGTGCAGCAGCTCCCGGATGTCCTGGGGTAAAGCGCGTCGGATCTCCATGGCGAGCACACACAGGTCCCTCCCGTCCGCCGGGAAGGTGTCCTGGGCTAGAGCATCCTCCACTCTGTCAGCTCTGCCTGTGGGGAGGAGAATGGTCAGCATGGTGATGGCTCCCTGCAGGCAGGGTCAGAGGCTGAACCTTCCCAAGAAAGGCTTGACAAGAGCACTAAAAAAGAGAGGGCTCTTCCCTACTGCTCCATCCCACCGCGGAGGAGCAGCTGCACTGAGGCCCCATCGGCTGCTCCCCCTCCTTCCCAAAATAGATCTGCCAAACAAGAGCCCTTCCCATGCTTCCACCAGCCACCCCTGCCCACCCTGAAACCCAATCCCTGCTGCCCTGACAGCTGCCTGCTCCCCGCTGGCAAAACCTGCTGCCGAGGCACCCCTCGGCTCATCCCGGTCTGCGGCGCATTGTGGCTCCCGGCCTTTGGACAGAGCTGCTTCTGGGCAGGGTTGGAGGCTGTGCCGTAGGGCTCGTGTTGTGGCTGCATGGCCTCCTTCGTCCCCCGGCACAGCAGCGGCAGCTGCTCAGCCTTGAAAATGAAACCCAGACTTTCAGCGACTGGCCGGAAAACGCTGTTGCTGCCCGTCCCCCTCGGGGCCCAAAATGCTCTGGGCGGCAGGGGCGTTTTGCCAGAAAGGAAAAAAAATCCCAAATGATGGTGCAGCCACTTGATGTGGGATGCAAAATTGGGAGACTTGGCATCCCCACTCAGCAGAAAAGACCACCTTGCATCCTTCTTCTTCCTTCTCCTCCCCGTGCTGAAATCGGGGTGTTGGTAAAAACTGCTCTGAGTTGCTCCAAACCCACATACCAGCTGGGATGTGGTGGAGATTTTGGGGTCCAAACCTGCTGTTTGGGGCTCTGGAGCAGGTCCCCAACATGTGTCAAGTGTGCAAATTTACACTCCTAGGGCTTGCTGGCACCTGCTACCTGCCCGCTGGTCCGCACGCCTGGCCAGCTGTGTGGGTGACGCTGTTTGCTCATCCTGCTTTCTTGGACAGACTTTTGGTGACTCAGGGGAAGTCTATTTAGCTTTGGTTTGGCTCTGCCAGCATGACCCCAGCAGCCTGTCCCACCCCTGCTTTCTGAGGAGAAGTGGAGAGCCAGGCAGAGCCCCATCCTTTGGGGGGCCTGGGGTTTTTTGGAGATGCCCCGGCTGAGCCGCGGTGCCCACATCCCTCGGCAGGGTGTGGAGCAGGGAAGCCCTGCCAGGCATTGCATCACATCCCAACCTCCTCTGCGTCGTGCTCTCAGCCAAAATGTGCATTTTTTGGTGTTGCTCGCTATGCGCCCCTCCTGCTGGGAAGGAGGGAACAGGGGCAGGTGGGGGGACGGGCCCCGTGGCCAGGGCAGCATCCCAGCCTGTCCGGTCCCCAGTCCTCCCTGTGTGAAGACCAGGAGTTTCCTGCCTTGAGTAAACTGTTCTCCTCCCAGGGCTTGGCTTTCAGCCATCTCCTTCCCAGCAAAAGCTTCTAAAAAGAGACATCCGCGCCCACGCACCCGCGAAACTCAGGATTTGGTGGGATGCAGGGACTCTGGAGAGCCCTGGCAGCTCCCGAGCCCTCCCTCAGCGGTTCCTCGGCTTTCCCCTTCACCGACATCGCCGGCACACGCGCGGGTGTGTTTAACAGGCTGTTGGCTCAGTTTGTCAGCACAGGGCTCCTCAGGGACAGGCCAGCAGCTGGGGCAGGTGCCTTTCACGGCACAGCCCCCCGGGTCCCACCTCCTCGGCCGTGCCCTTGTGATGACGGGACTTGTCGGAGTATTTGAGCAACCGAAAAAAGAAATCAAATATACAAAGCCCGCGGCGTGTGGCCGTGTCTCTCAGCACCTGCTGGAGTTGCTGACTTGGCCGCAGCAAAGGACTTCTGGGTTTGTGGCATCCCAGGGAGCGATGGTCTCCATCCCTGCCCTTGCCCGGGGCAGGGGACAATCCTCTCCCTGCCCTCAGCACGCACACAGGGCGATGGCATCATCCACTTCCTCAGACAAATCCCTGGGCAAAGCCAGCCCGGAGTTCTCCCCCTCTAATTCCGCCAGCTGCCCGACCACAAATGAGCCACAGACCAGGAATTATTCACAGGGATGACACAGAGAGCCGTGTCCAGCAGCGCTGGCAAAACCCTCATTCCCAGGCCTGGGGCAGACACAATTCATTAAAGGAACATCCGGCTGCAAGCGTCCGGTGGGACCCGCGGGGCGGCAGCGACAGGCACAGGGGCCCCGCCAGGGCTGAGCGGTGGGGCTGGGGACACGAGGGTCACTTAGCACCCTGAAGCTCTTCCTCGCTGGGGCCCACGAGGCGCAGCCCGACCGGGGCGGCGTGCAAGCCACAAGCGTCCCTTTGTGAGTGGGAACAGAGGGGCTCTGTGTGCCCCGTGTGCTCCCCTCCGGGGCTCTGCGGGGATGGGAGGGATGAGGACAACCACCGGGATGCTGCTGCCACCCCGGGGTGCCCCGGCAGCATCCGCTCCTGGGGGATGTGCCGGCGTGAGCAGGCAGAGGGGCAGATGGGCATCATCCCTGGTGAGCCAGCCAGCGCTCTCCTCTTCTTGCTCTGCACAGCCCAAAGCAAAGAGGAGCAATTTCCAGGAACACTAAACTGAGAAGGCCTGGATAGCAGCACCCACAGGTCACATGCTGCTCCCTGACTTTTCCTGTCCCTCAGGCTGGAAGTGCTTTTCCTTTCAGCAGGGATGGCTACAATTCCCACTGCCAAGATGATAAAGGATTTATGGATTTCCAAGCAGACTCAAGCCCGTATAGGTACTTTCTTTTGGGTGGTGGTGGGGATTTTGTTTCCATCCGAAGCTGCCCAGGTGGGATCTGCTGCTACCAGTGAGTTAACCTAATGCTGCCACAGCAAGAAGGAAGGGCCTGGACAGTAACGGAGACACCACATCACTCCAGTCCACTGGAGCACGTCAGTTCACAGGATGGATGTTCCCAGTGGTAGCACAGATGGGGTGAGAAGAGCAGCATAACCCCAGAGTGAGGACAGCAAGGCCTGTGGGGAGAGGCAGGAGGGATGGGGAAACAGCTCTATTCATCATCTCTGCAGTCACACAGAAATGATGTTCCCATGAGAATTTCTCGCTGCCCTGTTGGATACAGACAAGGCCTCGCAGGAGGTGTAAGGGCTGGTACTGAGTGGGACCTGCCTGTTGTGACCATGAGCTGCTGAGGGTGTCCTGCACCCAAGGGATCTTTGCAGAACAGCACAGGGGTGAAGGCTGGGCTGTAGGAGTAGCCCAGCTTTTGTTGTCCTTCTGCAGGGTGTTTCACAGGACTACCTGACTGGGACAGATGAGCTGGGGGGTTCAGTTTGGTTTTGGGAAAGGGAATGTCTTCCACAAAGCCTTGGGGCTCTCATCCCCCTCCTCCGGCTGCCCTGAACCCCCACCAGGTGAGTTCCGGGAAAGAAAGACGCCTGCAGCTGGCAAGGGAAGCCATCTGGAGGTGAGACTGGATGAAGTCACATTTTCCTCCAGTGACTCAACAGGCAACAACTGAGCTCCAGACAACGAGCAGCAATGAAGCACCTACATGAAAGCTCCTTCCCTGATCCAGATCCCTCTGCCCATGCAGCCCCCATCTGCTCCCAAACATCCCTCCACGGGACCCCACAGGGACCTGCAGCTGAACTCGCTGTCCCCAGCGCTGCTGCTGCTCTGAGTAATTCCCTCCACAATCCTTTGCTTCATCAGATTTCCAGCAGACTTGTAGGCCAGCAAAACACAGGGATGGAACAACACAGAGATGAGGAACGTGGGCTTATCTGCTCTCTGCACTGCTCTTTGTCTGCAACCCAAGAAAAAAAATCCCCATATTTACTTTATCAACTATTTCCGCTCACAACTTTCTCCCAAGGCTGGCACTGGGAAATGCGCCACCAGAGCTTCCCACTTTGCTTTCATCTCCCAGCAATTTTCACCCCGGTCCTGGCTCTCCTTCAAGGCATGGCAGAAGCACAGCACTGCTTCGGTTTGCTCTGCAGGCACATCTAAGGAGTCTGTCCAGGCAGGTATTTTTTGGTTAAAAACATGTCTAGTCAAGCTAAAAAAAGGAGGGGGAAAAAGAAAAGTCACCTCCTACAATGTTTATAAATCTGTCGAGAATAGCCACAGGCCTCATCAAATTGAAGCCCAGAAACTGCCCATCAGAGGAAAGCTGGGAATGGAAAGTCCTTCTGGCTCAGAGGTTACACTCAGGAGCAGCAGTAGCGGGTGTTGGTACAAACAGGCACCACCGAAACAACTTTGTTTTCACTGCATGAGCTCAAACTCCAGGTGCACGAGGCTGTCTCCTGTCCCACCTGAGCCCTGGGATGTCCCATACGAGCTGTCCTTGCTCCGCATCTCCCAAGAGGCACTGAATCCCAGAAGGGATCCCAGAAGGGATTCAGAGGCAGGTGTTGGCACAGTAATGCCAGTGACAGGACCAGCACAGGCTTCGTGGACAGGACAGACCAGTCTTTGCTCTCCCTCACCTTGGTGGTGTTCAGGAGGGGTGTTTTGTTCCAACCCAGCAGAGAGGAGATCTGCTGCTTCCACCTCTGCTGACCATGATGGGACACAGAGACATCAGTGCTGAGCACGGGGGAAAACATGTGCGTCTGGCAGCCAGGGACCGGCCTCTGGGGATGGATCCGGACCGGGAGGCAGCTAAAACACCTACAACCTTGAAACCAACTTGCTGGAAACCACAGACACCACCTGGGGTGGGTTTTGCAGCACGAAGGTGAGCGAGTGAACGGGCCGAGCTGCCGGGCAGGAAGGGGGGCCGGAGCGCAGACCACCAAGGCGGGCAGCGGACTGCCCGGCGCTGTGTGCTCGCTGCCGGCGGCACAATGCCGGCCGCTGTGCGTGCCGGCGGCCCCCGGCCATGCCGGCAACCACAAATGCCCAGCCCTGCCTCAATGAGCCCTTTCTCCAGGGCACAGAGCCCCCGGTCCCTCCCACTGCCCTGAGCTCCTGCTCGCTGCTCCACATTTAGCCTGGAAGCTCCTTCACCAAACGCACGGCAAACCCAGGGGCACCGCTCTCTCCGTGCCCTTCTCCTCTCCCCTTTCACCCCAGGACAGGCGTCTGCAGCACTCCAGGCACCTCTGCGAGGGACTGGTGGCAAGAGATGTTCGCTGGGCAGAATAGTGACGTGTCCCGGCAGCCCAGGGAGTCCAGCGGTGTGAAAACGAGTCCTGCGCTGAAGCAACATGGCAGATGTGGGAAAACGGTGGAGTTCAATCCCTGTCCTGGTGTGCTTGGAAAGCGCTGAGTGTGGGAAAAGAGGCACCTTCCCCAGGGCATCAAAGCCAGGCTCGGTGCAAAGGGGCGTGCGCGGCTCCCCGAAATACGGCCGCGGGCAGCTACCGAAATCCCAGCAGGCACTGACTGGGGGCTCTGCTGGGACGGTCTTTCCCCCACCAAGGTACCCCCAGGCCAGCCAGGTCCCCTCTGGGGCCGTGAGGGTGTCGGAACCCCGGCCCCGGCAGAAATGCTGCCGGCTCCGGGAAGCAGCCGAGGGCCGGGGGTGTCCCGGCGAGGCAGGAGGGGAAAGGGTGAGGACAACTTTCCAGAGCTCCCTCGTAGGGGCTGACAGGCCGGATGATGCAACTCCGGGATGGTTGTGGGAAAGTCGCCTTTTCCAAAGTCTCCTTGTGCCGCCCCGGCCGCGCTTGGCTCAGCGCGGCCGCCGCAGGGCGCGACTCCCTTCCACTGACCGCTTTCCTTCCCCTTCGTTTTTCGACGCAAGAAAGGCACGGGGAGAGCGGCTGCGGGGCACTCGCGTGCCGGGGACACTGGCCCGGCGGCGGGGCGCTGGGATCCGGCTGTCGGCCGAGGGGAGCGAGCGAGGGAGGGAGAGACGGAGGGGAGGGAGGGTGGGAGGCTCGTCCGGCGCTGCCCCGCTGCGGGAGCGGGCGGCGGGGGGCCCCGCACCGAGACAAAGGAGCGGCCGAGGCCGGAGGGCGCACAAAGGAGCCGGCGGAGCCCGGGGCCGCCCCGCGGGGGGATGCGGCCGTCGAGCCCCCCGCGCTCCCCGCGGGCCCCGCTCCCCCTGCCCGGCCTGGGGGGGGGGCTCGGGGCCGCGGCCCCTCCTCGCACGCCCCACTTCCCGCAACTCCCCGCCGCGCCCGGGACAGGCCCCG
>VWZG01004495.1:295330-342345 GCA_013396735.1 Grallaria varia | reverse complement strand
CCGCCATCCTCCCCCTCGCCCCGGGGTTCCCCCCAGCCCATCGCCGCGCTCCGGCCCCGTCCGTCCCGCTCCCGGTCCCCGTCCCGGTCCCCGCGGTACCTGCCCGGCGGCGACCGCTCCGCGGGGCGAGCTCGCCCGGTCCTGCCGTGCGGGAGGAGGTTGGGCAGCGGGTCCCCTGCTTTTCTTCACGGTGCTGTCATCCTCCCTCCCTCTCTCCCTCCCTCTCTGCCTCCCTCCCCTCTTCCCTCCCTCTTTCCTTCCTTCCTTTCTTCCTCCCTGCCGGGGCAGCGGCGGGGGGAGCGGGGCCGGCGCCCGGGCGCGGGGGCCGGGGCGGAGCCGGGCAGGGTCCCCAGGCCATCCCCCGCTGCCTCCCCGCTGTCCCCTCCCCGACACGCCGCGCCGGGAAAGCGGGAGCTGCCGGCCCCGGCCCCGGGTCGCTGGAAGGGGAAAGGGAGGAACTGGGGCCCTGGAACGCACGGACACCCCGCGAAAGTGTCAAAGCGAGACCCTTCCCGGGTGCCACGGCGCGATTTGGGCTGCAGGCTCGTGTCGGGATTCCTGCCCCGAGCGGGATCACACTGAGGCGGTCGGGGCTTTATCCTGCAAACCTCCAGCACAACCTTTCCCTGCCCGCTGTCGTCCTGGGGAAAATATTCCTTCCTGTACCCACTCCAAGCCTCTCCTGTCCCAGCTTCCACCGTCCCACCACGTGAGGAACCTGGCTCCATCTCCACGACCACCTAGTGGGAAGGTTGCTCCTTCTTATCCCCAGCCAAAACCGGCCCCGGGGTCAGCAGGTTTCTTAACAAACTCCACTTTCACTCCATACAGGAGCCGGGGGGAGTTGGCCCCACTGTGGTGTGCTGTGCCCGTGAGCTCGGGTCTGTGTGCTCCAGGAGGGCAGGGAGTGAGAGAGTCGTACTGGGAGCAGCCCAGGAGCACTGGGGGACACTGGATGTCACTGTGCCTGCAGGGCAGACTTATGATCTGGAGCATCAAATTGTACAGAAATGGCTATTTTGATTTACGCTCAGAAATTCATACATACAGCTCCCTCGGAGCTCTGTAACGTTAGACACTGAGGAGCTGAAAGACATCTGGCTCTGTAGGCAGGGAGAGATCCAAAAAAACTAGTCCCCATAAAAACTTTCAGCCTTCTTTTGCATTCCTGGCATAGTTTTTCTGCTATGTATGTGGCATAGGCAGAGAAATGCAGGTTTTCTTGGCATTCTAGTGCATTGACCTGCATCACTCCTCTGTGGCTTCCTATTAGCCAAGGTGATGGGGATGGGTTTGTCAGTGGCTGGTGGCACTGCTGGAATGCAAGCATCAAGGCAGGAAAGCCTGGGTGTGATGTTCATGGTATAGGATCCATGCATCCACGCATCCATCTATGCACCCATGCATCCATGCACCCATGCATGTACCCATGCATCCATCCATGCATCCATCCATCCATCCATGCATCTATCCATCCATCCATCCATGCATCTATCCATCCATCCATCCATGCATCTATCCATCCATCCATCCATGCATCTATCCATCCATCCATCCATGCATCTATCCATCCATCCATCCATGCATCTATCCATCCATCCATCCATGCATCTATCCATCCATCCATCCATGCATCTATCCATCCATCCATCCATCCACTTTTCCTGGGTTTACTGGGCACCCAAAGCCAGTAACTCTGTGATCCAGCTGCAGATGGGCATGGTGACTCCGGTACCCTCCTGCCGTGGCTCTGGCTTCTGCAGCATTGCTGATGGAGCCAGGGTGAAAGGCAGAGTCTGGGAAACTCTGCCTAAATGAGGCAAACCCAGGGCTTGCAGGATGAGGCCCGTGTAGGCTGTCATGTTGATCATGTCAAAAAAGAGTGGGTAAGTCTGGCTGGCTGCAAACTGCAGGAGTTTTGTGGCATTTGGAAACATGGCAAAGCACTTTTCAGCTCCTTGCTTGTTATTTCAACTGAAACGGGGAATTCTGCTTTGGATTTTGTGGGCAGAGGAGAGCTTGATGAAAATACAACCCTGATATGTAAATAATGTTGTGATGAGGGCAGAGAGAGACTGGTGGGGAGTCGAACACTCGCACTAGTGGGGTGTCACTGCCTTTATAGGAGACTTTTGTGCTGGTCCCGGGGGGTGGCAGGAGCAGAGGAGGGACCTTCCCCACACGTGGGCCACAGCGTGGACTGAAGCCCACCCTTGACCCCGGGGTGTACTCCCTGCCTGCTCTGAACACACGCACAGGGCTGGGGATCACCTTCCTGCTTCATCAATAAGTAAAGCTGGCACAGGCAGCTTTACGCCTAAAACTGCCGAGAGAGGCAATGCGAGAGGCAGGGAGTTGTGTTTCCTCCGCCCTTCGCTATCTGTGGGATCACATTCCCTTTGTCCCCTGTTCCTCTTCCCCAGAGATAACAGAGACTGTTCTCCTCTCTCCCCGTGCTGCACGTGTGTGTGTGTACGCACACAGACACACAGACAGACAGACAGACACACACACACGTGCCTGCTGTGCGGAAAGAGGCAAGGGACCAGTCCCCAGAATAACATCAGGAGTAAGGAAAGGGGAATGTGTTACTATAGCAACCAGGATGCTCTGGGGTTCCAGGGAATAAAGGCATCTGATGCTGATTTTCTGCCCTCAGTTCAAGCTGATGATGTGGTGGTGACCACATGGACTTAAAAAAGCCTCCACTGGTCTTAGCCCTATTATCACCAGAGCAGTGTCCGCCTAGAAATCTTCCTGAGGGTTAGATGTCACTAAATCCTGTCCCCTGTTCTTCTTACCCCTGAAAGTGGGGTAACTGAGGTTCTTGTTAATAGATCCCTTGGGGCAGATTAGAGTGAAACAACACCAGTGTTTAAATATATACATACATAGATACATACATATATATATGTAAGTGTATGTGCGTACAGCAGGTTTATTTTGGGACAATTTGATTGCAATGGACAGCAGTTTTGGTTATTATCTATAGAAATATAAGCATATAAAAGTATAAAATTGTCACTTAATAAGAAAAGAAAGAATTAGAAAGAAAGGGTAAGAGACAGGGGAAAGATCTCACCACCTGTGGATCCAGTGACAAGACCTGATTGTTGCAATTTAGATGTTCATTGATCTGAGTCTTTACCCACTGGGGATGGTGGAAACCCCCAAATTATAGAGTTCAGTGCATTAATATACACTCAGGTTCAGGTGGGAATGCCCCAGTACCTCCCCTGAGGGGGGAGTTTTACCCTGTGATGTAACACTCTGAATCACAGGTGGAAGGCCCCAGAAATGAGTCTGGGGCACTTTGGGGGTCTTTGATCCCTTCTAAGGTTTATGATCCCTTCTAAGACATGACAGCTGCCTCTCAGCGTGGTTTTACCAGCGACTCCTTATCAGAAGGGCTGACAACCTTCAGCACTAGGTGTCAATGTCCTGGTGCCTCTGCCAGGAGGGAGTTTTACACCTGAGCCAGTTGTGTAAGGGAGGAAGGACATTGGCATGACAAAATGCATTGTTTGGGGATAAGGCAAAGGTGATCAGTTGGCTTTTGGGGGGTCAAATCTGCTTAACCTGTAGGGGACAAAATTAGCATTCTGGGGGGAAAATTTGAGTTAGTCTGTAGGGAAGAGAATGAACAATTTCTGGTAAAAATTAGGTTATCAGTAGTGGACAGGTAGGGAAATTTTTGTTTGCAAAACTTTAGGTATTCTGTAAGGGACAGTGAATATTTGGGGGGTAAAATCTGGGATTATCCATAGGGGACAGAATGAAATTTTCAATAACCTAGAGATAAACAGCAAGGGTTTTTTTGTGGTAAAATGTAGGCAATCTACAAAATGAACATTTTGTGGGTAAATCTTGAGGTAATTAATAAACGTTTTAAGATAAACTGGTAATTAGTAGTGGACAGGTAGGGGAACTTTGGGGGGTAAAACTTGGAATAATATGTATGGGACAATGAATATTTTTGATTGAAAATCTAAGGTAATCTGTCGGTGAGAGAATGAACGTTCCGTGGATAGAACAGAGGGTTCTTTTGGTTATAACCTCTGTGTTAATCTGCAGAGGACAAAATGAACTTTTTTATTTGGGTAAAACTTGATGTGATCTCTAAGGGACTAAATCTTCATCACAGATTATTGCACAACATCGTCTTTTTAGTTTTAGAAACACTTAACTCAGTGAGCAGCCGGACTTACCCGCGTCCCAAACCCCTTCTGTCCTTTTGAAGCGCTGGTGGCTCCATCTGCTGGGAGCAGAAAGAAGGACGGAATGGAAAATAAATGAAGGGCGCGATCATAGAGTCGTCGTGGTATTCCAGACTGATTTGGGGTGGAAGAGACTTTTAGGATCACCTAATTCCATCCCCCTGCCATGGGCTCTAACTCACAGAAGCAGAAGATTCTTGACCGGATGAGGAGACTGAATCAGCCCAGGGTGCAGAGAACAGCACACGATGAACCATCCGGGCCACGGAAGCAGGACCACAGCAATTTCAAACTGACAGATAGCAGGTCTGGATGAGATATTGGGAAAAAATTCTTCCCTGTGAGGGTGGGCAGGCCCTGGCACAGGTTGCCCAGAGAAGCTGTGGCTGTCCCTTCCCTGGAAATGTTCAAGGCCAGGTTGGATGGTGCTTGGAGCAACCCAGTCTAGTGGAAGTGATAAGGGGATTTTNAAATAATGCATATGTATAGAAAAATAATGAATCTGTACACTGTAATTTCATATAAACAACCCTGTGAGTGCAGACAGGGGTGCACTTTTTTGGAGGAGCGACCCCCGTGCACCCGGCGCTGAATAAACGCACCTCTCTAGAACCTCTGTGGTCGTGGGGCTGTTATTCTGCAAATCAGAAGGTGCCCCTACCCATAGTTTGGGCCATGGATAAGCCCTCTGCTCACTGAGTTAAATGTTTCTAAAACTAAAAGATGATATTGTGCAATAATCTGTGATGAAGATTTAGTCCCCTACAGATTACGTCAAGTTTTACCCTCCAAAAGTTCACAGGTTACCACAGATGTTACAACCAAAAGAACTCTCTGATTATCTCTATTTTATCCCCCAAATGTTCATTCTCTCCCCTCAGATTTTCCCCTGGGTGTGAGAATACCCCAAAGGATCCCATTTATTAGCAGAAGAAACTTCGCAATTCCTTCTCTTTCCCCCTTCCCAAAGGAAATCCCCCATAGATCCTAAACAATTCCTAATAACATCCTACTTTGCCTCCAAAGAGGCAGAAGGTTCCTCCCAGTATCAGGGTGTGGGTGTATCACCCCAGGGCTGGAAATACAGTGTGAGTGTGTGTACAGTCGCCCTGGAGCCTCCAGGTTTCCAGCTGAGTGCCTGGCCATGACCTGTACCCAGCTTTCCCAAAGAATTCACTCTCCAATTCTCTAATGACTCCCTGGCTGTGGGTTGATATGGGGAACGCAGACAGTGTGAAAATCCTTGTTACTTTCCCGTGTCCATTTTCCATCACTGGTCCACCTGTCCTTGGACTTTTCCTCTTGGACATTGGGGGTTTTTTCATTTGGATTTTTTGTTCGTTTTGTTTTGGGGGTTTTGGTGTGGTTTTTTGTTTGGTTAGTTGGGGTTTTTTGGTGGGGTTTTTTGTTTGATTAGTTGGGGGGGTTTGGTGGGGGTTTTTTTGGTGTTTTTTTGTTTGTTTGGTTTGTTTGTTTCTTTTGTTTGGGTTTTTTGTTTGGTTGGGTGGTGGTGTTGTTTGTTGTTGGTTGGTTGTGGGTTTTTTAATGATTCTGTGAAGAAATAAACACTTCTGTTCCTTCCTATTGGGAAACTTCTCCCTGTGCCACCACCAGTGAGGTGTTCCACCCTCTCTGCCGCTGATGGGTACGATGCAAAAGGCTGTCAAAAAGCCAGACTTTGAAACTCAGTGTTTTTAGCCTGCTTTTCAGAGTGCCGGGATGCTGCTGTTCCCCTCCCCAGGGTCCCGATGCCACCTGGTGGCCACTCCCCGCTGCCTCACTTCTTTGCAAACTGGTCCCAGTTTCACAGCTGCAGCCCTTACTGGGAGCAGGCCTTTGCTTTGGAGGGTTCCTCTCCCAGTTAGCTGAGCTCCCCCCGTGCTTCCTGCCCCCGCTGGCTGGAAGGGGAAAGCGAGAGTTGCCAGATCCCACATCTGTGTTTCTGTTCCTCCTTCCCCAACTCTTTTCCTGCTTGTGCTGGTTTAAAAGTAAACCGGCAGGAGAAATGAATCCAACTCAAAAGAGTTTAGAAGTCAGAACTACAATTTAATAAAAAAATTACTATAGATACATTGATACAAAGGAAAATTGGTTTCAGCCCCCAAAACCCAGTTGTACAACCCAGCCCCCTGGGGCACAAACAGCATGGTGCTCACCAGCCCCTGTGCTGAGCACCACGTGGTCCCCCTGAGTCCAAAACAAAAAGAAAAGGAAAACCTGTTTTCCTTCCAGAAGGTTGGTGGTCGCAGTCTGGTTGAGAGTGGTAGTTGCAGTCCTGTTGAGGTTCTGGTCCTCCTCTCAATCTGACGAGTGAGTGAATGCCCCAAGTCCCAAAACCCCAAGCTTATCTATGCTTGGGTTCAGATGGGAACACCCAATACCTCCCCCAGGGTGAGGGGTTTCACAATGGGCAATTTACTCAGTGAGTCACAGGATATTTTGGTCTGCTTGATGGCCCATTAGCAGACATGACCCCTCAGGTTGGGTGTGAAGGTGTTAATGATTCCCAGAGGGGAGTTATCACACCTAAATCATTGGTGTGAAGACAGGGAACCTTCATATCTCTGTTTTCTCATGCACCCAGTTCATAGCCTGAGGTGTCAGGTGTGTCCTGGGCAGCTGTTGCAAACAATGCATCATTAACAGTTCATGATAAATGGCAGAGAGGGTATGGAATACACAGTTCCAGTTACATTCACAGAGTGATAAACTGGTCCCAGCCACTATAACTAGGACACTGCTGAACCCAAAAAAGGCTCCTGCCTGCTCCTTGCCCAAACCTTGTCTCAGCCCGCAGTGCCTGTTCCTCTCTCAGCATCTCTGCTGAGCTCCCCCCGGGGGTGTTCCACACCCGTCCACACAATGCGCGGCCCTGGTACATCAGCTGTCGAGGGGAAGGTGTTGTCATTGGAGAATAAAAAACAAATTGCCCGGGAAAAGGGCAGAAAGCCCAAACAGTGGCCCTGGTGAGAGCCAGGAAACAGCAGGGACAAGGCTGTCCATAAACCAGCTGTGTTTGGCACCCACTGCTCAGCACCTGAGGAAGGAGCCGCTGCTCTCCATGGAGAACTGATACTTGGCTGGTTTTTATCCAGTGTCTGTGGCAACAGCTGATTTTTTTTGCGTTTGCTTTCCTAGCTAGTCCAGCTTGTGCAGCGCCAGCAAATCCTCTTCTTTGAGCTCCCCAGGGAGATTTTCAGTGGATCTTTGTCTCCCTTCCCAGCAGGTGTACTCAAAGCAAGAGGATGTAATGAGGGAGGGAGCTGGGTGGGATACTCGGTGCTGTTGCCTGAGCTCCTCCACGCACCCTTCTGTGCCTCCTGCAGCCCACCCCTGCAACACGTGCAGGGTTTTCAAACGACCCTGCTCCACATTCTCTGTTCCTTTTTCAGTTCCACTTCTCTAAAACTGCTGCGTGTGAAATAAAGAAGTTGGTCTATTTTTAATCACAGCAAATGATTTCCAAACCTGCAAGTGCAAAAGAGTCTCTTTGACGTGATGAGAGCAGCCAAGCCAGGGGGATGTCTGTTGAGAAGGGAAGCTGGCAAGCCTTGAAGTAGTGACGCCGGTAGAAAATGCCTCTGATGTCCCCCATCCCAGCAAGACCAGTCTGCTGCTCTCCCAGGCGAGCAGGAAGCTTTGTGCTTTCTGGTTCGGCTTTTGAAGCCTCTGTCACAGAGAAAAAAGGCAAGTGAGAAGAGAGGGGGGATCACACGCAGGCTGCAAGTGTGTTTGGAGCAGCACTGCAGCAAAGAAAAAATGCCATCAGTGCCTGTCAGAGTCTTTGCAAGGTGAGCAGAATCCTCAGCTGGGAAAATCCATGTCTCCTTGCTCTCTACAAATGTGGAAAACTCCCCATCTGGGCACTGCACTCTCCCAACACACCATTCAAGGACGGGAACTCTGTTTTAGATCAACCAAGTAAGGCTCCTTTTCTTTCTGACCAGCCAGTGTATGAAGAGAAAACCCCAGCAAAAAGGAGCTGATTGTGCTAAATGGCACCAGTTACCCACCCTGAGCCCCAGTGTGAGAGCAAATGCCTGCAAAATTGTGACTTGTCCCATTCTCTCCCCTCCAAATAGAAGGAAGTGAGACCCACCACTTAGTGGGAAGTTCTCAGCACCCGGAAACCCCCAAGGTTTTCACAGGTTTTGGGTGTTCTCTGTGTGCTGAGCTACTCAGCTGTGTCACCTACTGGATTTTACTTGTCAAGTGCCGTACAGGGACACAGGCACAGACCAAAGTGTGGTTGGTCTCTGCTTCTCCTCACCCACAACATCACGAGATGGTCTTAAGACTATGAAAATAAATTCTGGCAACGGTGGCTTATTAATATTTTAGCCAAACCCTTGCTGTCAAGATGTTTGTGAGACAGTGTGGTCTTATCAAAATGTTCCCAAATGTTGATGAAACATTTAAGAAGCCTTAGGTTGGAAGAGGGTCCTTGTGCTGAATGCTCTCATCAGTGAGGGCTATTAATGCAGATTATTTCCTTGCCCAAATGTGTTATTTGTATCTCATCTTTTCTGTGTCCCTGCCATTTCATGATGTGCCTAAATCCACCTGAGGCAGTGTTATAGTTTTAGAACTTGTTAGAATTTTTTCTTTCCTACCAACATGACTTTGGGAGCTGACACCCTCCTCAACAAAGACCCGGCTAACGATCCGAATTCCAACCTGATAGCTGGGAGGAGAGTTCTTTTGTTTGTTTTGGGAGTTGTGGGTTTTTTTTCTTCACTTCTTCAGCAGTGGTTTGGAGAAGGAACCAGCTCGAAGGGACTCCTGCGTGTTCTGGCTTCTTTCCCTGCCTCCTGTTCCTAGCCCAGTGTGCCCAGAGCTTCAGAAGGACAGGCAATCTTCACCACTTTGGAGTTGCTGCAGTTTTCCTGAGGCACCAACAGCACCAACGAGGGAGCTCCGGCCCCCCCTGCCCACCCCCTGGGCCAGCCCCGTCCGGACGGAGGACAAAGGAGGGAGAGTCCACACTGCCTACAGGAGAGGATCCAACCTGGTGTCTTCAGGGACTCATTCGTTTAGAGGTTTTGGTTACAGAGTTGTTATTTGTTCAGTTCTGGTGATTTTTATATATATATTTAGTAGTTAAGAACTCTTATCTTTCCTTCTACACATTTTCCAAATTAAAATTTTGTTTTAAATTTAAAAGAGGCATGGTCAATTTTGAGAAAGGAATTCTAAATTGTTTTAGCTTACTCTAAACGAAGACAGGCAGGGAAGAGAAGAATCCATCCTGGGCTCTCTTTCTGTCCCTGGCACATGTTCCGTCTCCCTCCCTTTGTGTCAGCTGCAGCAACGTGAACCTGAAATCTCATCTTTGACTGCCTTTCCTTTGGAGGGGGAGTTTCAAGTTGGATCCCCCTAACAGAGCTGGGTCAGAAGCTGAACAGGTCTATTCAGGGTCAGCCTGTCCCCAGGCAGGGAAGCAGCAGGAGCACATGGCCAGCAGGGAAGCCCCTTCCAGCACCAGATCACGCATTTGCTTCCACCCTGAACACCACTGAGTTCATCCTATCCTGAAAGATATTTCGGGACTGAGATTCTCCAGCCACTGGCTGATAGATCCACTCTTACACGTGACTGCTGCCAGTTTGCCTGACTGCCAGGTTGGTTTTTTTGCAGGGGGTGTTTTAATTCTCGCCGAGGCTCAGCTCCTGTTTGCAGAAGGGCAGGCAGTGGACTCTGACAATCCCCTGGTAGTCAGGCTGTAACCCTGTGGGAAGATAACACCTGGCTCGGTGATAACCAAATCCTTGCTACTTTACACACAATAAAGGCACCAGGACCTTTGAAGGCTTGCTCAGAACAGAGAAGGGCCTTTCCAATGAAGAGTCTGAAACAAAAGCACCGGAGCAGATAACAGAGAACCAGTATCTGCCCAGAAGCCTGGGGACTTCACTGGGATGTCCACAGGGTCAGCCAAGCCTCTGGAACATCCAGCTCCAGGAAATGGCATTGCTGCATCCTGGCAGCCAGTAAGGACGAGACATTCTTCTATACCTTGGCTGCTCTGGTTGTGGTGGTCTTGTTCGGAGGGTGTGCTGTGGAATGAGACGTGGAGTGTGACACAGGTCTGAACTCTCCTGGTATAAAACCCATAAGGGCAAGAGAAGGACCAGGCCCACCAAGGAGATTCCCTGCTTTGTGTGGACACCTATAGGAGGAACAACTACTGTCTGCAGGGAGGATGACTTTGGAACAACTGTTCAGAGCAAGCAGGGGAAACCCAGACACTTTTACTAGAAATCGTTATGAATTTCACGTATCTTCTGATTGCCCCAAGCAGCAATAGGAAAACCAAATAAGAGCCAAACCTGTTTGCTTTCTAAGCTTTCCTGTGAAACACTAGCAGCTCAAACCTGATAATCCTCATTTTTATGGAAAAAAGTGTTCAGCTCTCTCAGGGTTAATTAACTCTCATTTGCAGATCTGCTAGCAAGGATAGAATGTGGCCCTGAACCTTGACCCACTGAAGGAGCACACAGAGAGATCAGCTGCAGCTGAACATGAGAATTACAACCTGAGGGGAAGGAGCTGTAGAATCACTTTTACAGGGCAGCTGCACTATGGCCTAGTGAAGGGAACTGGGAAGGTTTTTTTTTTTTTCTTCCCTTCTTCTTTTTAGTAGGTTAGTAGCGAGTGTTTGAGATGTCTTAGGTCAGTTTTTCTCCCTGCCCTTCCACAAGTGGTGGGGGTGACCCAGTGTGTTAAGCCAGGAGTGACATTTGCTGCTCTTTACAGAGTGGTTTCTTGCTTTTTCTTTTTTCCCCTTTTCCGTGGGCTCAGCCATGCTTTTGTTCTGCAGTGCCCAACGTTGGGAGTTAACTCCTACGCCTCTCTGCCCTTCCCTGGGGAAGGATAAGAGGGGTTTTGTTTCTCCTCTGTGGCAAACAGAGCTCGGCAGAATGATGAGTTTTGCTCCAGCTATTTCCTGGCTGTAGCTCAGCTGGTGTGGGTACATGATGCTGACTTTCTCAGGGCTGTGACTTACAAGTTAAGGGTTAAAATAAACCTTTATTGAACCAGTTTAATTTTGAGGAGAGGCGAAGAGCAAGAGTCAAAAGCACATATTAGATGATAATCATGGAAGCTGTGCCATGCAAAGCCAGGCTGCCAATATTTCATTAGTCCCAGCACTGCCCATGGAATCCATAAAGCATCCGAATTGCCTGGTGAAATCCAAAGGGGTTGAACTGTATCTGTTTGACCCTCCTTCTGCTGCAATCAAGGTGTGGGTTGGTTTGTTGTTTCAGATTTTTTTCCTGATTTTACACCCCCTCCCCCCCCTAATTTCTTTGTGAAATTGTAAGGTGAAGAAATGCTAGAAAAGGCCTAGGAAGTTTGCGAAGGGATGTCTGTCAGACTTGGAGTAAGCAAGGGATCAGCAGTGCACTGGACAGCCTGCTCCTGACCATTTAAATCCCAGACTTAGCTGGTACAATGGAAGAGGGAAACTGAGTCTCTGGATGTATTTTTAGCCTTTTTGTAGAAAAGGGTGGCTATTCAGATGCCCAAGACTGGGTTTGGTTTGTGTGTTGCTGGTAAGATGAGGAAAGACCTTGTGGTGGAAGCCACAATAGCTGAACTTGCCACCTCCCCCCTCCCTGTGGCCCTTGTGACTCTGATTAATCCCAACCCACGCCAGTTTTGGCCAGGGTTAGCTGCTGTTGGAAGATTTGTTGAAATCCACAGCTTGGCTTAAATGTCCTCTGCTGTGAGCAGGCAGCTGAGCGGGGATCACGTGTGAGGAGGTGCCGCCTGATGCCTCCCGGAGTTTGTGACATGGAAAAAGGACTGTAGAGTTTGCAGCAGCACAGAATCCAGTCAGCAGGAGAACAGTGATCCCTGTGTGATCCCTGACTGACTTCTGGGCCTGTTTATTACAGTGTTGGACTATATGATCTCCCTGATTGTCCTGGGTTTCTGTAGCTGAATTTATTTTTTTTGGTAGTGGAGGGGCTGCAGAGGTGGTTTCTGTTAGAAGCTGCTTGAAGCTTCCCCTGTCCCATAGCAGCCAGTGACACTTGGCTCCAGGAGGGACATCTGGCTCCTGGCCAGGGCCAAGCCAATTAGAGATCACAGTAACGCCTCTGCGATAACACATTTAAGAATTGGAAGTTGTTGGGCAGAAGAAATTCCAGGGAGCGAGAACATGGGATAACAAGGCAGACATCAAGGTCGCTGCAAAAGCGAGGGGGGAGGAGGCACCTCATGGAGCAGGGGAAGGACTCAGAGCTCAAACCCCTGCACGCATGGAGGAGCCTGTGCTGGAGCTGTGGATGCTGGAGCAGGAGACCTGTGGACCTGTGGAAAGGCAAACCCACGCTGGAGTAGGAGACCTGTGAACCCATGGAAAGGCAGACCCACGGTGGAGCAGGAGACCTGTGGACCCATGGTGAGGCAGACCCACGCTGGAGCAGGAGGCCTGTGGACCTGTGGAGAGGCAGACCCACGCTGGAGCAGGAGACCTGTGGACCCGTGGTGGGGCAGACCCACGCTGGAGCAGGAGGCCTGTGGACCTGTGGAGAGGCAGACCCACGCTGGAGCAGGAGCCTGTGGATCCGTGGTGAGGCAGACCCACACTGGAGCAGGAGACCTGTGGATCCGTGGTGAGGCAGACCCACACTGGAGCAGGAGACCTGTGGACCCGTGGTGGGACAGACCCATGCTGGAGCAGGAGATCTGTGGACCCATGGTGGGGCAGACCCACCCTGGAGCAGGTTTTACCCCAGTGAGAGCTGTGGCCCTCGGGACAGCAGATATGGAAGAACTGCTGCCTGAGGGGTGGATTCACATTGAAGAAGTCTATTAAAGACTGTCTCCTGTGGGATGGACTCAGTTGTGGTCCCCTGTAACCCGTGGTGAAGCAGGATGTCCCCCTGCAACCCATGGAGGCCCATTGGGGTGCAGGGACTCAACCTTTATTGCATCCCATGGAGGAGTGACCCCGAGGGGTGGGGGAACTCACATCGCAAGCAGCAGCAACTGCAACCACCTGCAACCCCCATGGACAGAAGGAGGGGTGGAGGAAAGTGTGTGTGTGGGGGGTGTGTTTTAAGACCGTTTTTTTCCTCACTATTTAGCTTAGCTTTTATCCTGTTAGTAATAAATTTCGGTATTATCTCACTTTGAGTCTGTTTTTTTGCCCATAAAGGTGGTGGGTGGATGACCCCTCTCCTTTCTGTCTAGTTGCAGAAAGGGATTTAATGAGTCCATGGAATCCGGCCAGGGTCAACCCACTACACTGATCTGTTCCCTCTCTCTCCCCAAGGCATCAGCTATTTGCTCACCTGAATTTTTGAGGACAGGTTACGTGGGCTTTTATTTCCAGTCCAAACTCTTCTGTTTTGTACCTTCTTCCCCAAATAATACGTTCCCTTCAGTGCCTTTGCTTTGGATCATGAGAAAGTACATATTTCAGAAGCTGAGGAAATGGTACGAACAAAGTCTGGGGGATGGGTGTTTTCTTAGCCTGGTTCCTTACAGGAGCCCTTGTAGCTGTTCCCTGCTAACTCTTATTTTCCCTGGGAAGTCTGTGATACTTTGTGCTTTTCCTTAAAGCCGTAGCTCCTGGAGTCCTGTGATTATCTAATCACTTCTGTGTGAACTGAAATGAGTCAGAGCAGACGGAAAGGACTGGATGGCAATACCCTCCTCTGCTGAAAAAGCCCTTAGAGCTTCCAAGGGTAATACCCTAAAACCTGCAAAGAGCAAATAAAAAGAACTGAGCCCTGCGTTTCGTAAAAATGTTTTGGTTTTGACAGGCAAATTTTGCCTGTTTCTGGATGGCAATGCTGAAAGCTGATCCCAAAGGCAATGGACAGGCGAAGGAGAAAGAGGTGGAAGATGAGGGTATTTTCCACTCCACACCAAAAATTACAGTGAAAGAGACCCTACACAAATGGCATCCCCACCCGTGCACTCGCCATCCCATCTGGGTTCAGGGCATTGGTATTTGCTTTGGAGAATGCCCTTTCTGCTTTGCACCTTGGATGGAGGTGAAGCACTAAATACACCTTCTGGAAAGTGGCTCTTCTGTGGGATAGAGGAGCTGCAAAGATCTGGCTGCTCTAGGAAATAGTGGTGAGCCCTAATACAATGGCACAATGGGACTGAGGGAGGAAGAGCAGGAATAGCTCAGGGCACTCTTCTGTTTGTCCCCGTTTTTTACTGCAGAAATCCTAAAAAGCACCAAGCCTGCTCCTTTTATTGGAGAGGATCTCAGCTCCCAGTAAGGAGCACAAGTCATCTGCTTTGGATCTTTGTGGAGAGGCCAGGAACCAGAGGTACTGTTTCCTGGGGGCTGCCGGGGAGCTTCTTCTCAGCTGTAGCATAAATGAGAACCAAAAATCTCCTGAAATCCTCTTTCGTTAGTCAGAGGTCTTGGCTGTTTTTTGGTTGTGGGTTTTGTTTGTTCGCTTGGTTTTTGGTTTGTTGATGTTGAGGTTTTTTGTGTTTCTGAAGTATATTAAAATCCATTATTAATTTTCCTTTATTTTCTTCCTGGATAACCTAGATGTAAATTGCTAATTTGCTTTTTTTTTTTTTAGGCGAGGGTGGGGTAGGATAAAGTAGGATTTACAGGAAAACATTGCTCTATTTATAAAAACAAAGCAGTTTCTCCTTCAAAAGTTGTTGCAGGGGTTTATCTGACTGCTTTCTTACTTCTTACCACTCTGAAAAGATGACACAATGGGAGCAGGAATAGGATTTTGCATCTTAGTGCACATCCTTTAAAGAACTGATGGGGTGCTGCACTGTTGATTTCCCCTATATTAAGGAGGAATCATCTGCCTTTCTGTTGTTTCAGGTCTTGTCTGGTCAGAAATCCTGGTTCACAAGGGCAAAACATTTATGGCTGCTGACTCTCTTTGTGTTGATCTACTTGGTTTGATGTAACACTTCCCTTGGAAATAGGACTCTAATCCCAGTAAATGCTGAGGAAACCTTGAAACAAAATCCAGCTTGTAACTAAAATGTAAAACTTGTGACAGCTGACAAAGAAAATACTGAAATGAGAATTAGCTGCCATGATTGGAGGCTTTATGCTATACTTTGCTTGGAAAATCCGGTGCACTTGACGTGACCCCTTTTGATAATTAAGTTGTGGCTGAGCTGAACGTGGGAAGGAGGGTGGCCTGTGACCATGGCAGTGTTAATTGAGAGCTCTGCTGCAGTACAGCTGCCAAAAGGGGAGGGTCCTCAAGGCTTTCACCCCATGCTGCCATATATTCAGACAGAGAACTAGATCCAGGCAGAAAACTGCCTGGGCAGAGGGATGGATCACTCCTACAGCTGGATCGGTCACTGGATGGGGCAGAGTGTGGAGCTGTTTGTGCTGATGTGAGGGGCTGAGAGGCTGGACAAGTGGAGGACCATAGAACCACAGGGTGATTTAACTTGGAAGGGACCTCAAAGCCCATCTTGTTCCACCTTCCTGTGATGGGTAGGGATTATTTCCACTAGATAAAATTGCTCCAAGCCCTGCCCAACCTGGACTTGGACACTTCCAGGGATGGGGCAGCCACAGTTCTCTGGGCAACCTGTGCCAGGGCCTCATCACCTTCACAGGGAAGAATTTCTTCCCAATATCCCACATAAACCTCCTCTGTCAGTTTGAAGCTGCTGTGATGTTTCTCCCACAGTCTGGCTGGTTCATCACGTGCTGTTCTCTGCAGCCTGGGCTGATTCAGTCCCCTCATCCAGGCAAGAATCATCGGCTTCTGTGGGTCAGGGTTCCTGTGCTGTGTGCCAGGAGGAGGGGGATGTGTCCCATCTGCCCTGCCCACTGCTGGTGTTGCTGAGCTGCAGCTCTGCCCTTGGATGCAGCTCCTGCAGCATCGCCTTCCCATTTGGAAAATGCTGCTTTCTGCTCTGGGAAGTATGTCAGAGCAGGAGCTACTTCCCTGCAGCCTGTTAGTGGTGAGGAAGGGGATGTGTGGTGGGGTGTCTGTCTCTACTCCAGCAGGACCTGCAAGCCAAACCATTTGGTGAATCACAGGGAGGCTGCTCTTGCTTGGGCTGGAATAAACTTCAAACACGTGGCTCTTCACGAGGCTGCCAGGCTGTAATTTGTTTCCTCTCTGATGGCTTTGCTGCAGTCTGAGTGGAAATGCAAAATAGTCTGAAAGCCAGGCTGCTGTGGAAAATGCCTCTTTTTAGTTATTTGGATTGTTTTGATTTTTTTTTTTTCTCTTTTGCAATGAGAGCACTTGTCCCGCAGAGCTGGCTGTGGCTGCAAAACCAGAGCCTGCAGGGGCCTCTGGCTGGCCTCCCGGGATTGCCAAACAGAGATTCCTCACGTGCCCTACTTATGCAAAGACGAGAATTGGGCGCCAGGAGGGCGAGGTGACGTGGAGGGAATTCATGCGCTGTAGGCATAACAAAATTGAGCATCAAAACTGGCCTTCTGGTGCCAGCCCAGCCCAGCTGGTTGGTACGGGAGGCAGCGCTGCTGGATGTCAGCCCCCGGAAAGTGACTCGTGTTTTGCTGTAGGAAAGTCCCTCTCTTGGCTGCAGCTTTCCAGGCTCCTCCTGCTCACTTTGTCTATGCAGAGCATGTGCCTCCCAGAAAATGGGGCTAAATATCTGGTTTAGGCTGGGAAGACCTCCTTCCCTCCCAGCCACAGCCAAGTGATTCAGCTGTATGTCACCAGTGGCAAACCATGGTCCTTCCTGAGAACCCTCATCTGACACCTTATCTGGGAGGTTTACCTTCAGGAAACCCCCCAAATCTGAGCAGAAGCAAAAGCAGAAGGTGGCAGGCAGACAGCAGGCCACTGCAGTTCACGCCCTCAGTGCAAGGTCTCAGCTCATGTCTGTGAGCTTGACCTGGTCTCAACAGGCTGGGATTCCCTTTGGAGTTTCCCACTCTTCCCTAGAGTGCCATTGTCCATGGCAGAAAGCCTGTGCTTGAACTCTTGATGCCTTTTTTTTTTTTACTCCCATTTTTAAGTGTGGTTAATCCAGGAAAGCAGGCAGTGTGTCTAAATCAGGAAAGCTATGTCCTGGTGATAATCTGTCATTGTCAAATATTACCTGTGTACTCGAAAGGAAAATGAAGGCCCAAATCAATGGGAACTGGCAAAGCTCCAGGAAAACCTGGGCTAGCCTGAAATGATAAGAGATTGGGGGTAGCACCTGCTGGCTCAAAGCTAGTCCTTCCTTAGCCCCGTCCTTCAGTTCCCAGAAGAAAAACACTCTGCCTGCTGAAGTAGCTTTCCTGTTCCAGACAGTCTTACTTAACCTCCCTTTCATATGTTCCTCAGAAAGCTCTTTTTCTGTGTGTGTTTCTAGGCCAGTGGCTGACTGCTGGCTAGAGAGCCAAGGTGCCTCATCAACACTTTATGTGCACTCCTGAGATAAGAGCCCTGCCTAGGCAAGGCAGCTTTAAAGCCAGAGTAAAGGTTGCTTGCTCAGTCTGGCCAAAATTGCTGTTGGGGGTGGCTTTCCACCTCGTTGATTCGGTCTGAGTGCACCTGGCTCCAGTCTGGGAATTACCTCAGAACCTGGCTCTGGATGGTGGTGATAGCAGAGGCTCTGGAGGCTCCAAATGAAGTTGTGCTGACTTGCAAAGGGGCAAAGGGCCTGTATGATCATCAAGCTCTCCTGCTGTGGTTTGTGAAAAAGAGCGTGATAACAGTGGCTTCTTAGTTTGGCTTTTAAAAGTTCTTTGTAAGAAAAGGAGAAATGTGCATTACCCTGTTTGGAATAGCCTGCCAAAGTGAAATGGAACAGATCCACTTCCTCCTAACCTTTACACTTCAAGTAAACCTGAAGTGTTACCAAGAAGTCTGGTCCTTGGAAAAAGAACACGTGGGTAGGGATGTAAGGAGGTAATACCACGTCTGCCCTTTGAAGGGCAGTACTTTGATGATCCCCAGGATGAGCCTGGCAGAGGGTGAGCACTTTGGATGTGATGAGTCTGTGTGTGTTATGGTGGTTCTGCAGGGGACAGATACCCAAGTGGAGCTCACCAGGCTGGGAGCAGCTTTACAGAGGACCCTAATTCCAGCTATAGTGAGGCTTGAGCGTGGGTTTAGGAGAGGAAGGGAGCTGGTCTGGCAGCTCTGCAGTCCTGGGCAGCCCAGGAGGGACCAACTCTTGTCCTCAGCCGAGTTGGTTTGGTTTGCACACCCAGTCAGGAAAATATTGTGTTATTTTTTTATTTTCTGGGTTAGTCTGTTGTTCCAGCTGCTGAACCAGCACAAGGCACACAGCAGGAGTGGGAGGCAGCAAGTCAGTTCAGGCTGCTGTTCTTAATTGTGCTGGTAATTGCTGCTCATTTGGACCATGGGGATATGTGGCTGCCCTGTGACAAGGGGGTTCTTCTTTAGGAACTGTAGTAGTGAGTAATAGGTACAAATTGAAACAGGTTGGACACTGGGATGGAATTTTTTGCAATAGGGGTAGTTACACACTGGCACAGGTTGCCCAGGGAGGTTGTGGACGCCCCAACCTGCCCAGTGCCCAAATCCAGGCTGGGTAACAACTTGAGCAACCTGGGCTAGTGGGAAGCATCTGCTTCTTGCTCGTCTTTTAGGCCAGGAAAGGAGGGAGGCTGGGCGTGCTGTTAAAACAGGAATCAGTTTCTATTGAGCTGAATTCTTTCCCCCCCATCCCTGTGCTGGCACTGCTGAGGCCCCTCGAGGGCTCTGCCCAGTTCTGGCCCCTCAGACAGGAGGCACTGAAGGGCTGGAGTGTGTCCAGGGAAGGGGCTGGAGCATCAGGAGCCGCTGGGAGAGCTCCGCCTGGAGAAAAGGAGGCTCAGCAGGGAACTTCTCACTCGCTGCAACTCCTTTAGAGGCGGGCTGGAAGGAGATGAGCTTTAAGGTTCATTCTCACCCTTTAACACCACATTGATGTGCGCCTCCTTCAGATACCGCCACTCTGGTTGGGGGGGGGGCTGTGTGTGAGGATGGCGACCCGTGGAGGCGAAAGGCTGTGAGGGCTTGTCTTTTCCCCTGTAGGGAGCGCCGTTTGGAGCGGCGGGAGCTCGCAGAAGGCTGGCGGACCCGCAGCCACCACCCCCTCCTCAGGCCCCGCTCCGCCGCCATTTCGCGCCCCTCACGCCCTCCCGCCACTGCGCGTGCGCGGGAGGCGGGGCGCCGCGCGCGCATGCGCGGCATCCCAGCCCCTATATAACGGCGTGCGGGCGGTGCCGGGGGCGCCGCATTGCAGACCGGCGTCAGGAGAGGGTCATGGCGCGGCCGCTGCTCCACGGGCTCCTCAGCCTCCTCGCCCTTCTCGCTGCTGGTGAGCGCCGCTCTCTGCCTTCCCCGCCCCTTCCCTATTGCTCTGCGCTCCGCCGGGCTCGGGGAGGGGTGCCCTCGGCGCCCAGCGTGCGCGGGAGGGAGGGCGGGCGAGGGGTGTGAGGGGAGGCCGGTCCTTCCTTAGCGCTGTTTGTATTCCCACAGCGCGGCCGGATCCCAAAGGGAGGAAGCGGCACTGAAGGTGGTTGTCATGGAGAGGCCGCGTTTGGGATGGTGGCGGAGGAATCGCCTGAAAACGGCACTGGGGAAAGGCGGGGAGAAGGTGGGGGGGGAAGTCCTGTGAGGGACCGGCCTGATAAGGGAGTGACTTCCTGATCCTGCGCATCCACATCCCGGCAGGAATCGGGCATCTCGCTCACCGTGTTGGTAGGGGCTGTTTTTTTCTGCCAGAGCGCTGTTTATCTTCGTCACTTCAGCGGTAGATGGCTGCTAATCCTCTTGCCGATGGCGAGGGGTGGCCTTCGCTGCTTTGTGCTTTCAGTGAGATCTCCCGCTCCAGATGGAAAATTCCACCAATTCAGCTGCTCGCTGCCTCATCACCTGTTGTTGCAGAGGTGGAAGGTGGCTGATATTCCCCCTTTGGCGCTAGGACTGGAGGTTGGAACAGGCAGCGCTTGTGTTTGTACATTGCAGAGGCTCGGCAGGAATGATTCATGGTGTGACTGGAGTGGTAATACACCTTTAGGTTGGGGCATGGAATAGCTGGAAACCCCAAGATCAGAGGACTCATACAGTGACGTGCACAATTAGCTGGAGTATTTTCTTCTAAATAAGACTACTTTAATCCTACAACTAATTTACTTACAAGGTTAGCCTGCAGCATTTCACAAGTCAAAAAAAAAAAAAAAAGCCTTGACTGGCTGTATAAAGGGCATAGGAATAACCAGCTGGCAGAGTACAACAAATTATGCCTCTGAAATCTTTCATGATTGTAAAATCTTTATTGTAGTTTCAATATCAAAGGACCTGGTTGGACAGGGCCTTAAAGGTCATCTATTTCCAACCCCCTTGCTGGGGACAGGGGCACCTTATCCTGGATAGACTGATAATATTTAATATTCTGATATGTGGACAGTGCAGTGGAGAATGGTCAGACTTTTCAGGCTGGAAGCAAGGAAGCAAGTATCAGCTTTCAGTCTGTATATTTATCTGCTTTGATAGTGTGTTTTGAGTCTGCTCTGTGCTGAATTAGCTGCCATCAGTTACCACTCCTGGGACTGTTTCCAAATTGTTAAAATCGTTGCAGTTTCTTGTGCTTTGAAAGTGAAAAGGATTCACCTTGAAGTACCTGCCAGCTTTTCCATTAGTGTATTTAGGGAAATTGTAATGAGAAACCAGCTCAGCAATGAGACACTGCTTAGCCTACCTGTTAAAGGCATGGTATGCAGCAGAGTGTGGCAGGAGACTTGTCAGGCCTGTTTTTCTGTAGGAAGTCCCGGTTTTAACACAAACACCTATCTTTTCTTCATCAGAATTCTGTTATGAATACTAGTTGACTCTCCTATCGTGCAGATTTTTTTGAGGATTTTGTTGTGACAACCTGAGACACCATTTTTGTCTGCTAAGCTTGTTAATTAGCTGTGTTAAAATTTAGGCACCCGTGGCATATCCTACTGGAGTCACTTGGCTGGCTTACAGGCCATGAGGGTTTTTGGTTGACCTACTTACAGGGCTTCTGTGCATCTTCCCTTTAAGGGACACAGAAAGGAATTAAAGCAGGGTGGACAGGTCTTGGCATCTCTGGACCACTGATGCATGCTCTGATTATTGCTCGTCTTTGAGGCTGGGAAAGGAGGAAGGCTGTGTGTGCTGTTAAAACAAAAGTCAGTTTCTCTTTAGCTGAATTTTCAACCCCTCTTGCTAAAACAAAATTTAAGCTGGGAGTGGACCGTGTAAACCTTGAGGATGTGATTATTTCACCCCCCCCCCCCCTCAAAATAGATGTAAACCTTGGAAGGAAGAAAGATTTAAGTTAACATATAATTCCTCTAACAAACACTGGTCATAGCATCTGGAGACAGGAATGAGTTGGCCTGGCTTGAATTTGCTGGAAGATGTGGATAAAGCAGATAACAGGACTCTGTTCTGTGGTTTGCAGGTTCGTTCTGGTTATGAGTGTGGTTTCTAACAAAAGAAGCCAGGCTGGTGCACCCCACTTGTGTAGATTAAATTAGGAAAGAGTGGAAGGTGTCTTTTGGCAGCCACGGTGTGGGCACGGCCCCAGGGCAGTGCCTGTCCCTGTGCTGGCACTGCTGAGGCCCCTCGAGTGCTGTGTCCAGTTCTGGCCCCTCAGACAGGAGGCACTGAGGGGCTGGAGTGTGTCCAGGGAAGGGGCTGGGGAGCATCAGGAGTAGCTGGGAGGGCTCTGCCTGGAGAAAAAGAGGCTCAGCAGGGACCTCATGCTCTGCAACTCCTTGACAGGAGAATGGAGCCAGGTGGGGGTCAGGCTCTTCTCCCAGGTAAAAAGCAACAGGACCGCAGGACATAGCCTCAAGCTGTGACAGAGGAGATTCATGTTGGAAATTAGGAGGAATTTCTCCATGCAAATGGTGGTCAGGCATTGGAAGGGGCTGCCCAGGGCAGTGGTGGAGTCCCCATCCCTGTAAGTGTTCAAGCAATAACTGGGCATGGTACTCAGTGCTTTGGGCTGGGTGGCAGGGTGGTGTTTGGTTGCTGGCTGAACTTGATGTTTGAGGCTTTTCCAACTAAATGATCCTGTGATTATATACGGGGATGAAGTCCCTGTTTGTTAGAGGAGTAACGGGGTCTGAGGCACCTCTGGGCTGTCAGATCACGCTGCGGTGCTTTGATAGCGCCCCAGTCATGTGCCCTGTGTAAACCTGCCCTTGCACAATCCCCTCCCTGCCTGCTGAGGAGGGTTATAAATAGCAAGAGTCGCTCTCGGTTGTGTCTGGAGGAGCTGAGCAGGC
Source organism: Grallaria varia (assembly GCA_013396735.1). Taxonomy (NCBI): domain Eukaryota; kingdom Metazoa; phylum Chordata; class Aves; order Passeriformes; family Formicariidae; genus Grallaria; species Grallaria varia. Next base: position 319,911 of record VWZG01004495.1, on the reverse strand, counting down.
CGTTCTTCCAGCTCACGGTCACGCCTGGCAACTGCGCCATTGGATCTGCAGAGCTGCCGGAGCCCAGTGTGGGCTCTTTCCACTCGGGTTGGGCTGTTCCACACCCCACGGGGGAGCCTTTCTGGGGGCCTCCGAACGCCCCGATGATGGAGGGGGTGGAGCAAGAGAGTGGGAGCTTGTCAGCAGAACTGAGCCTGTCACCTGATGTAGGCTGAGGCTCTCCGGGACCTTGGGCTGTGCTATTTCAGGGAAGGTTTTTCTGGTTTAAAATGAAGGAAGGTTTTTGTTACACCTGTGGGGAAGCAGAGCCACTTACTGCTGCCTGCCCCTTGTTTTTTGCTTCAGTGTCTCACATAGATCTGATTCTTCAAACCCTTTGAACTGTATGACATAAAAAGGGATTGTTTGTTTTTTCTTTACTTTTTACTCTTTCACTTTGTTTTACTTTTTTTCCTCTATGTAGCAACTTTTTAATGCAATTATTTTGCTGCTTTTAAGATATCAGTACCTATTGCAATTTAGAAGGGCTGCTGCTGTGGTCTTTGAAGTGTGTGTATATATTTTAGGGCAGTGCTTCTCTGTATTTGGTCGTGGGGCAGTGTTTGGTTTCAGATGTCAGCAGGTTTCCCCACTCTCTGTGGTGTGGATATGTTTGCCTAGTGAAAGGGGGATGTTAAATACAGGATTTCTGCAGAGACTCACAAGTGCTCTGTCCTCCCCACCTGCAAAAAAAAACAACCCAGAAATAATGGACATGGACAATAAGTATGTCCAGCATATTTTTGTGTAGGGAAAAATGTTTGTCATAATGTTTTGGGACTATCTTAATGTATTGTAGGGGACCACTTGCTCCTAATGACTGACTACCAGATGCCCTTGAACATCCAGGTATCTCTTCTAGATTCTGTCATATAAAAATCTCAGGCAGAAGTCAGGGCTTGCTTCGCAGCAGCTTCTAACTTCTGGCCAATGTGGAAATTATTCCCTTGCAACCTTTGCAATAACTGGGACAATTTTATTGGCATGGTAGATGTGATTTTGTTGTCTCAGCTCATTCAGTTCTCTGCTGTCTTTATTGTGATTTCTTGTACACACACAAACTGCTCGTCTTGCCATGCTTGTCTTCTGGTGAAGGAAGCAGGGGAGCACCTGAGGCAGAGGTTTGTGCCAAAATGAGAACCTGTTCCTCACTTTGAGGAAGAGCCTGGCTGTGGTGTTAACTCAAAACTCATTTCCTGTGTATCACACTGGTTAGAAATGTTTCATGCTTGGTTTTTCATCAGTAGATATAGAACAGGAAGACTCTGATTTTTAACTGATAATGAGTGGTGATAACAGGCAGCCAGATTTCATATGATTTTCCTGCAAATGGCCTGTAATCTCTCAAATAGTGGTCACTTTACTGCCTCATTAATCCAGAGGCATAGCAGCCCTCTGGCAAGAGTCACTGGTGTTTGATGTGGTTACAACTTTTGAAGTTTTACTCATTAACTGAGCACAGAGGCTGTGGGGTATTGAGCCTTTTCAGGCTGAGGTCACTCCTTGACTTGTAGACACTTTGTAAGACTTGGTGAAGAGAAGTTGATCCCTCTTGACTTCTTTAACTTAAAAACACTTTGCTTTTGCAGTTCTCAAAAGAAGTGTGGAAAAGTCAGTAACTAAAAGAGCACAGAATGGTTGAGAGTGATGCATTCACTTGATCTGTGGGTGTTTCTGGGAGATAAGGACTGGTCTTTTTTGTTTTTTGTTGGTCAATTTTAGTTAAGGCATAAGAGTTGACAGCACCCCAGATTATCTTGTACGTTCAACTTTCACCCATTGAGATGAACAGCAGCTCAGCACTTTCTCTTTCTTTCCCCAGTTTACAGGTTAATTTGTCTTTAGCCGTGGTGCTCACAGCAGGGTTTTTGTAGCAGTTTGGTTTGGAGGAGGCTGGAGCCTTCAAGTTGAATTTCTTTGTGTTCCAGGTAGTAATTTTCTGGTTCATCCTTTGGCTGTTTAGGGAATCTGGTCTGGCCCATTAGAATCTCTTTTCACAGAAGCTTATATAAGGTATTAACTTTAAAGCACAATCACAGAAGTCTCATTGGTAGCTTCAGTACAGCTTTGGATGGGATTTTTTAGGATGTTTTTCTGAGAATCTCAAGATAAAAATTCAGGCTGGCTCTCCCTGGGAGAGAAGTAATGCAAATGCCTGAGGGAAGGGAAGGTTTTTCTCAAGGAAGGTAATTACCTAACAATTTTCCTGTAGCTGTCCTTGCAGAATGGTAATCCAGACATTATAAGGTGACTTTTAGGTTCCAGTTTCCTGGAGAGGAGTGAAGAGCTGAGCTGTGCTTCCACATGCATGGCTCTATAAACTTTCCAAGCAGAATAGGTGGTATTTTCTGAGGGGGCTCTCACTTCTACTGCCCTAACCCTGTCTGTGTGTTAGTGTTTCCATTCCAAGTGCCTAGAGTGGAGGAAGGAGGTGAGAGTTGGCATTTGCTGCTTTGGAGAAGTGAAACAATGCACAGTTGCTGAAATAAGTAGGATGGAACAACTGTGGGAGCGAGTTGCAGGTTTCCCTTTATCTCCACAGCCTTTAAACAGGTCTTTATGTGAATTCTTGGCAGATCCCCCTGCTGTAGCTGTCACTTGCAGGACTGTGTTCCTGCTGCTCAGGCAGTGTTGGAGTGCTGACCCGGGCCTCAAATCAAAGGATTCTCCTTCCTTTTCTGATGTTACCCTTCTGCCCTTGGTGTATTTTGGTTGTGTTGTTTGGCTTCAGGCTTTCTGAGACAACACTTGTTCTGGGTGAGGACTTCTTGTTTGTTAGACACAAGCATCAGAGAGGTCAGAGTAGGTACAGATCTTTTCTCTCCTCTTTTTTTTTTTTTTACTGCTTAATTTAGGAAAATCTTGGTAGAGCAAAGGGTGTTTTTTGTTAAATTGAAGAAGCCATGTCTCTGAAGCAGTTCAAGAAGGGAGGATCCAGTGAGGAGGAGTAAAGAAACACCCTGGCCTTCACAAATAAACTTGTTCAGTCTTCTAAAAACAGTGGCTTGTAAGAACTTCAGGGAAGGGAGGAAGTGGGGACAGATCTGGTGGGCCTGAGATGTGACTGTTGAGAACTGATCTACAGAGAAAGGAGAAATCTATTTAAAAATGGGTGACCTTAGCTAAAGAACAATATATAAAATAAAAGGAGGCCAGAGATAACTAAGGGTTATCCCTTTGGGTGTACCCAGCAAGCATTGAGAGCTGTGTGAGGTGACAGTGCTTTGCTTTCTCTTTGGTTGCTGCAGTGCTGGGGATGTGAAATACTGTGTGAAGGTGTTGTTTCTCTTGCAGCAAAGGCTGTTTGGAGGTAGCAAAAGATCTTGACACACTTCACTGGCATATTTGCCTTTGTTGTAATGTAAGTTAATATGTGATTGAACAATGCTGTTTCATAATGAAGTAGGAGAACAAGCTAAAGGGGAAAATGGGATCAGTAAAGGACTTCAGTCTATTTTTTCAATCTTCAAGATCTGAGGTAATGCAGCATTTTTTCGTTTCTGTGTTTCTCAGGATGCTAAGAAAGGAGGGGTGGTGGATATTGTTGTAATGAAGGGGCATCTTTTCATATTAGACATCTAACACAAATATTTTGACATACTAGAGAATAAATTACTATAAATTTAATTCTATTTGAAGTCACGGTAGAAGATGGAAGAAAAGAAGCCATGGTCAATATGTTGTGTTTGTTCTGTATCTGCTTTCTAAAATGTGCCAGCTGTGTGTGGCCCTAATAAACAGATGTGCCTGGTCACTGTTTGACCAGAAAGATCTGTAGTGAAAACATAAAATTCAAGAATTGCCCTCTCAGAAGGAAAGAACGTCCCCAGTGTCCTTTGCAGTTGAAAGGCACTGCTGTTCCACCATTTTCTGTTTCTGTAGGTAAGTGCTCATCTTGTGTTTGTAGCTGACTCAGGTTTCCTGAATCTGTAGGCTTTTTTGAGACAGAGAAGTCTGTAGGTATAGTGGCATTTTCACTGATACTGTGCAGGAGTGAGGGCTTTAAATAATACCAGTGAGAAAGTGTTTGGAATGCTTGCTTCCATCCTAAAGCTAGTTTTCAGTGTTCAGTTTCTTATAAACAGTTTACTGCTGCTCTTGAGTGCTTCTGAGGTTGTCTTTGCTCCCTTGTAGAGGATGGCAGATAACATTAGTGTCCTTAAATTCTAAGTGACTGTGTGCCCAGTGGCAGTGCTTTGAGCAGAATCTGTGGCTGTGTACGCCTCTTCTGAGAAAGTACTAATTTTCCTCCTTCCAAGCTGGTGAGATGGGATGCAGGGGAGCAGAGCAATCAGAGGCATTGAGTAGTTAATGTATTGTCAAAAATCAAGCTAATTTTAAGACTTTTTTTTTTCTCCTCCTTGTGAACAAGTCAGAGCATTTGTGACTCTGTGTGAGCATCTGTTTGATACAGAAGCCATACAGCAGGAAATAAACACACACAGACAAAAAAGCTGATCAGTAAATCTGAAGCATAGAATTCATATGCACTTAATATTGGCCTCTTAGTAAGGCTGTGAGGCAGGAACAGCAAGACAAGCTGCCGGACATTCTCCTGAAGCTGGTATGGGTCTGAAAAGTCATTGTGACAGGATATTAAAAAAAGCAAACAAAACCTGAAAGGTCATTAAGAGCCAGATCAAACCAGTGCAAGTTACAGCATGAATACCTCAGTTTGGCTTTTAAACATTCTCTTACATCGAGAGTTTGAGAAACTGCTTGTGATAAGTATAATTTGAGTTATATAGTTTAGATTTGTAGTTTTACAGTAATTTTCAGTGTAGGGGTAGTAATTTTCTTTTGATTTACAGCAGTAAAGGCATAGATTAAAGGCTGTATTGTAAATAGTTGGGAGCCTGTAATTCCACTGTTCAAAGTCCAGGTTTTGCTTGACTTTATTCAGAGCTTAACTCTGCTTCCAGAGCCTTCCTACCACTGTGCAGTGCCAGTATCTGAAAGGGAAGAATAACTTTCCCTCAACCAAGTGTATACTTGGTTACTGTCACCCTGCCAGAGCTGGCAGCTCTTTGGCTGGCCGGTCTGACTTTGTAAATTAACTGTTCTTGTGCTCCCAGACCCCTAATGCTGGACTGTAGAATAGGCTGTAAATACTTTGCTAACCATACATTATTAGGAGCTTTGAAGTTTTTCTCCTACAGTTTCACAAGCAGTCTTAGCGTGCTGTCTTGCTCAGCAATAATATGCAATCAAGGGTTTCTGCTGGGAGAAAGGTGGCAAGCTTGAAGCTCTTATGTAAAAAAATTAAGCGTGCCAAGCACGTCTTTCTTGAAATAAATGGGTCATTCCCCTGAAATTCAGTGTAAACAGGCTTTATAAATGAGCAACTGAGAAGGCTGCAGAATGCCACCTATAAAGCAGTGTTCGTGTGGCTGTTCGATGTGTGGTCGCTGTGTACCTGGTACATGCACTGGCAATTCAGCTGTTACATTGATCCTCTAATAGCTTAGAATGAGACATGAGAAATGGAAAAGTGATGGTTCATCTGCCACAACCTCACCAGACCTTTGTAGGAATGAGACAGCTTAACTCCTGCCTCTTGGCTGACCCAGTAATTTACAAGATTTGTCCTGTGTAAACAGCATTGATATAAAGATCCTCAACAACACCTGTACAGCTAATGGCTTAGAACAGATTGGGTTTGTATTTTGTTTTGGTGTTCTTTGTTATTGTAAACTTTGACAGCAGTGCCTTTGTAGGCCTTTGACCATAGCAGATTTTGTTGGAGCTTGTTTTCATAGGGTTTTAGGAGTGGTTTCTTCGCAGTTAAGTGCAGTGTAGAGCATTGCTGAAGAAACTGAGCCAACGGACAGGTAGGATGGTTTTAGAAACTGGGACCAGTTGGGTGTCCAGTCCAGATAGCACAATTTAAAAAAAAAAAGGCTTGGGAAGCCAGCAAAAAGGTAACAGTTGATTTACTTGTCCTATTGCTTACTCCCAGAGTTTTTACTTTTTCTTCAGGAAAACTGTCCAGAAATGACATTCTGTACATACATATATATAACATACATATATATTGGAAGTTTTATAGGTCGGGAGTTCCACATGGGATGGGAGGTAATGTCCAGACAAGGACTAGTACTTTTTTTTCACCCCCACAGATTTGTCTGTACACCTTTGAATTGCTGACCAAGAGGGGAAAAAAAGTAAAAATAGGTCTGGTGTTTTAAAACCTGTGACAGAACATTCCTCAGGTTGTTTATTAAAACTTTGTTTATGGTCAGTGTTTTGGTTTGTACCTGCTCTTAAGTCCTCCATGTACTGTGTACATTGCTGTGGCCTCTAGTCCTTTGAGTTTCCTCACTCTTGCAGTTGCTGTGTGAGAACAGGGTGGTTCGTGTGGGAGGAGGAATGCAGGCTGCAATTCCAGGCTGGTTCAGAGTTGAAGTGACAGTAGAACAGGGAGGTTGTGGCCTTGGGAATCAGCTGTTTGAAATGCAGATTTCTGCAGAAGTTTGGCTCTTTCAAGTCATCTAGTAGTTCTTGCATGCTAAGCAAAATGGGGGGTTGTATTTTGGTTTTATTTTTTTACAAAAGGTGGCTGATGGGGGAATGGACTGCTGAGGTGCTGAGACTTGGGCACTTCATGAAGGATTTTCGGCTGTTGTGGTTTTTCTAGTTCTTTGACTGTGTAATCTGTGTTTGGGGCTCATGTTTCAGCTCAAATTGCTGGATTAAAATGTGCTTTAAGATGTTAGTAAACTGAAGTGGTGTAGCAGAGAGGTGGTGGTTATACTGTGGAGGGTTAACCTGCTTGCTTTGGAACAGAAATCATTCAAGTGTGCAGCTGTGGAAGGATGATGGTTTGGGGTTTTTTTGCAGCTGTGGCAAGCCCTGTCCTGTGGCAGACGGAGTGTGCGAAGGGGCCGGAGGTGTGGTGCCAGAGCCTCCGCACAGCGTCGCAGTGCGGGGCAGTGAAACACTGCCAGCAGAACGTCTGGAACAAGCCTGCTGTAGTGAGTATCCCCTGCCAACGCCTCTCCTCTGCCACCTGTGGTTGAGGTGGCTGCTTTCCACATGCTTGAAGATTTCCCAAGTCTCTGATTGGAGTTAAGTGCTACCTCTGGCTCTGCTTTGATTGCTGTACCTTAATTTAGGTGCTAGATAAAGGTTGCTTTTCACTGCTCTGCCTTGCAAAACTTGTCTGCTGACATCTCCTGTGACCTGTTGCACAACCACCAAGCAATGTATGGAATGGAACTAGTGGATTTCACTGGTTCCTCTTTATTACTGACCCCTGATTCATGGAGTCTTTTCTGCACTTGAGCAATGAGTTATTATGAAAACAGCTGTCTGCTTCTTTAGGTCTTTCTCAGAAGTTAATGTTCCAGCATGTGCTAAATTATGAAAGCCATGACAAACATGGTAGAAATGTTACATTTTGTACAGCCTTTCAAGTTGCATTTGCACTAAAGGCAAGGCTGCTTTACTTGGTGTAGCTGAAGTTTGGGGTATTGTTTCACAATTTTGCTCACAGGTGCATGCAGTCCACGCTGGCTATGTCTGTGGTGAGCTATTTCAGTTTAGGAAAAATTAAGGAAGGGAGGAATATCAGAGCACAGCTAAAGTGAGGGAACCTGCCTGAAAGGTTCTTAGATCCTAGCAAGTGTGAAGTCTCTGAAGAGCGAGGTAAAAGGTTCAGGAGAAGACTTCTTAGCACAACAGACATTATTCTTCAGGGGACTGGGATTAGGTGAAATGAATGGGCGGTAGCGTGCCAGTTTCTTCATGCCATGTTGATTCACTGAAGAAACTGGAGCTGGACATTCTTGAGACAGCCTCACTCTTTGTTTAAAACACCTCTCACCCCAGGTTCAGCCAGTATTTCTTCCTTAATTTCATTTCCAAATGTAGTGGTTGTTCTTTGTGTTTACTTACACGCTGCTCTTACAGGCATTTAAATCTTTCTCAAAGTAACTCTCTGCTTCTCTCTCCAGAGCAGTATCCCCTGTGACTTGTGTAAGGAGCTTGTGACAGTGGCTGGCAAGGTTTTGAAGGATAATGGCACTGAGGTAAGCAGAGCTCTTTTTCTCCTCGCCCCAAAACGCTGTTTGATTTCATGGACCTAACAAGATCTCGTGATGAGGGAGCGGAAGAGTTGTCTATGTTGTTTATCTAACCTAAGCAGCAGATGTTGAAAGGGACTACGGTACATGGGAAAAGGCTTTTGAACGGCCTCTACTCATTTAGAAATTAGCAATTTCTGGAGTCTTTCATGCTTAATGCACTCCTGATTGACTGTAGATGCTCAATAAAATTGTTCTTGTTCCAGTGGGCCATCAACCTCTAAAGGTGAGGTACTGCAGTCTCTAGAAATGGCCTTTGTTTGGGGTTGTGGGCACTTACTCTTTTGTGAACCTGGGAGTACTCCGTATAAACAAGTCACTGTCCCACTAGTCCATAATTTCACTTCCTCCTTGTAAATGTTCTGTTCTGGCAAGGCTGTGCTGTGCAGGCCTTGCAAGCAGTATTGCATGTTTTCACTTTGGCAGTCTCGTGGAAGTCATTCTAGTTGTGCTTGTCACTGCCTGGACCTCCCTGGGTCCAAGGAGCTTGTTTTGAGCTTTGTATTGTGCATTTGGGGAATGGAAAGAACATTAGAGAGAGAGAGAGATAATCTGTCCATGGCCACTTCATTTCTCATAGGAGGAGATCCGCTCTTACTTGGAAAAGACATGCGAGTTTCTTTCTGACCCAGGCCTGGTCTCTGAGTGCAAAGAAATTGTGGATTCCTACCTACCAGTTATCATGGATATGATTAAAGAAGAGCTAGTAAGTAGATGATCCTTTTCAACAACTGGAATTAAAAGTCGTGCTCCTGTGACGCCTGAATTTCTCTTCTGCATAAGATTGTGCATATTCTTCAATCCGGTATAGATCACTGGTGTGGCACGTAGTAGTGTGAGTTTGAAGCCTGCTTCCTGCCTGGGAAACATTTTCCCTGTCTCACATTTTGGCTGACTGACTCTCTGAACTCCATATAAAGTGGCATGAGTTTGGAGCTTTATGAGTGTATCTTATCTCCCCTAGGATAAACCTGAAGTTGTGTGCAGTGCCCTTGCCCTGTGCCAGTCCCTTCAGAAGCACCTTGCAGCAATGAAGCTTCAGAAACAGCTCCAGACCAACAAGATTCCAGAGCTGGATTTCTCTGAGCTGGCATCCCCCTTCATGGCTAATGTGCCTCTTCTCCTTTACCCTCAGGACAAACCCAAGCAGAAGCCTAAGGTAAGGGTGCAGGGCTGTTCTGGTGTGGGCCCTATGTATTAAGTTCTCCAGTCTGTAAAGACAAGTGCTGTGCTGTTTCCATCCAGGACTGTGGTAATCCAGCAGGTTTCTCCTGAGAGAAAGTTTGGTACCAGGTGTTGAAAGGAAGGACATCTCTTCCCACCTTCTGAGTAACCTTCTACCTGTGCCCTTTGGGGGAAGCTTTTGTCTCTGAATGTAGAGGTGACTGACTTGATTTGGAAAGAACAAGTAGTTAACAAAGGGGAGTCGATGAGGAAACGAACTTGGGAGCAGAGTCTGAGTGTTAGTAGCAAGGCAGGGTGTGGGAGTTAAACAGTGAGTGGGTGCAGAACAAGCTCCTGTGGGTGGAGCTGGTGAAAGATCTATGCCAGATTTAGAGGCCTTCCCATTGTGGTCTGTAACAAACCCCAGAGATCTTGATGATTGGGTGTCTTAACTGCTATCTTGGTTTTGTAGCCAAGTATGTACCTAATCTCCATCTAGTGGCTGGTGCACATACCAGCAGTAGCTTGTCTCCGTGTTAGCTCAGGCTTCAAAGTATTCTACAGAGTATTTACTAAGGTTTGTGTATAGCTCAAAATACCTTGTAAAACTTGATAGTTACAGCTGGTTTTAAAACGTGTTATGAGAAGTTATGTCAACTTCATTTTCCTTTCCCTCTTTGTCCAGGCAAGTGGGGATGTGTGCCAAGATTGCATTCAGCTGGTCACTGATGTTCAGGAAGCTGTGAAGACAAACTCCTCTTTTGTGAAGTCTTTGGTTGCTCATGCCAAGGAGGAGTGTGACCGTTTGGGACCCGGAATGTCCGATATGGTGAGCTGTCCTTTTTGGTTGGGAAAAAAAATCTGTTCCTGAATGCAAACACAATTATTTGTTCAGTGCCTTAATCCCCTCATTGTATTTTCTATTTCATAACACAAAGGAGAGTGTAGTTGCATGTAGGATACACAGTATAACAGTAGCAACACTGACTTTGTAAATTTGGTGGTCAGGAAAGTTGGATGGGTGTATGGGACTGGGGAGGAGGAGAAAGACTCCAGATTGCTTCTGGCTCTTAAGGGCCTTTTTCACCAAAATGAGCTGGCAGGGTAATATGGTCATATCAGTGGGGGAGGGCTTTTTGCCCTGAGAGGAAGAGAAAAGGACTCATCAGATAAGCAGTTTTCTGTTCAGTGATTGTGTAACTTGAAATGCTATCTTGTATTTGGGGCAAGCTCTGAAAGACAGCAGAACAGTTATTAAGTAGAGCAGGTAAATTAATGCCTTGAGATGTAGCAGAAAATTCTGGATGAACTCTGCAGTGCTAGTGGTTTGACAGTTGTACATCTTTCTTTTCCCCCTTCCTGCAGTGCAAGACCTATATCTCTGAATATTCTGACTTGGCTATCCAGATGATGATGCACATGGTAAGATCAGCAGAATATAATATTTGCTCTGTTTTTCTGATGTGTGTAGGTAGATTCTTAGGGAACAGGGAACATGTACTGCAGTAAAACTCTGGAGTAAACCTAGTAAAACCCTGTAAGTCTTGGTGTAAATGCTTTGAACTTAGTGTTTAATTGCATGCTAGTTTCAATTTCAGAATGCTTTCTTTAGCACTTCATTTCACAACCACTTCTGTGGTGCAAAAGGCACTCAAATACTTTGAAATGTGGAAGATATATATTACACATGTTCCTTCATACTCGTCTCTCACTCCTGTACTTACACCACTTCCCCCCTCCCCACCAATATTAGCATATATTAGAGTTTTCTGTCACAGTGTTGCAAAATTAGTTCAAGTGTTAGAGATAAATGTCTTTCTGAAGCAAGACTAAACATCCTTCTCCTGGAGTTGCGATCTTGAGGTTCCTGCTCTCTGGGCTCTTGATAGGATCCATGGAAAGGGAGTGGTGCTGTGCCAGCTCTGGTCTCCTGCAGCAACATACATTTACCTCTGACCACCTCCATAGCACCTCTTCATCCAGGGATCTCAGAGCTAAGCCTTTCCTAGTCCCTTGATGCCACAAGTAACATAACAAACTCTAGGTGAATTTCTCACTGACTTGAACCTGACTTGGGCAACACTGTGGCATTTTTTTGCTTCCTGTAACTAAAGGCTACTTAGAAGCTCATCCTGTTTCTTCAGCATTTAGTGGGGGGGAAGTCAATCTTGGTTCCAGTAGCACTTAGTTTCTCATTCTAAGCATTGCAATACAGTGTGGTGTTAATACCTGAAATTGGAATATGACCACACCTTGCATCCAGACTTGTCCAGACTCTTTGGAGGTAGTCTTGCCCAGGATGCCTTAATAGCTGCAAATGAGTAATGCTGGTCAGCACTGCAATTAAATATGAATTAGCAAGGCTAAGGATCTTTGGGGTGGGGACTGTGTCATATTCCATTATCTCCATGAAAAGATTACATGCAGTTCCAAGTGCTTGATGTGTTTTTTTCCTCTTTAACTGTTATCTTTAATTTCTGCTTTCTTCCTCTGTCTGCAATCTTCCCTGTCAACAGAAGGATCAGGTAGGTGAGCACCTTGCCTGTGGTGATAGCCTGCTTATAGTTTACCTTTTGCTCTTAAAGGGCTTGTAGTTCACTCCTTGCTCTATTAGCTGTGTACATGGTGTGATTGTACTCAGTGTTGACAGATACAAGGGATATTTATGCCATTAAAACAGGGAAAGACTGTAGGCTTCCTTCAGTGCATCAGTATTACTTTCAGTTCCAGAAACCAGTTTGTGCTACTAAGATTTCAGCTTGATTATGCTTTGGCCAGTAGAGCAGAAAATGTGCTCCCTCTCCCAGAAGAAGGACAAATGTGGACAAAGCAATGCCAGTGGCTCCTGTCAGCTGCTGGTTTAAAGTCTGGGCTCAAAAGGGCTTGTGTGAAGCTGTCCTGGGGTCTTTTTTTGGTTAACCTTCAAATCTAGGACAATAGTATAGATGTTTGAAGTATATGAAGTGTGAAGATGTTGGAGGCCTTTAGGCTCCTGCTTCCTAGAGCAATTTGGGCTTTTAATTAGCCCAGTCCTGTGAGACCTTGTGTCTGTCATCTCTCTGTGAGAGAACATGTTGTGTGTATGTGGGTGTTGCTGTAACATTAATATCTGGAATTGCTTCTTACAATGCATGAACCAAAGGGCTTGACTTAAAGGTGCTTCCTGGAGTAGTCTGAAGCAGCACAGTATCTTTGAGATGCTGCTTTTGCCTGTGCATGAGGTTGTGGCATGTGATGTATTAACTCTGGCATAAGCCTCTGCTGTAGGAAGCTTGTGACAGGGTGGGTCACGGTCTTCTAATTACCTGTCTCTCTTTTTAGTTCAAGTAGACTTTAGGTGGGAAAATGCAAGTTTTGTGTCTCACTCTATACAGCCTTTCTCACTTTGCTCTAAGGAGGCCACATGATACCCAGTTTGCCTCATGTCCAGCATTTAATTTTGCATTTAGTAGTGTATGTTTCCAAAACCTTTGAGAAAGACTTAGAAAGCCTTTTTAAATACTTTGTTTGCTGTTCTCTCTTAATGTGAAAAGAACACTGGAAATACGGTTACTGCAGTAAAAATGGTTAGGCTTAGGTTTTAACAAGCTTACCTTTTATTTCTTGTAGGCTGTGTTCAGTAATGAGAGAAACTGTTTCTGTTTGCAGAATGTGATGTTACTGGCAGCTTTAAAGAAGGTAGTTTGTGGATGAGGAAAGAAGTCCTTTCTTCTAGGCATTTCTTTCAGCTTTTGGGTGAACTCTGAAGTCAGGATAATTGGCCTCTTTGTGATTACTTAATGCTGGGGAGCAGCTTTGTGGATGCAAGTCTGAAGTGATGCTGTGGTGGCATATTTTGGTGTTGGTAGCTCTTAAGTCAACTCCTTTTGAAGGGCTTGCATAGTGTGGCTCATGGTAAATGGTGGTTTTTAAATAAGGTTTTTAACCTCTTCCTCTTTAAAAGGAACTGCTAAATTTCACCTGGTAGCTGTCCTGCCTATAACCATATCAGTTGCTTTGGCAGTACTTGAAGTAGAAATAGTCATGAAACTTCTGGTTGTGTTGGGGCCTTTTAAAACTGTGTTCTCTGTCCCTGCTCACAGGCTCCATAGAAAGGGCAAAGTCTTCCAGACTTTAAAGAGTTGTTTATACATCTCTTTCCAGCATCCGAAGGACATTTGTGCCATGGTTGGGTTCTGTGCTTCTGTGAAGTCTGTTCCCCTTCAGCCTCTGGTGCCAGCTCAAGTGGTTCATGAGGTGAAAATGGAAATTGTGGAGGTAAGATGGACTTTTTTTACCAACTGGGCTTTACTTTTTGCTTTTGTGTAAGAAACAGAAAAATACGAGCTTTTATGCACAGAATAATCCAGGTCTCCCTGCATATAAATTCCTGGCCTCTTCTTGTTTCTAACTGATTGATTTTTTTAGAACAGCAGAGGCTACACTGAACCAAAGCTACAAGGTAATGCTTCAGGACTGAAATGGTAACTCTTGTTCCAGCAATTCTGAATGACACCTCAAGAGTAGATTGTTCAGTTTGAAATTTGAAGTTATGCTTCAATCACTTTTAAATATGGGGGAGCACTCAGCTCATGCAGATGAATTATCAGGGTTGGAATGGTAAGCTCTGAGTTTGAAGAAGTACCTTGGTTTCTTTTGCAATCATGAGGGTGTTCTGAATTCCAGGAAATTTTGTACTCAGTGTCTTTTTAAAAACAACTGTATATTTCCTTTGACTTCTGTCTCTGTGGGATTGCTTATTTCTTTGCATCAGCTGAATTCAACTTCCCTCCTTGTCCAGCCTTGGGATTGTAGTCTTAGTCACACAAGTTGCCTGTTCATTCAGAGTGGCTTTTTAGTGAGACCTTTGAGGTTGATCTTGGGTTCTGTCTGATCTTTTGCATACAGGTGTAGGTGAAGGAGAGCACTGCCCATGAGTGCTGTTAAACTGATCCTTTAGGAATTGTCCCTATCACATGTGGCCCAGTGTTGATGTACTGTTTGTGTGTTTCTTCTGTGTACTCAAAGGCCTCAGTTCAAGAGAAGACTTTTTCTGTGTGTGAAATATGTGAGACCATGGTGAAAGAAGTGACTGGCCTCTTGGAGAGCAACAAGACAGAGGTGTGTAAGTGGTGGGTATGGTGCCTCTTCCTAGGCTTTGGCTGAACTGGGGCTGTGTTGGAGGGCAAAGGAAAGTTAATTTTGTCTGTTTTCATGACAGTAAAATTTCTGTCCTGGGTGGGACAAAAAAGACAGGCTTATGAGCTGAGTGAAAATTGTGTCCCTCACCCTTCTTTGTGCTTCAGGAGGAGATTGTGCACGAAATGGAGGTGGTCTGCCGCCTGTTCCCAGGAAGTGTCAAAGACCAGTGCAAGGACTTCATAGAGGTCTATGGCCAGGCTGTCATTGACATGCTCTTGGAGGCCACAAACCCTGAAGCTGTGTGTGTTATGCTGAAATGCTGTGCAACCAACAAGCTTCCACAACAGCCAGGTGGGTAGTGAGGGGTCTGATGTTCAAAATGAGCCAGCTCTGCTGCGATGAGATCTCTTTTGAGGACACTTTGCTGATGCTGCCTCCTTTTGCTTAGGGGAACTACCAAAGCACTGATGTTTGTTTTGTTTTTTAATTTTCCTTCTCAGTTGTAGTGAAACCTGCAGATGGCTTCTGTGATATCTGCAAGATGGTGGTAGCTTATGCAGACAAGGAGCTAGAGAAGAATGCCACAACAGCTGAAATTGAAGCGCTACTGGAAAAAGTATGTCACTTCCTGCCAGAGTCTGTCAGTGATCAGGTAAGGAGTATGTGCAGGAGGCAGACTAAAAAGCCATGGTCT
This sequence comes from Grallaria varia, assembly GCA_013396735.1. Lineage (NCBI taxonomy): Eukaryota > Metazoa > Chordata > Aves > Passeriformes > Formicariidae > Grallaria > Grallaria varia. The sequence continues at coordinate 304,809 of VWZG01004495.1, read as the reverse complement.
TGTTGATGGTTGGGAACTGTCCTTATTGATTTGTTGGGCTTACATAGGTCCTACAGTGGCAATTATGCTTAACCTCATTTTCTGAGTGTTTCACCTGATATTTTGTCTACATGCTGATTTTAGGTCCGTCTCTCAAGTGTCTCTACTTCTGCTATAAATGTCCAGGTACTAGTAACAGAGGTCTCTGTGTTTGGCCAAATGCCTTGTCCATGGCTGGAGACAAACTGTCCACAGGTGCAGCTGGGACTGGCTTGTCTCCAGCAACCTGATCCTTCCCAGGTTTTTCTCTTTATTAATTAGCACCAAAGCACAGCAGCTTCTCATGTGCAGCAGAGTTAAAAAAAAGGAGAGAACAGGCTTGATCTGAGACAGTGGAGTGGCCTCACAGGCCATGCTGTGTGGCAGCCTGCCTTCCAGTCAGGACAAGGCAGACAGAGGTGAACAGAAGGATGAAACATGGCCCTGGTGTACTTTGGATTGGAAGGGACCTTTAAAGGCTGTCTAGATCAATCTCTTCCCATGGGCAGGGGAATCCTGCGGCACATTGGGAAAACTAGAGAGCAGTGTCTCTTGTTGGTTTTTATAACAGTAGTCAGTCTTCTCTGCTAGAAGTAGGGAGGAGTTTGGTGTGCAGGGGGATTAGGATTTCTCACTTCCCATCCCTGGGAGTTGGCAGTCCTTTGAATAGATGGAGGCTTTTAAGAACTGAATGGAGTGGCTGGATTGTTGCACTAATTTGCAGTCAGGAAAGGTTTGCTTGGAAATCCTCTGAGAACAGTGGGTGGGAACAGCTGAAGGTTTTGGTTTTTTCCCTCAACACTGATCCTGTTCAGGGGATTAATGGAGTAATTGGAAGTAGGCTGGCGTAATTCCAGTGTAACACCTGTTGGACCACTGCTATCAAGATCTGCCTGGAAATCATAGGTGGTTGCTGAGTGTCAGCAAGTGGCAAGTGCTTGTGAGTTTACCAGGGATAGAGTATAGAGGCTTAAAGCATCTGTGGCACAGCTCAGGAAGAGCCTGCTGTGAGAGGCTGTTTAGTTGCTGTGGTTGGCTTATTAATGGTGCTGTTAGTCTCTGCTGAGAGCAGCATCTTTGTGAGCTCTGAAGATGGCTTCTCCACTAGAGGGAGAGAGACTGTTCCTGATGGGAAGGGCTCCTTCTGCTGCCTGATGTGGAGGGAATAGGAACTACTTGGGTAAAACTGCTTAGGAATTGTTGCTGCTTTGCTGCTGTCCTGCTCAGGATGTTTGTCTCCAGCTTGGTTCTGTGTGCTTTCCTCTTGGACAGCAGTGATCTCCACGATCAGGGACTAAGCTTTGCAATCAAAGCTTCTCCTGCTTGGTTCTTTTCCCAAAGTCTGTCCTGTTCAGTTCTTTTCCTTTTGACCCCTTCTCTCCTCATAACTTGTTTGCAGACAGCTGCAGGCAGGTGTTAGCTAGTAAGTTAGTGTGTGATTAGTGCCATCCTGAGTCCTTTTCCATCTGCAGAGCTCAAAGCCTCTGCTTTATCCATTTGGAGTGTGTTGTTGGGGTGTTTGGGGTGGCACAAAGGCCTGCCTGCTGCAGACCAGACATTCCTCTTCTTTCAGAGGCTCTAACAGGAAAATCTCTCTACCTGTTTTCTTACAGTGTGTTCAGTTTGTGGAACAGTATGAACCCGTGGTTGTGCAACTCCTGGCTGAGATAATGGATCCCACTTTTGTTTGCACTGTGAGTATTGCATTTGGTTTTGAGTGCAGGCTCTGATACAGTCCTGTCTACTCTCCTGTGTGCCTTCCAGTGCCCACCATGCAGCAACTGCTGGAATAAGAATAAGCACACTGAATACTTGGAGCAAATGTGGTTGTGCAGGGCCTGGGACTCAGTGGACAGCTGACTGCAAGCCTAGTGCAGGGAAGGACAGAAGGGAAGAGCTGCCACTGCTGAGCTTCAGGGGCAGGGTGTGGTGTGCCCTGAATGTGGTGGGAGGCTAAATGTCACTTCTTGATAAACATTGCTCTTTAGAAGAGAAGAGTTGTTCTCTTCTCTAGAAGATTTGCTTTTCAAAACTCCATATGAAAAAGGAGTTGTGGTGACTTAGTTCTTCCCTGTGTCAGATCCCAGCTTCATTGATCAGCTGCAGCAGTGACCTCAGTGGGAGCTCCTGCAGCTGCCTCAGTGTGGCTTCCACACTCACTCAGGTGGAAGCTCAGGTATAAGGCTGGGCTTGAGATCTCTTGGTGTGATTAGAAAGGTGCTGACTCTGCTGCTGTTCTTTTCACAGAAACTGGGAGTCTGTGGATCAGCTAAACAGCCCCTCCTGGGGGAGGATGCTTGTGTCTGGGGCCCAGGTTACTGGTGTAAGAACATGGACACTGCTGCTCAGTGCAACGTACGTAAAGCAGGACTCTGCCTCCAGCTTCCTGTTGGTCTTTGGTAGCTCCTTACGAGTGTCTTTTGGGTTGTACCACACTTGGAAATGGGTGAATTCCAGTTTAAAGAAGCAAATGGGTACTGGCTTGATAAAGGGCTTTCACTGGTCTTAGCTTTCTCAAAGCTGATTTTCCTCTACTTTTTGTTCCTGTCCCTCACCTTTCTGCTGGTATTTCAGAATCTATAGTAAGGTACAGTGTCAGCTTTATATTTAGTCAGTGTTCCTGCAGCCACAGACCATGTCATGATCTCTCATCAGGCTTTAAAAATTGGCTTCCAGCATTGCTTTCTGTGCTGTGCCTTGGTGGCTGAGGGCCAGCAACCTTATCTCCTGAAGCTTGTGGGTGGGAACGAGGATGTTATTTATTCTGTTCCATTTTGAAATCACTTATTTTAAGAAAAGCAGATTTGCTCCCAAGATCTTAGCTCAGGATCAGGTGTTGAATTGTGTAGATGCATGCTGGTTTGCAAACAGGCTTTTTTCCACTAACATCAACTATTCCTTTCCCTTTAGGCTGTTGATCACTGCAAACGTCATGTGTGGAACTAGAAGAAGAATTTCCAGTTCTGAAAGTTTGCCATGGCTCTTAAATGTGGGCCGAGGTTGGCAGAGAGCTGTATCTCACCTGTCCCTCCTCTCTGCCTTGTTAACAATTTGACCTTCAAGTTCCCTTATTGTAACTCTTCTGTAGCAGTGCTGCTGTTGAAGGATCAGATCTTCATCATTGACTTAACAAAGATATTTCTGATTGTACAGTTCAACTCATTATGCTCCTAAAAGTAGTCAGTGTGTTGTAGATAATTTTTTTTTTAATTGGTAGGCTGAAGTGTTTTTTAGGTGCTGGGAAGAATGACAGAGAAGGTGAAATGAGACAAGACTCTTTATCTTTTAATTTAAAAAAAAGAACAAGATAGTGACTAAACTTTGAAGTGTCTTTCTGTAGGGAGCATTTTGAAGATTTTACATGCTTTGCATTTTTAACATCTGGCTGGAATGTTAATTTTCTGTATATGGGAACTCTAAGGGATAATGTTAAATCTGGGAATCCCTTTGGCTGGAATTTTTAAAGCTCTACAGATGCAGAAGAGGGGGCTTTGTGTGCCCAGCTGCCTTTCAAAGTGACTGGTTCCTAAAGGGATGCAACTGAGTGATCACGCTTTTGCACTGAAGTGACCATGCTTGTGGCTCATGGTGTTGCTATAGCTGAGGAAAACCCTCCCTCAACCTTTGATCACATCCTTTTGGTTTCCTTGGGCTCCTCGGTCTAAGCATGGGTGTTGTGCTGCCAAGCCCTGTCCCATGGGATGTCAGTCTTTTGAAGCATGCTGACGTACTTAAGGAATGACTCCCTTTTTTTTTATCCCAGTTGCTCAATTCTGCTTAGTCTTGCAGCTTCCCCCACATGCAGCCAGGCCGGGTGCTGAGGAGGTGGGAGGAGGAACGAGCCAGCAGGAGCTGTGCATATGTCAAAGGGAGGTCAACATCAGGGGCAGAACGTGTGGGAAAAATGGGGTTTATTGTAAACTGCCCATTTGTTCCTTGGTCTGTCTGCTTTTTCTCTCACAGCATATTTCAGCCATCTAAAACTTGAGGCTCTGTGAGGCTCGGGGGCTGTTTCCCCTGCTGCCACCAGTTCTCACTGACACCCTTCTGAGTAGCTGGAGGTATAAATTCTTATCCAGAGTTCCCATTTCTGTTGGGAAATGCAGCAAGCAGAGATGGCAGATGGTAGGAACTCTGCTGGCACACCTGACAGCCTGCCTTTCACACCTCTCTGAAATTCCTCTGAAATGGCCTGAAATCCCCCCCGAAAAGCCCTTCAAGGCAGGCTGCTACCTATGGAACAGGCCAGGCCCTTGATGTGAAGGATCCTTGGGAGTGAGAATCTTGCTTGTATTGCGTGAGATGGACCTTGGATTTGGTGTGTAATTCCAATCAAGTTAATCCCCAAAACACTGATCAAACCTCCCAAAACAAGGAACCAAAGCAGCTCTGAGGAGATGTTTCAGAAGGAGCATCTAGGCAGATGTGGAGCTTTGAAAATTCCAGTCCTGTTCAGAAAGATGCTGCTAGCTCCTGCTGTTCCTGTGGTATCTGGGATGAGCAGGAGCTCCTGCAACAAAGCTATAGCAGCAAGCAAAGTATTTTTCATTGGAAAACCACTGGACTACAAGTTTTTAGCTAGTCTGTATACGTACTAAATGCCTGGGCAGTGCTGACAGATGGCAATAGAGGTTTGTCTCTCCTGTTTGCTGAATGCTGAAGCACCCATGGCATTAAAAAAGAAAAAAAGGAAAATTTCCCCTAAAGATACAAAATACCTGCAGCTTTCTATCTTGGCAGGCTTGTGCAGTATTCTGATGGTGTATCCCAGTTGGGGGTAGATACAGCAGATAGGGAATGGGCTCTTGCTTTGGCATTGCTGCCCTGGTGTGTATGATGATGTTTTAAACTGGACTGTGTTCTCTTAACATGGATCTTTTTGGTGGGGAGAGGGGAGGAGGGGCTGCACTGACAGCTTGACAGGTTGGGAAGGTTTTATTTTTCTGGGGTTTTTAGTAGTGAAGGATCCATGCTGGCGAGGTGAGCTGGGGAAGTCTGGTGCTGCCGCTGGGAGTCCCTGTAGTTTTCTCCCTTCCTGTGGACCGTGTCACCTGACCTGCTTCAGTCCTGCTGGGGGCACATGTGCAGTTGCTTTCTAAAGAGCAGTGTCTTGATTTTTGAATTTTTTTTTTTTTGCACAAAAGCTTCCTTAATGAACAATAAAAACTTCCGTAAACTGGTACGTTTGTGTGTTTCATTTCCTTGTGTGCTGGCTGCTGAAGGATCTTGTTTAGGTTCCCTTTGGCTGCAGAGCCAAGAGGAGGTACATCCCAAGGTGTCCCTGGGAATCTGGGACTGAATGGATTCAGGGTCCCAGTAAGCTGCTGCTGCCTTGCAGGCTGCATGTCCCATCAAGTCTTTGTTCTGCTGAGCATGGTGGGAGGTGGAAGAGGCTTGCCTGGGATTGCTGCTGCTCTTCCCTGGACAAACACGACGCCTGGTGTGAGGAAACAGCCCCGTGTTGCAATCCCTGCCTTGCGCAGGCTTGAGGGACTCACTTGATACTGGCCTTCCTTGCTGACTTGCATTTATTGGGACTTCCCTTTTCTCTTCACTCCTTGCTTTATTTCAAATGAAATAAATGCCTCCTCAGTGCAGGGACCACAGTGCTCTCCTGTGGCTCTAGGACAATTTTCCCTGTCTGCCCCCACCCTCTGCAGCCCGGTTAGCATTGAGCAGCAGGCTCAGGGCTCTTGACCTCCTGGGAATACCTCTGGTCCCTCCCTCCCTTTGCAACTGGTGATGATTTTATAATCAAGGCATAAGGCAAGGGGTGTGGTAATTGCCCTGCGTAGGTGTGGATTCTCACTGCTTCTCCCAACCCCTCCAAGATTCCTCAGTCTGGGAGCAGCATAGGAGAGGAACCAGCCACTGAGGACTATCTTAGGAACACCATGGAGAGCAAATGGAGTGGCTGGGTGCTGATTCTTTCTCTGTGCCTGGGCTCCTACCAAGGTAAGGCCAGGCCTGGGGGTAGGACTCGGCCCAGAAAACCCCGCTGAATCCCAGAACTATTCCCAGCTCCATAATGTGTGTCCTCCTTCCTCTGCGGTGTTGGAACTGGGCAGAGGAGAGCTGGGGAAGGTGGCACCGCTGGCTGCTTGACCACCTGGGTCTGAGTGTTGGAATGTTTACCCTTAAAGATGATTTCAGAGCAAAAAGGGGCTTGTTCTCTCCCTTCTCGGATTCAGGCGGAGCTGATGATTTGCTGGGGAACGGAAGGAGGGGAGCCACGTTAATGGGATGTCTCAGCAGTGGTGGTGGAGAAGGGCTGGTCTCTCTGCTGCCCTCAGTCTTGGGGTCTGGCTGCCCACCCGTGAGCTGGGGCAACCCCTTTGGTTGTCATGAGAGTGACTCCAGTGCCACCTGAAGCTGCCCCTTCCCTGAAGGGCCTCACAGGAGGTGTGGGAGGCAGGGACCTGCCTCTGCTGTGGGTTGCTGAGCTCTGGGAAGGGTGACGGGTGACATGCTGCAATCCTACTCACCTTTGGAGTCCTCATCATCAGGACTGGGGTATCTGTGAGCAAACCCTGCTCCTGCAGACAAGCCTCTGCTGCTCTCCCTTAGTCATCCCCAGGAAACAAGCTGGGAAAAGCCTGTTTCTAGCCCCTGGTCCTTGCTTGAGGGCAAAGCACTTATTCCAGGGAAAATTTCCTAGGGGAAGCTGTGGAGCCCTGCTGTTACAGGCAAAACCTCCACCTTTCAGAGGGAAGAGCCCACCCTGCACCCCCATTACCCAAGGCTCAGCCCATCGGACTCCTCCATACCTGCCCAGGCCTTGTGGTGGAGGTGTTGTGACTGCGCAGGTGTGACCTGTAGGTGGGGGGGACGTGTCCAGGTGTTCTGCCAGCAACAGGAAGAGCAGGAAAGTTCACCTGAGCTCGGCACGTCCATCCTGACACTGCCCTGGAAGCAGGTGGCGGTTTGGCTGCGTTGCACGGCGATGCCATGGGACCAGGGGCTGCTGCAAGCCTTGCAGAAGGATTTTGGAGCTGGGAAGAGTGTATTTATGTTTTTTGCTGTAACAGGGGTGTGCGCCAGGCCGAGAACTGGGGCACTGGGGCCCACACTGCCACCCCCAGGGTTTACATCACAACCTGCTCACCAGGCTCTGCCGGCTCACCCGGTGTGTTCCGAGGCTCCATGTAACACCAGCACAGCCCTGTCAGATCTGGAGCTCGGCACTGGATCCCCTTGAGCAAAGCCCACCCCATCCTGTGGGCCTGGCAGCCAGCAACAGGGAAGTTGGGACTGGCCTGGGACCACCACAGTGGAACAGGAGCATCCCTGCCTTACTCCTTTGCCAAACGTGGCATCATCTAAGTTCCTGTTTCCTGGGTGCTCTGGTGGTTCTGGCCTGGCTTTGAAACACAGAGGGGAGCTCACGGGGGCACCAGCTGCCCTGGCTGCTTGCCCTGTGGTGGTTGTTTCCGCCTGGGGAAGCTTTCCCTGCTCTCAGCAGTTTGCAGTTGTGATTAGTCTTAATTATTTTTCTGGCTCAGCACTTGTTACCTTAGTTTCAGCTCGAGCAGGGTGAGGAGTAAGGGCCGAGCCGAGGGTCACTGTGAGCCAGAAGAGTGCAGAACCGAGACACCAGTGTCTTCCAGACCAGTCAAATCCTCCCATGCCATTGCTGGGGGCTGGACTCCAACATGGGGCTGTGAGAGGTGCTATTGGTCAGGTGGGACCAGCTCAGAAAACAGCTGTGGGGTTGTTGTCTCCCCTCTCCTTGGTTTTGGTGCTGCCCCTTAATGCTTCCACTGACTTGCCATTCCTGTTTGCCCTGCTCTGAGAGCAGGGGTTAAAAAATTAAATACATCCCTCTCAGCTGATGGGGCGAGCGTGGCATCGGCTGCTGGGGAGGCGTGTGGGATGTGTGGGAATCCAGGGGGGACTCGCCCTGCCTCGGGGCCCGGCGCCTGCCCCGGTGCTGCCATCACCCCGATGGGGCAACCGGCTGTGCCGAGCTGTGCCAGCGCTTTTGGGAGCAGGTGGGACTGGTGGGGGGCTCAGGAGCCCTCTCACCACAACCCCCAGCCCTGGGGACTTCCCACAGGATCACGGAATATGCTGAGCTGGAAGGGACACACAAAGACCATCAAGTGCAGCCCTTGGCCCTGCACAGGACACCCCAAGAGTCACGCTCTGTGCCTGAGAGCGTTGTCCAAGCGCTCCCTGAGCTCTGGCAGCCTTGGTGCTGTGCCCACTGCCCTGGGGAGCCTGGTCAGTGCCCGACCACCCTCTGGGGGAAGAACCTTTTTCTAATATCCAACCTAAACGTCCCTGACACACGTTCAGGCCATTCCCTGGGGTCCTGTCCCTGGTCCCCACAGAGCAGAGATCAGTGCTTGCCCTTCATCTTCCCTTCCCAAGAAGCTGTACCTGCAATGAGGTTTCCCCTCAGCCTCTTCTCCAAGCTGAACAGACCAAGTGTCCTCAGCTGCTCCTCATACGGCTTCCCCCCAAGGCTCTTCCCCATCCTCGTGGCTCTCCTTTGGACAACCCCTAATGGCTCGGTATCTTCCTTATATTGTGTTTCCCAAAACTGCAGCCAGCACTCCAGCTGAGATTTCCAGGGCATCTCCTGCTGCTGTCTCATGGATGAGCTTAAGGCATTGCCGGAATCCAAGATGCAGGAAAAGCAACTTTTGGGGAGAAACCTGATAAGGGCAAGGCGGGTGGAAGGAGCAGTTTCTGCAAAATCACGGGGCCAGGGCTGGGACGCAAAAGCTGGATGCAAATGCTCCGAGAGCCTGTTGCAGGAGGGTCCGCAGCAGGGTCTGTGTGTCCCTCTGCCGTCCTGCTGCGCCCCGGACGGCCCCAACTTCCCGGAGCAGGAGCGAGCGGAGGGCTCGGCTTGTGGCGGCCCCTCCGCAGCCGCATCCTGGGTGGGCACAGTTCCCGGTGGGAACAAACCCTCGGCCCATCCCAGCCGAGCGCTGACACACCGAGGTGACAATTAAGCCGCGGGGGTTGCGACACTGCCGCGCGCTGCCGGGGCGGGCGGCGAGGGCGACGCCGCCGCGAGAAAACGCTGTCCTTGGGAGGAAAGGAAAAAGAAAAACCAACAAACCTCCCCCAAAAGTGGCGTTGCTCAATCGTTGCCGGGAGCCCTGGCGTGGCCATCCGGCTGCCGTGCGGGGCTGCTCCTTTGGCGAGGTTTTATTGCTGCCTTTGTGAGCAGCCGCCTCCGCAGCCTGTCAGAGGGTGCTGCGAGGCCGAGCCCCAGCCCCAATTGCCTTGGCGTGATGTCCCGCTGGAGGAACCGGCAGCAGACAGTGGTGGTGGGGGGGCAAAGCCGACCTTTGCTGGCCTTGAAAAGTCATTTAGAAACCAAACAACCACTATTTTGGGGGGCCGAGGGGGAATCCCAGCGGGAGGCTGAGGAGCATCACCCTCGGCTCGCTGGGCTGCAGATGGGGAGGTTCTCGTGGTGTTTTAGGGGGGAGGTTGTCGTGCTG